>JAWRVZ010000335.1:175000-177500 GCA_037043235.1 Rhodeus uyekii | reverse complement strand
GCATTCACATTTACGTTTACGTTCATACATTTACATTCATGCATTCACATTCATATTTTACGTTCATACATTTACATTCATATTTTACATTCACATTCATATTTTGCATTCATACATTCATATTTTGTTCATACATTCATGCATTCATATTTTACGTTCATACATTTACATTCATGCATTCACATTCATATTTTACATGTATTCATATTTACATTCATACATTTTACATTCAAACATTTACACTCATGCATTCACATTTACATTCATGCATTCACATTCATACATTCATATTTAACGTTCATACATTTACATTCACATTTTACATTCATGCATTCACATTTTATGTTCATACATGTACATTCATGCATTTACATTCAGGCATTCACATTTTACATTCATGCATTTACATTTTACATTCATACATTTACATTTTACATTCATTTACATTTTACGTTCATGCATGTACATTCATGCATTCACATTTTACATTCATTCATTTACATTTTACGTTCATACATGTACATTCATGCATTCACACTACATTCATACATTTGCATTTACATTCATGCATTCACATTTCACATTTACACTTTACATTCATACATTTATATTCATCCATTCACATTCATATTTTACATTGATACATTTACATTTTACATTCATGCATTTACATTCATACGTTCATGCATTCACATTCATATTTTACGTTCATACATTTACATTCATGCATTCACATTCATGTTTTACATTCATGTATTCACATTTACATTCATACATTTACATTCATGCATTCACATTTACGTTCATACATTTGCATTCATGCATTCACATTCATATTTTACGTTCATAAATGTACATTCATGCATTCACATTCATATTTTACATGTATTAACATTTACATTCATACATTTTACATTCAAACATTTACACTCATGCATTCACATTCATATATTCATATTTTATGTTCATACATTTACATTCATGCATTCACATTCATATTTTACATTCATGTATTCACATTTAGTCATACATTTTACATTCATGTATTCACATTTACATTAATACATGTGCATTCATGCATTCACATTCATACATATTTAACGTTCATACATTTACATTCATGTATTCACATTTACAGTCATACATTTTACATTCATGTATTCACATTTACATTAATACATGTGCATTCATGCATTCACATTCATACATTCATATTTAACGTTCATACATTTACATTCATGCATTCACATTTTACATTCATGTATTCACATTTACAGTCATACATTTTACATTCATGTATTCACATTTACATTAATACATTTACATTCATGCATTCACATTTACATTCATGCATTCACATTCATACATTAATATTTTACGTTCATACATTTACATTCATACATTCACATTTTACATTCATTTACATTTTACATTCATGCATTCACATTTACGTTCATACATTTACATTCATGCATTCACAATCATACATTCATATTTTACATTCATACATTTCATATTCATGCATTCACATTCATATTTTACATTCATACATTTACATTCATGCATTCACATTTTACATTCATACATTTGCATTTACATTTATATATTTAGATAGTATAGTGTAAATCTGTGATGTAATTCATGCATTTATATCCACATTCCTGCATTTATCAGCTGCTTTTATCATTCAAGAAACACATTGACATTCTAATCAGTTCTTGCTTTCCCTGGGAATCGAACCTATGACTTTGATGTTGCAAGCGCCGCTCTCTGTTGAATGCGCGACAGGAATGAGCTTCATTGCTGTACAATGTTTGACGCAGTTTCTCCTCTGTGTCTCAGGTCGAGTCCTGCGTCTGAAGATGTTTCGTGAGGACCACGGCTCATGGATGACCATGTTCTTCAGCACGATTCTCTCGCTCTTCCTCTTCTCTCACATCTATAATCTCATTCTGCTCATGAGCGGACGCATGGGGTAAGAAACCCATCTGACAGATCCCTCTTCCCACGTTCTGGCTCTTTAACTCCATTAATCATTCTTTCATGCTTTTATGAAGCACACAATAATTGCTGGTAACTATTAGCGTGTCAGTTCAGTCATGATGTGTGTGTCACAGATTGATTCATGCAGATTTATTTGTTTCTAAATCAAGATGCATAAAGAACGAAGAGTTCAAGGCAGATTTGTGTGTTTTTGACTGATTTACTAACATTTATCAATACAAAAAACACCAAAAGTGAGTAAAAACAGGCTTTTTTATCAAATAAATTTGACCGACTGCTTATTTTCCCCTGCATAATAACCGTAGACTGACTTTGTGAGTGTGAAGCAGCAGCTAGAGCAATCGCGAGGGCACGGATCGTTCTGTGTTTGTCGTTGCGTGCAGAAGGTTCGGACGGGTCAGAATTACAGCAGCGTTTCTATTCGCCGTTCTTCATCCTCTGTGAGGAACTGAGTGATCCGCGTCACACGAGCTTCATGATGGACGCCGCTCTTACG
>JAWRVZ010000335.1:162500-170000 GCA_037043235.1 Rhodeus uyekii | reverse complement strand
GGAAATGTATTTTAAAAACATGGTATTAACGTGGGAAATATATTTAAAAAATATGGTATTAACGTGGGAAATATATTTTTAAAACATGGTATGAACGTGAGAAATATATTAAAAAACATGGTATTAATGTGGGAAATATATTAAAAAACATGGTATTAACGTGGGAAATATATTTAAAAAACATGGTATTAACATGATAAATATATTTAAAAAACATGGTATTAACATGATAAAAGTATTTTAAAAAACATGGTATTAACTTGGGAAAATATATTTTAAAAACATGGTATTAACGTAGGAAATATATTTTAAAAACATGGTATTAACGTAGGAAATATATTTTAAAAACATGGTATTAACGTGGGAAATATATTTTTAAAACATGGTATTAACATGATAAAAGTATTTTAAAAAACATGGTATTAACTTGGGAAAATATATTTTAAAAACATGGTATTAACGTGGGAAATATATTTTTAAAACATGGTATGAACGTGAGAAATATATTAAAAAACATGGTATTAATGTGGGAAATATATTAAAAAACATGGTATTAACGTGGGAAATATATTTTAAAAAACATATTATTAACGTGGGAAATATATTTAAAAAACATGGTATTAACGTGGGAAATATATTTTAAAAACATGGTATTAACGTGGGAAATATATTTTAAAAACATGGTATTAACGTGGGAAATATATTTTTAAAACATGGTATTAACGTGGGAAATATATTTTAAAAATATGGTATTAACGTGAGAAATATATTTTTAAAACATGGTATGAACGTGAGAAATATATTAAAAAACATGGTATTAATGTGGGAAATATATTAAAAAACATGGTATTAACGTGGGAAATATATTAAAAAACATGGTATTAACATGATAAATATATTTAAAAAACATGGTATTAACATGATAAAAGTATTTTAAAAAACATGGTATTAACTTGGGAAAATATATTTTAAAAACATGGTATTAACGTAGGAAATATATTTTAAAAACATGGTATTAAAGTGGGAAATATATTTTTAAAACATGGTATTAACGTGGGAAATATATTTTAAAAATATGGTATTAACGTGGGAAATATATTTTTAAAACATGGTATGAACGTGAGAAATATATTAAAAAACATGGTATTAATGTGGGAAATATATTAAAAAACATGGTATTAACGTGGGAAATATATTTTAAAAAACATGGTATTAACTTGGGAAAATATATTTTAAAAACATGGTATTAACGTAGGAAATATATTTTAAAAAACATGGTATTAACTTGGGAAAATATATTTAAAAAACATGGTATTAACATGATAAATATATTTTAAAAAACATGGTATTAACTTGGGAAAATATATTTTAAAAACATGGTATTAACGTAGGAAATATATTTTAAAAACATGGTATTAACGTGGGAAATATATTTAAAAACATGGTATTAACGTTTGAAATATATTTAAAAAACATGGTATTAAAATGGGAAATATTTTTTTAAACACATTATTACCATAGTAAATGTTTAAAAAAAACATTCTAAATGGTAAAACAAAATGGTAATACTATAGTGCATGTTCAAAAAACATGGTATTTCAATGGCACAACATTAGGGTGAATATGATGTCATGGATAAACAAACCCCTGGAAACTAGGTCACGATTTTTAAGAGTTTGATGAGAATCAGTGGAGAAACACTATGTAGGGCAGGGGGCGTGGCCTGTGTGTAAGGGGGCGGAGTCAGTGATCACGCTTCCTCTGCACAACTGCCCAGAGAATAACACGCTCATATAGGCCAGATCGTGTGTGTGTGTGTGTGTGTGTGTGTTACCAGCAGCCAGACTACCCGCTCATCATGATCATCATGTTAACTGCTGTTTTACAAGCTGCCGGTCCCATAAATCCCCCGTCTCGCTCTAATCTCACACTCGCTACTGCTCATGAAACTCTGTCAGTTTTAGCCTTTAGTCCGGCGTGAGTTTCCTCCGGGAGATCCACAGACGTCTGCGTGAGGAGGAACATGTACCTGCTAATCTTCGTTTATTCTGTGTTTCTGCTGTAAAACTGCAAATGCCTAAATGAGAACGAATAAATTATTATTCATGAGGAACTGATTGGATTGGGATTAATAACGTCAGATGAGAAGGATGTAAATATAGTCGATTCTCGTGTTATTTTAAGCATTCCAGAAGATTTATTCTAGAAAATGTGGCATGTATAAATTAAGTAAATTATATTTTGTGAATTATCCACATCTCTAATTGTAAAGCACTACTTTAAAGTCGCCATGAAACGGAAGAAGCGTCTAATCTTTTCTTCTGTATTTTGATTGGACGTTGAGATGTGGGCGTGGCTCTCCAAACGGAGGCGGGGCTGAATGGGAAAGGGGCGGGGTTTATGCATGATTGGCCTGGCATTAAGCGTTCTAGATCCGCCTGATTGGTGTCCTGATGGAAGCGTTTCAGACGTGTGGCTTCTGATTGAGATTCAGTGCTGCCGTTGGGAGCCGGCGGGAATGTCACAATCATCCCTGAGAGTTTCACTCAATCCCAGCCGAGAACAGACCAGAGGCAGAGGCAGTTTGAGCCGCCTTGGGTCTGAATAGCACATGTTGCTCTCGTGAGCCTCGACGACTCAGCACCGCTCGGAGCAGCATGCATGAGTCCTGCCGTCTGGAGTCTCTCCTCGTTCCTGCAGAATCCCGTCACGGCTCTCTCGGACGGCCGGGAGCGAGTCTGACGTTCCTCTCCATGTTTCCGCAGCGTCTCGTGTTGTTGATTCGATCGGATCTGTAATTAACTGAATCGTTAGGATAAACCGCGAGCAGCTGCTGAACATCACAGCATAACGTGTGTCACGTGTGTGTTCTTTAAAGCAGGGGTGTCACTCATGTCGGTCGGGGCGCATACCGCTTAATCTGATGTCAACGGGGCCAGACCAGCAACTAACCCTAATTACATAGAACTAACAATAAAGACGCTTTTTTTGTATTAGTGCATTATATTAGAAATTATATTAAATTATAAAATTCTTTAAATTAAATGAATTTTCCTTTTTCAAAATATATTATGAACAACCTACATAGTGTGTGCAATTAAAAAAACATTACTCAGTTTAACATTTATTTAAGTGCATTATGCATAAAAAATTGTCAGTTATTTTACAATTACGCAAAGCATTTAGTCAGTTTTGTGGAACTTAAACACTGTCCTGTATGTTCACATAAATTAAATATTATTTAAAATTAATTTTCAACTCTGGGAAGCAATTCTGAACACATGAACTGACTTCACACTTAAAATCTGAAGTGGCAGCTGTTTTAAAAATATTTTGTTTGTAAAATTTGCAAATATTATCATGGTAGATATTCCAAAAACATGGTATTATCATTAATGGTACGTAAAAAAAAAATCATTGTAATACTACGTAGCATTACTACAGTAAATGTTCTAAAGGTTTGTAATGCTAATATGGTGCATGTAAAAAAAAACATGCTGTGATCAAAAAAACATAACATTACTGTAGTGAATGGCCAAAAACATGGGATTACTGTCAAAAATGTTCAGAAAATATGGAATTTTAACCAAAAATCATTTTGGACATCATAAAACATGGCATTACCATTTAAAAAAACAAAAAAACAATTAGTAAATGTTCAAAACATGATAATACTAGTATTGTGCATTTTAAAAACATACCATGGGAAATGGTTAAATACACCAGTGGAACATATAAAAACTTGGTATTTCATTGTATTTCAATGTCATGATCACAAAAGCTTCTGTGCACGTCCAGAAAGCCGATAGTTGGTCGTTGTGCTGACTCGGACTCCAGCAGCACTGCATTAAAATTACAGCCATAATGAATAAATGAAGACATGAGACACTAATCAGAGAGAGAGCGTGTGTGTGTGTGTCTCATCACTCCATTCCCCTGCATGCACCGAGCGTGAGCGCGGACGACTCCTGTTATCGATCCGCTCGATGCCCTTGCTGGACGATCCCAGCAGACTCTCCACCGCGGGCCGTTTGAAACAGACCTAATGTGCAATAAATCTGACTTCCAATCAAAGCGGCTTTATCAGTGTGCGCGAGGAAGGTGATCAGTCGCGGCTCGGACACGCGCGCTAATGACCGGCCGCAACGCACGGAATACAGATTCAATCTGACCGCATCCACAGCGGGTCAAGCGGTCGTTTGCTGTCCAGATTGCTGTAGATGAGCCAGCGTGAACGTGCTGATAAAGATGATGAGTGTGAGAAATGTTTAGATGCCGCCGTGGAACATCTCAGACACACGCCATGCAATGCTGCTCCAAGTCACATGGAAATACTGTTGCAAATGGCCAAAAACATGGTATTTTCATGGTAAATGTTTAAAAAACATGGCATTGCTGTAGCAAATGGCCAAAAACATGGTATTTTCATGGTAAATGTTTAAAAAAACATGGCATTGCTGTAGCAAATGGCCAAAAACATGGTATTTTCATGGTAAATGTTTAAAAAAACATGGCATTGCTGTAGCAAATGGCCAAAAACATGGTATTTTCATGGTAAATGTTTAAAAAAACATGGCATTGCTGTAGCAAATGGCCAAAAACATGGTATTTTCATGGTAAATGTTTAAACATGGCATTGCTGTAGCAAATGGCCAAAAACATGGTATTTTCATGGTAAATGTTTTAAAAAAACATGGCATTGCTGTAGCAAATGGTCGAAAACATGGTATTATCATGGTAAGTATACATTTAACATGGGAAAAGGATCCTGCAGTTCTGCATTTATTCTGTCTCAGTTTGTTCATGTGCTCCAGACGCGCTGGATAATAGAGATCAGATCTGTGTGTGAAGCACCGGCTCTCAGACTAAAACACCACTGGATTATTACTGCTCATGGAAAAATGAATGATTGGAAATATAAACTGACATTTCCTACTGACAGTACAGCAAAATATATCAATAACTGCTTTAAAACACCTTTTTGAGGGTGAAAATACTTTTGCTCAGTGTGTGTGTGTATTTGTGATCTCATTTGCTAAAAGAAAAATTTGCAAAAGAAAAACTCAAAGAGGGAAGAATAGCGAGGGATTAATAACGGCAGTCGGAAGAGAGAAATATGTCCGTTTTACCCTCACAAAACAAGAAATGTTCAAATTAAAACCGAATTTGCGACACTAATGACGGTTAAAGCTGTGAGAAGTCTCGACAGGCCTGCGATGAACGACACTAATGAGGAAAACAGCTCGTTAAACGTCTTCTCCTCCAGAATAATGCCGTGATTACCCGTAACGCGCTTCAGAACGAGAGCAAACCCCGATCCGCTCGTCCTGCTCTCTGTAATCCACACACTGACGAGCATAAGCAGATTAACGAGTTCATACCTGTTCATGTAAACACTTCTGACGGCATAACAGCGGCGTGAAGAAGATTACAACCACGCTGTCACAACACACACACACGCACACGCTTGTCTGTGTTTATAAATGTGTCGGATCGTTTACGGGAAGCGATTCATTCCCTGAATGCAGTAAAGGCCTGTGAAGTGTGTGTGTGTGTGTGTGTGTGTGTGTGTGTGTGATGATTGAGCGTCTCGTGGAGGAATCGTCCTGACCGGATCTGTGTGTCCGCAGTCCTCACATGGTGACGGAGTACATGGGCATCCGCAACGAGAGTCTGATGAAGATAGCGGCTGTGGGGACGTGGATGGGGGACTTCGTGACGGCCTGGATGGTGAGAATCAACACACACAACACAATCAACACAGACTCAACGCACACTCAACACAGACTCAACGCACACTCAACACAGACTCAACGCACACTCAACGCACACTCAACGCACACTCAACACAGACTCAACACAGACTCAACACAGACTCAACACAGACTCAACACAGACTCAATACAGACTCAATACAGACTCAACACACACTCAACGCACACTCAACGCACACTCAACACAGACTCAACACAGACTCAACACAGACTCAATACAGACTCAACACACACTCAAAACAGACTCAACGCACACTCAACGCACACTCAATACAGACTCAATACAGACTCAACACACACTCAACACACACTCAACACAGACTCAACGCACACTCAACACAGACTCAATACAGACTCAATACAGACTCAACACACACTCAACACAGACTCAACGCACACTCAACGCACACTCAATACAGACTCAATACAGACTCAACACACACTCAACACACACTCAACACAGACTCAACGCACACTCAACACAGACTCAACGCACACTCAACGCACACTCAACGCAGACTCAACACAGACTCAACACAGACTCAATACAGACTCAATACAGACTCAATACAGACTCAACACACACTCAACACACACTCAACGCACACTCAATACAGACTCAATACAGACTCAACACACACTCAACACACACTCAACACAGACTCAACGCACACTCAACACAGACTCAACGCACACTCAACGCACACTCAACGCAGACTCAACACAGACTCAACACAGACTCAATACAGACTCAATACAGACTCAATACAGACTCAACGCACACTCAACACAGACTCAACGCACACTCAACGCACACTCAACGCACACTCAACGCAGACTCAACACAGACTCAACGCACACTCAACACAGACAACACACACTCAACACAGACAACACACACTCAACACAGACAACACACACTCAACGCACACTCAACACAGACTCAACACAGACTCAACACAGACTCAACACAGACTCAACACAGACTCAACGCACACTCAACGCACACTCAACGCACACTCAACACAGACTCAACACAGACTCAACACAGACTCAATACAGACTCAATACAGACTCAACGCACACTCAACACAGACTCAACGCACACTCAACGCACACTCAACACAGACAACGCACACTCAACACAGACAACACACACTCAACACAGACTCAACGCACACTCAACGCACACTCAACGCAGACTCAACGCAGACTCAACGCAGACTCAACGCAGACTCAACGCAGACTCAACGCAGACTCAACGCACACTCAACACAGACTCAACACACACTCAACACAGACTCAACACAGACTCAACGCACACTCAACGCAGACTCAACGCACACTCAACGCACACTCAACGCACACTCAACGCACACTCAACACAGACTCAACGCACACTCAACACAGACTCAACGCACACTCAACACAGACTCAACGCACACTCAACGCAGACTCAACGCACACTCAACGCACACTCAACGCACACTCAACGCACACTCAACGCACACTCAACACACACTCAACACAGACTCAACACAGACTCAACACACACTCAACACAGACTCAACACACACTCAACACAGACTCAACACACACTCAACGCAGACTCAACGCACACTCAACGCACACTCAACGCAGACTCAACGCAGACTCAACGCACACTCAACGCAGACTCAACGCACACTCAACACACACTCAACGCAGACTCAACGCACACTCAACA
>JAWRVZ010000335.1:152500-157500 GCA_037043235.1 Rhodeus uyekii | reverse complement strand
GTGTGTGAGTTAGAGAGAGAATGTGTGTGTGAGTGTGTGTTTGAGTGTGTGTGTGTGTGTGTGTGTGAATGTGTGTGAGTTAGAGAGAGAGTGTGTGGGTGTGTGTGTGAATGTGTGTGAGTTAGAGAGAGAATGTGTGTGTGTGTGTGTGTGTGTGTGAGAGAGAGAGAGAGTGTGTGTGTGTGTGTGTGTGTGTGTGTGTGAGAGAGAGAGAGAGTGTGTGTGTGTGTGTGTGTGTGTGTGTGTGTGTGTGTGAGAGAGAGAGAGAGTGTGTGTGTGTGTGTGTGTGTGTGTGAGAGAGAGAGAGTGTGTGTGTGTGTGTGTGTGAGAGAGAGAGAGAGTGTGTGTGTGTGAGAGAGAGAGAGAGTGTGTGTGTGTGTGTGTGTGTGTGTGTGTGTGTTAATAGCAACACTTAATCCTTGTTCTCGTTGTCATGTTTAATTAAAGTGACGCGCAGCAGGAAATCGATCAATGCCGCTGTGTTCGCCATGGTAACGTGACCCCAAAACAAAACACACTTTGACCCTGAAACCCTTAAACGTCTGAAAACACACCTGACAGCATGACCTCTGACCTTCACGTCAAAGGAATAGTTCGTTTATCTATTATATTCTCCTGCTCTGTTTCTATCTGCACATTTCATTAAAAATAGAAAATGACTTGAGAAGCAAAACTGCATAAAACATGAAGACTGAGTTTATAACAATAGACAAAATAAACACTATTAATTCATTTTAAAGCTAAAAAATGGTTTCATATTTATAGGATACGAGTGTATTTCTTCTTTCTTCGATGACAGAATTATAAATATATAGTTAAAAGCATGTGGAAAATTCTCTGCAACAACACTAATTAAATACTCATTAAAATGTCATTTTTACGAGCGTGTGACATTATGAAAGGTTTAGCAGCAGGTGTTTATCTAACGCGGCGACATCTAACCGACGAGCAGCTGTTCGTCCAGTGACGCGCTGACCTGGGATCAACTCTGGCTCTCATTGGCTGGTGGATGTGCAGCGCTGGCTCTCATTGGCTGATGGATGTGCAGCGCTGGCTCTCATTGGCTGATGGATGTGCAGCGCTGGCTCTCATTGGCTGATGGATGGGCAGCGCTGGCTCTCATTGGCTGATGGATGGGCAGCGCTGGCTCTCATTGGCTGATGGATGGGCAGCGCTGGCTCTCATTGGCTGATGGATAGGCAGCGCTGGCTCTCATTGGCTGATGGATGTGCAGCGCTGGCTCTCATTGGCTGATGGATGTGCAGCGCTGGCTCTCATTGGCTGATGGATGTGCAGCGCTGGCTCTCATTGGCTGATGGATGTGCAGATCTGGCTCTCATTGGCTGATGGATGTGCAGCTCTGGCTCTCATTGGCTGATGGATGTGCAGATCTGGCTCTCATTGGCTGATGGATGTGCAGCTCTGGCTCTCATTGGCTGATGGATAGGCAGCGCTGGCTCTCATTGGCTGATGGATGGGCAGCGCTGGCTCTCATTGGCTGATGGATGTGCAGCGCTGGCTCTCATTGGCTGATGGATGTGCAGCGCTGGCTCTCATTGGCTCTGGGTCTCATTGGCTGATGGATGTGCAGCGCTGGCTCTCATTGGCTGATGGATGGGCAGCGCTGGCTCTCATTGGCTGATGGATGGGCAGCGCTGGCTCTCATTGGCTGATGGATAGGCAGCGCTGGCTCTCATTGGCTGATGGATGTGCAGCGCTGGCTCTCATTGGCTGATGGATGTGCAGCGCTGGCTCTCATTGGCTGATGGATGTGCAGCGCTGGCTCTCATTGGCTCTGGGTCTCATTGACTGATGGATGTGCAGCGCTGGCTCTCATTGGCTGATGGATGTGCAGCGCTGGCTCTCATTGGCTCTGGGTCTCATTGGCTGATGGATGTGCAGCGCTGGCTCTCATTGGCTGATGGATAGGCAGCGCTGGCTCTCATTGGCTGATGGATGTGCAGCGCTGGCTCTCATTGGCTGATGGATGTGCAGCGCTGGCTCTCATTGGCTGATGGATGTGCAGCGCTGGCTCTCATTGGCTCTGGGTCTCATTGACTGATGGATGTGCAGCGCTGGCTCTCATTGGCTGATGGATGTGCAGCGCTGGCTCTCATTGGCTCTGGGTCTCATTGGCTGATGGATGTGCAGCGCTGGCTCTCATTGGCTGATGGATGGGCAGCGCTGGCTCTCATTGGCTGATGGATGTGCAGCGCTGGCTCTCATTGGCTCTGGCTCTCATTGACTGGTGGATGTGCAGCTCTGGCTCTCATTGGCTGATGGATGTGCAGATCTGGCTCTCATTGGCTGATGGATGTGCAGATCTGGCTCTCATTGGCTGATGGATGGGCTCAGAACTGATCTGGCGTCTGTATTATTCAGCGACTCCATCACAAGTGCATTACATGATACATTTCATTCTGGCTCTGGACACGTCTTTTATTAATGGACTCTCACGCCGCGCGTTCATCCATTAGTAAACGGCAGACATCATTTCACACACGGCGGCTCTGAGAAACCCTGTGTTTAACGGATCTAACGCTGCTTATTACAGGCTGCTTACCATCCCATCCCAGACAGGAGCAGATGTACAATACCTGTCAAAAGCTTTAATTAATCATAAATACAGTAAAACAGTGTAATATTATATCAGTGTAAAACAGCTGTTTTCCATGTGAATATATAGTAAAGTGTCATTTATTCCTGTGATTAAAGCTGAATTTATTAGATGATAAATACAGTAAAACAGTGTAATATTATATCAGTGTAAAACAGCTGTTTTCTATGTGAATATATAGTAAAGTGTCATTTATTCCTGCGATTAAAGCTGAATTTATTAGATGATAAATACAGTAAAACAGTGTAATATTATATCAGTGTAAAACAGCTGTTTTCTATGTGAATATATAGTAAAGTGTCATTTATTCCTGCGATTAAAGCTGAATTTATTAGATGATAAATACAGTAAAACAGTGTAATATTATATCAGTGTAAAACAGCTGTTTTCTATGTGAATATATAGTAAAGTGTCATTTATTCCTGTGATTAAAGCTGAATTTATTAGATGATAAATACAGTAAAACAGTGTAATATTATATCAGTGTAAAACAGCTGTTTTCTATGTGAATATATAGTAAAGTGTCATTTATTCCTGTGATTAAAGCTGAATTTATTAGATGATAAATACAGTAAAACAGTGTAATATTATATCAGTGTAAAACAGCTGTTTTCTATGTGAATATATAGTAAAGTGTCATTTATTCCTGCGATTAAAGCTGAATTTATTAGATGATAAATACAGTAAAACAGTGTAATATTATATCAGTGTAAAACAGCTGTTTTCTATGTGAATATATAGTAAAGTGTCATTTATTCCTGCGATTAAAGCTGAATTTATTAGATGATTAATACAGTAAAACAGTGTAATATTATATCAGTGTAAAACAGCTGTTTTCTATGTGAATATATAGTAAAGTGTCATTTATTCCTGTGATTAAAGCTGAATTTATTAGATGATAAATACAGTAAAACAGTGTAATATTATATCAGTGTAAAACAGCTGTTTTCTATGTGAATATATAGTAAAGTGTCATTTATTCCTGTGATTAAAGCTGAATTTATTAGATGATTAATACAGTAAAACAGTGTAATATTATATCAGTGTAAAACAGCTGTTTTCTATGTGAATATATAGTAAAGTATCATTTATTCCTGTGATTAAAGCTGAATTTATTAGATGATTAATACAGTAAAACAGTGTAATATTATATCAGTGTAAAACAGCTGTTTTCTATGTGAATATATAGTAAAGTGTCATTTATTCCTGCGATTAAAGCTGAATTTATTAGATGATTAATACAGTAAAACAGTGTAATATTATATCAGTGTAAAACAGCTGTTTTCTATGTGAATATATAGTAAAGTGTCATTTATTCCTGTGATTAAAGCTGAATTTATTAGATGATTAATACAGTAAAACAGTGTAATATTATATCAGTGTAAAACAGCTGTTTTCTATGTGAATATATAGTAAAGTGTCATTTATTCCTGCGATTAAAGCTGAATTTATTAGATGATTAATACAGTAAAACAGTGTAATATTATATCAGTGTAAAACAGCTGTTTTCTATGTGAATATATAGTAAAGTGTCATTTATTCCTGTGATTAAAGCTGAATTTATTAGATGATAAATACAGTAAAACAGTGTAATATTATATCAGTGTAAAACAGCTGTTTTCTATGTGAATATATAGTAAAGTGTCATTTATTCCTGTGATTTAAGCTGAATTTATTAGATGATAAATACAGTAAAACAGTGTAATATTATATCAGTGTAAAACAGCTGTTTTCTATGTGAATATATAGTAAAGTGTCATTTATTCCTGTGATTTAAGCTGAATTTATTAGATGATAAATACAGTAAAACAGTGTAATATTATATCAGTGTAAAACAGCTGTTTTCTATGTGAATATATAGTAAAGTGTCATTTATTCCTGCGATTAAAGCTGAATTTATTAGATGATAAATACAGTAAAACAGTGTAATATTATATCAGTGTAAAACAGCTGTTTTCTATGTGAATATATAGTAAAGTGTCATTTATTCCTGTGATTAAAGCTGAATTTATTAGATGATTAATACAGTAAAACAGTGTAATATTATATCAGTGTAAAACAGCTGTTTTCTATGTGAATATATAGTAAAGTGTCATTTATTCCTGTGATTAAAGCTGAATTTATTAGATGATAAATACAGTAAAACAGTGTAATATTATATCAGTGTAAAACCGCTGTTTTCTATGTGAATATATAGTAAAGTGTCATTTATTCCTGTGATTAAAGCTGAATTTATTAGATGATTAATACAGTAAAACAGTGTAATATTATATCAGTGTAAAACAGCTGTTTACTATGTGAATATATAGTAAAGTGTCATTTATTCCTGTGATTAAAGCTGAATTTATTAGATGATAAATACAGTAAAACAGTGTAATATTAT
>JAWRVZ010000335.1:85000-147500 GCA_037043235.1 Rhodeus uyekii | reverse complement strand
CCCCGTCCCTCTTCCCTCGTCCCGCACACACACGTCCCTCGTCCCGCACACACACGTCCCTCGTCCCGCACACACACGTCCCCCGTCCCTCTTCCCTCGTCCCGCACACACACGTCCCTCGTCCCGCACACACACGTCCCTCGTCCCGCACAACACACGTCCCTCGTCCCGCACACACACGTCCCCCGTCCCTCTTCCCTCGTCCCGCACACACACGTCCCTCGTCCCCGCACACACACGTCCCCACGTCCCTCTTCCCTCGTCCCTCGTCCCGCACACACACGTCCCTCGTCCCGCACACACACGTCCCCGTCCCTCTTCCCTCGTCCCTCGTCCCGCACACACACGTCCCTCGTCCCTCGTCCCGCACACACACCGTCCCTCTTCCCTCGTCCCTCGTCCCGCACACACACGTCCCCGTCCCTCTTCCCTCGTCCCTCGTCCCGCACACACACGTCCCCGTCCCTCTTCCCTCGTCCCTCGTCCCGCACACACACGTCCCTCGTCCCTCGTCCCGCACACACACGTCCCTCGTCCCGCACACACACGTCCCTCGTCCCGCTCACACACGTCCCTCGTCCCGCACACACACGTCCCTCTTCCCTCACACACGTCCCTCGTCCCGCACACACACGTCCCTCTTCCCTCGTCCCTCGTCCCGCACACACACGTCCCTCGTCCCTCGTCCCGCACACACACGTCCCTCGTCCCTCGTCCCGCACACACACGTCCCTCGTCCCTCGTCCCGCACACACACGTCCCTCGTCCCGCACACACACGTCCCTCTTCCCTCGTCCCTCGTCCCGCACACACACGTCCCTCTTCCCTCGTCCCGCACACACACGTCCCTCGTCCCGCACACACACGTCCCTCGTCCCGCACACACACGTCCCCCGTCCCTCTTCCCTCGTCCCGCACACACACGTCCCTCGTCCCTCGTCCCGCACACACACGTCCCTCGTCCCGCACACACACGTCCCTCTTCCCTCGTCCCTCGTCCCGCACACACACGTCCCTCTTCCCTCGTCCCGCACACACACGTCCCTCGTCCCGCACACACACGTCCCTCGTCCCGCACACACACGTCCCTCGTCCCGCACACACACGTCCCCCGTCCCTCTTCCCTCGTCCCGCACACACACGTCCCTCGTCCCTCGTCCCGCACACACACGTCCCTCGTCCCTCGTCCCGCACACACACGTCCCTCGTCCCTCGTCCCGCACACACACGTCCCTCGTCCCGCACACACACGTCCCTCTTCCCTCGTCCCTCGTCCCGCACACACACGTCCCTCTTCCCTCGTCCCGCACACACACGTCCCTCGTCCCGCACACACACGTCCCTCGTCCCGCACACACACGTCCCTCGTCCCGCACACACACGTCCCCCGTCCCTCTTCCCTCGTCCCGCACACACACGTCCCTCGTCCCGCACACACACGTCCCTCGTCCCGCACACACACGTCCCCCGTCCCTCTTCCCTCGTCCCGCACACACACGTCCCTCGTCCCGCACACACACGTCCCTCGTCCCGCACACACACGTCCCTCGTCCCGCACACACACGTCCCCCGTCCCTCTTCCCTCGTCCCGCACACACACGTCCCTCGTCCCGCACACACACGTCCCCCGTCCCTCTTCCCTCGTCCCTCGTCCCGCACACACACGTCCCTCGTCCCGCACACACACGTCCCCGTCCCTCTTCCCTCGTCCCTCGTCCCGCACACACACGTCCCTCGTCCCGCACACACACGTCCCTCTTCCCTCGTCCCTCGTCCCGCACACACACGTCCCCGTCCCTCTTCCCTCGTCCCTCGTCCCGCACACACACGTCCCCGTCCCTCTTCCCTCGTCCCTCGTCCCGCACACACACGTCCCTCGTCCCTCGTCCCGCACACACACGTCCCTCGTCCCCCTCGTCCCGCACACACACGTCCCTCTTCCCTCGTCCCTCGTCCCGCACACACACGTCCCTCGTCCCTCGTCCCGCACACACACGTCCCTCGTCCCTCGTCCCGCACACACACGTCCCTCGTCCCGCACACACACGTCCCTCTTCCCTCGTCCCTCGTCCCGCACACACACGTCCCTCGTCCCTCGTCCCGCACACACACGTCCCTCGTCCCTCGTCCCGCACACACACGTCCCTCGTCCCGCACACACACGTCCCTCGTCCCTCGTCCCGCACACACACGTCCCTCGTCCCGCACACACACGTCCCTCGTCCCGCACACACACGTCCCTCTTCCCTCGTCCCTCGTCCCGCACACACACGTCCCTCGTCCCTCGTCCCGCACACACACGTCCCTCGTCCCTCGTCCCGCACACACACGTCCCTCGTCCCGCACACACACGTCCCTCTTCCCTCGTCCCTCGTCCCGCACACACACGTCCCTCTTCCCTCGTCCCGCACACACACGTCCCTCGTCCCTCGTCCCGCACACACACGTCCCTCGTCCCTCGTCCCGCACACACACGTCCCTCGTCCCGCACACACACGTCCCTCTTCCCTCGTCCCTCGTCCCGCACACACACGTCCCTCTTCCCTCGTCCCGCACACACATGTCCCTTGTCCCTCTTCCCTCGTCCCTCGTCCCGCACACACACGTCCCTCTTCCCTCGTCCCTCGTCCCGCACACACACATCCCCCGTCCCTCTTCCCTCGTCCCTCGTCCCGCACACACGTCCCTCTTCCCTCGTCCCGCACACACACATCCCCGTCCCTCTTCCCTCGTCCCTCGTCCCGCACACACGTCCCTCTTCCCTCGTCCCGCACACACACGTCCCTCTTCCCTCGTCCCTCGTCCCGCACACACACATCCCCCGTCCCTCTTCCCTCGTCCCTCGTCCCTCGTCCCGCACACACACGTCCCTCTTCCCTCGTCCTGCACACACACGTCCCTTGTCCCTCGTCCCGCACACACACGTCCCTCTTCCCTCGTCCCGCACACACATGTCCCTCGTCCCGCACACACACGTCCCTCTTCCCTCGTCCCGCACACACACGTCCCTTGTCCCTCGTCCCACTCACACACGTCCCGCACACACACGTCCCTTGTCCCTCGTCCCGCTCACACACGTCCCGCACACACACGTCCCTCTTCCCTCGTCCCGCACACACACGTCCCTTGTCCCTCGTCCCGCTCACACACGTCCCACTCACACACGTCCCTTGTCCCTCGTCCCGCACACACACGTCCCTTGTCCCTCGTCCCGCTCACACACGTCCCGCACACACACGTCCCTCTTCCCTCGTCCCGCACACACACGTCCCTTGTCCCTCGTCCCGCTCACACACGTCCCGCACACACACGTCCCTCGTCCCACTCACACACGTCCCTTGTCCCTCGTCCCGCTCACACACGTCCCGCACACACACGTACCGATCCTTATTGTTGCTGCAGTGATTCAGATCGTAACCTTGCATTTACATTAAACTTACACATTCACACATTTATCAGCTGCTTTTATCGTCGCATTCAAGAAACACATTGACATTCTAATCAGTTCTTGCTTTCCCTGGGAATCAAACCCATGACCTTGATGTTGCAAGCGCTGCTCTCTACTGTATGAGCGCATTAACAGAAGCAGTGACTCACTGGGATGAATCCCCAACCCGCTGACATTCCTCTCTTTTCTCTCTTAGGGAAGTGGTTTAATTACGGCATCATCTTCCTGGTCCTCATCCTGGACCTCAACATGTGGAAGAACCAGATCTTCTATAAGCCGTATGAGTACGGTCAGTACGTGGGTCCGGGAGAGAAGATCTACACCGTGGAGGATCCGGAGACGCTGAGGGACTTCAACCGCAGCACGCTGACCTGGGAGTGGCGCTCCTCCAACATCGACCCGCGCACCAACCGCAGCTACGTCCAGCGGGACATGTTCCTCCACAGCCGCTACGTGGGCTCCAGTCTGGACGTCAAGTGCCTGGCCTTCATCCCGAGCCTGGCGGCCTTCGTGCTCTGCGGGTTCTTCATCTGGCTGTTCGGCCGCTTCCAAGACAGTGAGACGTTCCCCGAGAACCCGGACAAGAGCTACGAGCGCATCAAGCGGAAGTCTCCGTCCGACCCGGGGGTCACGCCGGAGGAAGTGCACCTCACCATGAGCGGGGCCTTCAAGCGGAGCGGGACGCCCATGCTGCTGCTGGTGGACACGCATCGCTTCGGCTCGTCCAACAGCTCCATGTCGCCGGGGTCAAACGAGACCCAGGAGACGCAGCCCAGCGGAGGTCATGAGGTCACCGCTGATGACCCGAAACTGACCCCGTGACCTCGGCCGGAGGTCAGATCCGCTTCCTGAGATCCTCAGCGGTGTTTGGTGTCGGGTTAGTGCAACACTCTTCCAGAATACGACTCTGATTGGTAGGGCTGCTCCTAATATCCGACTAAACGCTAGAACAAAATGTTATTTAGTGGCAGAAAAAAGGTTAATGACGGAAGTTACAGGAAAACCAAACGTTCGCCTGTCATCCGTCAACCTCAAATATGGCTGCTTTAGCTTAATGTGTGCTAGTATTAGACGCATAGCCACGTGTTTCTGGTTTTTGGGACAATCACGGTTTTTCCTGATAACAGTGGGTACAACTTTACATTTTTGGTCATACAGATAAAGAGCGATGCTTCCATCAAGGGGTTTAGTGTTATTTGCATTATGTCACAATAACAACAAAATATTGTGCTTTTGTAAAGTAAAGAAAACAAAGAAATATATTAGAAATATATCTCATATCTATCGAAAGCTTGAAATGTTTACTCTTAAATGAACTAGAGCTGCGCGATTCTGGATAAATTGAGAATCACGATTTTTCTTGTTTCGAACGGAGATCACGACAACTAAACAATATAGCATGTAATTTACTAGAGGTTTTGTTAAAATGCTAACAGTCTATTTAAAATGATTATTTATTTTAAATTATTATTTTTTTTATCTATTTTAATGATTCAATGACTCATTACTGGATGTGTTTACTCAGTACTCAGTGTTTCTAAACGAATCTCTTGAGTGAATGATTCAATGACTCGCTCATAAAGATTCACTTTTTTCAATACTGGATGAATCAGTGTTTTTGAACAAATCTCTTGAGCAAATGATTCAATGACTCACTCATAAAGATTCACTTGTTTCATTACTAAATGAATCAGTGTTTTTGAACAAATCTCTTGAGCAAATGATTCAATGACTCACTCATAAAGATTCACTTGTTTCATTACTGGATGAATCAGTGTTTGTGAATGAATCTCTTGAGTGAATGATTCAATGACTCACTCATAAAGATTCACTTGATTCATTACTGGATGAATCAGTGTTTGTGAATGAATCTCTTGAGTGAATGATTCCTTATTGTGTTTATATCGGAACTATAGACTTTAGTTTATTAGTATTTAAATGTCTATTTTATGTAACATTCATAGTCATTACTTTTACCAGTGTTTTGCAGTGAGCTTTATGCAGAATAGACTATATACAGTATTACACCTATATATGAATTCCCATATATTCACTCATTATGGTTTAGTGTTCTCTCAGTATATATTTAAGTGATTAAATGAATGTGTGATTAGTTGACCGATGGTTTAAATGAACATAAAGTAGAGGAATCTTTAGTCGGGAGCAGCTCTACTAATCGGCTAGTTTTGAGATTTCTATTTTTTGTATCACTCTTGCACACGGCACCAACTTTGTGACCTCTAACTCTCAAACGTCCCTCAAGGACGCTGCTCTACGGTGCTGGATGCTTGATTTTTGTACGTGTTTTTATGTAAATACGCCTGTGCCTACATGGGATGAAATGCTGTCCTCACAGTGAACGCATGAAAATACTCTCAACGAACACCTAAAGCTGTGCCTTCATTGACAAGCCTGCGTGTGGGCCGTGTCTAATCATCATCTGTTGTACTATTTATCAGTGATTTACACCAAACTGCTGTGCAACCAAATATATGTTCACATGCATGTGTTCGGATTGATTCAGCCAAAGCAAACGCGACTCCTTTGTCTTTTACTCGTGAAATCTTCACCACTGTGTTCGTTTGACTCTGTTCGTCTGTGTGTTTTTCTGATGTGCAGGTGAGCTTCTCTTAAAATGTTTGGATGGTAAATGTCCTCGTCAAACCCTGTTATCAATAAAAACCTTGTTTTGACTCGCAGGTACCGTGTTATTTCAGAGGTTGCATGTTATGGGTGGAAATGGTTCTCGTACGGAAAGTGCCGTCGGCTGGCGGTCCTCTGTGACCTTGTTGCCAGGCAACCCCTGAGGGCCGGCCTGCGTCCAGATGGCGATCCGGTTCTGCAGAAAGTGCCAATCAAACCCATTTATAGGAGCGTTGGGTAAACAGCCATTAGGCACCATTAAGGGTCAGAACACAAGGGTTATGAAAGCGAATCTTCACTGAAAGTGTGTGAGAATCTACATGCAGCTCCATATGTGGGAGAAGTGAAACATTTCACTCCATTATAGACCCTGTTTTATTTCTTTTGATGTTTGTCGACCTCCTTTTCAAAGCGTTTCGCTCTGGCGTGATTATTCTCAATCATTTCTTTACAATAGTTGTAAGCCTGACATTACTTGCTGCTTTCAATCTCCACACAACTCAATTCTAATCTCCTGTTCAGGGAATCTGGACGTCGCTCGACTTTCGCTGTTGTTGCGGATGATAAAACCTCGGCGCCTCATGCTGGTTAATCTGTTCCTCACCATCCCGACTTTCAGTGTGTGTGATTATGGAGAGAAATGCATTATTGATTGATTTGCGGCGCACAGACGGACATGCAGTACTGTACGAGCAAAGCAAAACATTAGGGGGGAAAATGGCATAAATTAATCTCAGAATAGTGCAAATAACGTAACAATATTCTCTTTATTCTCATGAATAACGGCCATTAACGCAGCAAGTAATATTAGGCATTTGTGGCGCAATTTTGAAAACTATTGTGCGTTTAAGAGATGCTTCTTAAATGATTTGATGAGTGAGAAATTGCAATCATGGAGCAAACGAAGATTTAGGTGCACAACAAAATTAATGTCTTTCCCAATAAAAGGAACAAAAAAAGTATTTATTTTTACATAAATAAAATTAGATTTACAATGAGCCTTATTTACGAATAAACGTACGATATAAAACTGTGTTTCAACGCAAAACGTGCCGTTTATCGATATAGACGTAAATTAAGTTCACAAGCTTTAGAATTTGCGTAATTATTTTCCTGACCGACAACCAAAGCTCATTAGTCAATCGTTAAACGACTAGATTACCATATTTTCCCGCATATAACACAATATAATAACCCGCACTCATAGATTGATGAACTTTTTTTGTGTAAGATCACATTTTGAATTTCAAATGTTGCACGCATGACGTCAATTATCATAACTGTTCAGCTCGTACACAGTGCTTGTGCGCGACATTCACACAATAAGAAAACAAACACAAGAATCAGAAGAAAAAGATAAAGCAGTCTCTCCGGCTCTCGTCCCTTAAGAAGCGATTCTACAGGTGTTGATCATCGGATGAGATGAGAAGAGCCCGCCCTCATGCAGCACAGCCAATCACGTCTTCTTGATTGACAGGTCAGACAGCCTATCAGTGCAGCTGTCAGAGTGACAGTACAAGTGCTAGAGAAAACAACCCTCGCAAGAAAGAAAAACTGAAAGAAAATACTGCAAAAAATCCTTACGCCCTTCGGGACGCAACAAATATAATGAAATATTAGTACGTGTAAAAAATGTGTGATATAGCCCGCACCCTTATATAACACGCACCCTTATATAACCCGCACCCCTGTATAACCCGCACCCCCTGTGGGGTTTGTGAAATCTGGTATAACCCGCGGGAAAATGCGGTAGATTCCAGCAGTGATAAACCTGTGCCGTTATCACTTACACTGATGTGCATGTAAACAAACATTATGAATATCGATGTGTGTCTTGAATGCACTGGATAAAAGCGTCTGATAAACGCATGAGTGTGAAATGGTTCGTGAGGATATCCGCTGAGATTGAGACGTATATTCTGATTCTGCGAGAGCCAGACGTGGAGTTCATCTGCGCTCTGAACTTGAGATCCGTCTGGCACCTTCAGCTCTTAAATTGAGTGGCGCTCGGCTCGGGTTTCCAGCAGATCGTCTGTCATGTCAGGCCTTACGAGATCACAGCGCTCTCGCTGACAGACACGGAGTCGCTGCTCTGTCAGACTCCCATCACGCTCTTCCTGAGGAACGCACCGTGTCAGCTGGGGGGTTTCGGGATGGAGGGAAGCTCATAAATTGGAATTCCATCGCTAGACAGACGACAGGAGCGACACGGCAAATCCCCGTACGAAGCCAGTCACTCGTTTCTTTCAGAGAAAGCCCAGGAGCCTTAATATCCCAGTCTCTCCCTCCGTTCGATCGGCTTTTCCCGAGATAGAAACGGCGTGTTTGTATCAAGCGTGCTTCAGGGAAAGTCAGGAGAATATCACGCCGTCCTTGAGCAGTGCGTTAATGAGCGGCTGGAGTCTGAGAGAGCGAGAGAATCTCAGAATAACAGCGGAGGAGACGGTTTCTCCTCAACGGCAGCTGCAGACGGAAGATAACTCCGGCACGGACCGCGATAACACACCACACACTTACTGTTCATTACGACAACAACTGAACAACTTTCCCTCGCAGACTTCTGTAGATGCTTCAAGACACGTAAACCATCCTCGCATGCAATCGATTGAAAAAAGAGCCGAGGCCTGTTGCACAAACTGCTTAAACTCTTCCGCTGATCGTGTTTTCCTCTCTTTTAGGACGATCCGTTTGAATCCAGACATTCCTGCATTTATCACACGCTTTTATTTAAAGCTGCTTGCATTGCATTTGCTTTTATCATTGCATTCAAGAAACACATTGACATTCTAATCAGTTCTTGCTTTCCTTGGGAATCGAACCCATGACCTTGATGTTGCAAGCGCCGCTCTCCACACACAGGAAGCCAGAACCACCCTGAGGAAATCAATACAGCAGCTCCAGATGTTGTGTGTGTTTGATCCTAATTGAAGTCGCTTCACGTTTCAGATGAGGGAAAACACGATGCATATCCCAGAAAACACCGTAGGCTAGTTCTTAAAGCACACTTTTAACATAATGGCTGCGTTTATGCAACTGGTCCATTTTCTAAACCAGCCAGAACCAGCAAAGCGAGTGATAAAATGCTCTGAAACATTCATAAACGCACATGAAATGGACCTTTTTTGCAAATGATGCTACTGTATATAATCCCAGCATTTGCCCGAGTGCGATTATCAAGAGTGCTGTGTTTTTATTCCTCTCTGCTAGCGGCTTTCAGCATGTAATATAAGAACTTTAGTCACTAAAGCACTTTACCTGCTAGAAAAGAAGGTTTATCATCACCTACATGCGAAGTGTGGCTGTCTTTCTGCATTTCTTCAGGTTTGATATTGACTGGTTTGGATCTCAGGACAATGGGGGCGGGGCTTAGTTCTGTCACTCAAGTGATGATTGACATCAGCAGCCAATGGGATTCTGGGAAATGTAGGCCAGAGTAAAACACATTCGCATCATCACTGCGCAGTCGTTAATGGCGGGCAGAAGCCGTAATGCCAGCTCCCCGTGGGTCGAGCATCTGCCGCGGTGGCTTCTTCTCTCTGATAGTAAACCGGTCGTTTAGGAGCCAGCTGGAGTCAGGCCGGTGCATGCTGGGATTCCTCAGGCCGAGAGAGGCACGCTGGGCACATATGCCACCTGTGCCAAATCCGCCCGAACCCTGGAGGCTCTGAGGTCCTTCTCTCACACTTGGGAAATTACAGAACGATTCTCAAGTGCTTCAGTTGGACTCAGACCCCAAATATGACCCAATTTACACTGTGAAAATGTTATAAATATGTAATTGGCTTTGGTGTCTCCGTCCAAAAACCCTTTGACTGTCATTACAAGGGAACGGGAACAGCCATAATTGACTTTAATTGTGTTCCACGGAAGAAAAAGCAAAAGTCGAATGAACTTGGGCGATATGAATCTCTGTTTTTGATGTTTTTCATGGCTGCAGTCCTCGACTCGAACTCAAACTCCATGCATGAATTCTTGATCAGACGCCGCGGGCGAGGAGAGTGTTTTTTGGACGCCGTCCTAAACCCTGAATCCACAGAAACGGCCCATCAGCAGATCTCAGCTCTGAGCGAAAGGCCAAGAAATCCAGGGTTTTACAGAGAAACGGGCAGGATGTGAATGTAATCCACTGTGCAAAAGAGCCACGGGTTGATTGGCGTTCAAAGTGCGTGTCACGTGTCTGAAATCCCACGCGTCGATTCGTTCTTAAAAGACAAAACAAAAGCCTTGTGCAGGAAAACGGAGTGAGTTGACTTGTGTTCGTGGCAGACTGATGAACCATAATTGAATAATCAAATCCAAAGCCTCAGTTTCATTAGGCAGGAAATCGAACGGACAGAAGAAGTACAAACCTGCTTAGTATTGATGTTCATGTCAGTGAAATGGCTGAGCAAGAGAGATTAAATCTCTATTTATGCACAAAAAATGCTCTTCCTCAGAGTTTCTGCGTGTCACAAATATTTAAACATCCTTAAATCAAGATGCATTGACTGGAGAAGCCGATTACTGGAAGAGATATCACGATTAAGGGAGTTGTTTATGCCTAAGAATGCGAATAATACTCTTAATTCAAAGAGAAAACATGATTATTTTATGACCCATAGTCGGCTGTATCTATATATAAATATGTGTTTTTGTTTTAAGCATTAACTCACTTAATTTTGATTCTTTAAGTCTTCATATCTTTCGTGATTTTGCTTCTTCTCCAGGAAATGCATGTTGGTTTAAGGATGTGTAGATGTTTGTGCAGGAAAACAGACAGACGCTCAGAGGAACAGCATCATTGTTTGCAGTTGAATCTGATGGTTGACCAGCTGGAGGACAGAAGCTGCATCTGCCCACCGTCTCTGATGACCTCTGACCTCTGACCTCTGGAATATGGCGTCCAGGAGAGTTTTAACGCAGGTAAAGATATGTGTGGGACGAGCTTCTGCAACTCAGTGCTTCTTATACAACTCATATACTGTAAGACTTAATGACTTTGATTTATGTACATAAAGAAGGGACTAAAAGTTGCCAATGCAATGATTAATCGTGTTTATTGCGTCCCACTGAGTGTTTAAATCATTAGTCTTTATTTGATTGTTTAGAGTTCATTTCCTGCATTCTGCACTCTAGTGAAAATTATCAAACCACTCTTACTAATTCTGACAGTTATAATTATATATCAGGCAGAAAACAGAAGAGGACAATGATATTGTTCAGAATGGATTATTATTATACTCTTACTACATTGTTTATATCATTGCAAATTGTGAAATATGTTCATACAGCTCTATATACAAAGTTGGAAAAGTAAATGTGTGTGTAGAGTGAGAGAACTAAACAATCTGTAATTTACTTAATTTAAGGTTTCTGACAACATTTTAATTGCTGCAGTCTGTTTCATGACTTCACTTGATTCATTACTGGATGAATCAGTGTTTTTGAACGAATCTCTTGAGTGAATGATTCAATGACTCACTCATAAAGACTCACTTGTTTCATTACTGGATGAATCAGTGTTTTTGAATGAATCTCTTGAGTGAATGATTCAGTGACTCACTCATAAAGATTCACTTGTAGCATTACTGGATGAATCAGTGTTTTTGAATGAATCTCTTGAGTGAATGATTCAATGACTCACTCATAAAGACTCACTTGTTTCATTACTGTATGAATCAGTGTTTTTGAATGAATCTCTTGAGTGAATGATTCAGTGACTCACTCATAAAGATTCACTTGTAGCATTACTGGATGAATCAGTGTTTTTTTAAGATAGTGTGTGTGTGAAGCAGTTTGATATCCACACATGATGAGTCTCTGGATCAGAACGGATCTGAGCGTTCGCTGTGATCGCACACATAGAGCCGAATCATCATCATCATCATCCTTTAACAATCTTTCGATGATGAATCGTGCAGCTCAAACTCACATAAAGAACTCACTTTATTGCTCATTTCAACTGCGTGATTGATTGTTTATCTTGCTTTAATGTGAACTGTTATCACACAGCTGTATGTATAATGCTGGATATTTAGTGATTCAGCTTTGTCCACATACAGTATCCTCACATTAAAATGATATATATGAGACAAAACAGGCTGACTGTTTTGCTCAATTTGAACTATTCATTCATGCAGGTTTAGAACACAAACTTTTCTTTAAATATTTATGACGCATTAGCAGGAAAAAGTATAATGACTGAATATAATTCAGCTTTTAGCAGTTTTAGTTTGGGAAACTGGAGCTTTTTCATCGTCTCTGAACCGAATTTCACACAGTGACCTGAAGGAAAGCGCAGGCCTGTTTCCCTCGACACCTGCTCAATATTCATGAGTCCGAGCCGGTGCCGAATATTGCTGACACCATGCTGAATATTCATGCAATGTTCGAAACGTACAGGAACAGAAAGCATTTGGATTCCGCCGTTGTTCCTCTGACTTGCGTTCAGGGGTGAGCGGAGTTTACGGGACGGTCAACCGTGCATGCTGGGATATTTAAGCTGCTTGAGAGATTGGAGATAATGATGATGTTTCAGGTAGCAGAGAAGGTCACTAGAAAGCCATTTAATTAGCACACTTGCTGATCACCTCGTCGGGCGACACACGCGGGACACGTAACGCGCCGCCAGGGAAAAGGAAAGGTCAACGCATCCATAAATGGAAATGGAGATATTTTATTCACCATAGGACAAGAACAAGCCATATAATAATTCAAAATCTAGACAGAAAACAGACACAGAAAGCTAATCGAAAAGGAAACACAAAGTAGCTTCGACTTCCATATCCAGGCAAAAGAGAAGTACGATAAGATTTACTCGCTAGCTAAAATTTCTACAATCCTGTGATCATCAAAGAGATAAAAATGAGAATGTTTCACTCTTAAACATCCAGTGTGGTCATGCCGGTGCTCGTGTTTCGTTTATAGTCCTTGTTTGTGCAGAAATGGCCTCCTCGCTGCGTCCGTCTGATATCATACAGCTTTCATATTTGGCATAAATTCGGGGAGGTGGTGGGGGGGTGAGACTGTACAGGTGCTGTCAGTGTCGAGCGCGGCCACTAAAGACACATGGGATCCACTGAGCAACAGATGTGTCCGTTCTGGAGGAGAGAACGGGAAAAATACATCACACACTGGAAACGCAATTATAAAAACTGATACACAACAATAAATCACACTGTTTGTGTGTTTGATCATCTAATGAAGTGTTACATTCACATTCCTGCATTTATCAGATTCACGAAAAGGTCAGATAAACATGAGAGCGCAATCCCATAATAGCGCCGATGGGAATGGAAAGTTCTGTGCGAGATTTACTGACGCACGTTAAAGAATACAGACACAACGCAATCTACCTTCATGTAACGTTTATTTATGTATGTAATTTGTTTATATGTATATGCGTTTATGTCCACATTTATTTTATTTCTGAAGTTAGTTTGTCCGTATGGTAATGAGGGGCGTGTTTAACCGCAGACATCAGCAGTCGAGCTCAGAGCGGCCGATCCGTTGAAGAGATATAGCAGAAATCCCGAGCAGATGACGTTTTGCGTCCAGGATGAAGAGCACGTGTGATAACCCTAAACACAGGCTGATATTAAATGACTTGTGAGATTTTGGCCATATTTCCCCTCTCTGTGTCATTCATTCCCTGTCTGACTAGCAAAGGCACGTCCGCACACCTCGTGTGTTACGTTCAGTTTCACCACAAGGTGTCGCTGTGGCTTTAAAGCTAAAACACGCCCCCTCATTAGCATACGGAAAAAGACATGTAGACATAAATATATGTGGACATAAATACCTGTATACATAAATAGATGCATAAATGAATGAATAAAAGTATACTCATTTATTTGACATGTCTTTGAATATTTATTTATGTACTTATTATTTTGGCAGCTTTGGAATTTTTTGAAAGCTATTTTCCTCTTCGTGTCTTAAGTAAATCCTGACAGAAGTTTTTTAATGCCAAAGGAGTGTGCAAGCTGTTAGTAAATCTGGCCCTTAATCTCTGTTTGCTTGGTTGGTTTGTTTAGAGTCGAGCAAACGATTGTTTGATTAGATGATGACAGAAAGAGAGGGAGAAAAACACGCAAACAATCATTCAAGACGGTTTGTGCTGTTTGTCTGTCTGTTTAATTGCATTTTTTTGCATACTGTTTCATATAATTGAGTATCCGCCTGTTATAAATTATATACTTTTTTGGAAAGTTAATACAGTGGAGTTGGGTTGTGTCGACGGCCTCGGGGGTTGCAAAAAAGCATCGAGATAACCCATATAACATATATTACCGATTTTCCCACACATAACCCGCAGAAGCAGATAATCCACACACTTATATAGCTTGCGGGTTTTGGGTTTTGTGTAAAAATAATGGTTGGCATAACCCGCACACATAGATTGATGAACTTTTGTGTAAGATCACATTTCGAATTTCAAATTCAAAAATCATTCTCTCCCGCTGCGCTCGTCCCTTTAAGAAGCGTGTTGTGTTGATCATCGGATGAGAGGAGAAGAGCCCGCCCTCATGCAGCACAGCCAATCACGTCTCCTTGCGTGATTGACAGGTCAAACAGCCTATCAGCGCAGCCGTCAGAGCGCCAAAGACAACAACCCTCGCAAGAACGAAAAATGAACATTTATTGATGTACATGATGTGAGTTATTAAATGAGAATGCTCATGCTCGAGTTTTTGGTGTGTTTTTACACAAAAGTGTTGCCGCGATTTTGTTTGATGAAGCGATCGGCATTCATCTAAAATAATGTACATACACAGTACTGTGTGTGTGTTTGCTAACAACAAAAGGCAAATGTAAAACCACCACAATAAAAACACCTTTGATTCTTAATACCAACCTTTAATTATATTCTCCAACAATGCAAACACAAAGATTGCTCACAAAATCACAAAAACGTGCGGATGCTGCAGCGTGTTTTCCCTCAGACGAGATCAACGACGGAGTGAACCGTGAGCGGACCGCGATCCACGTGCAACGCAAACTCAGCGCATGTGCAGTGAACGAGGTACGCAATTAGTCACGAAATAACCATGTGAAGTGGAGAATTTGTCCCCTTTTTTTGTGCTCGAGATATTAGATTTCAGCAACATTAACGAATTGACATTAAAGAATCGAAAATACAAAATAGGGAGTTTGGCGTCGGAGTTAACCGTGAGTCGAGATAAGTGAACACCACTGTAATAATATGAAAAGCATATTATGGTTATTTTTTATTTAATTTTATTGCATTTAATTTTATTTGAACCCACAATGAATTGGACTGAACTAATGCACAGAAAAATCAGGACGGAAATCTGATTAAATCTGTTTACTTTGCTTGTTGGTTTGTTTAGAGTCGAGCAAACAATCGTGCAATAACACAATCACACAAAGAGACGCACAATAAACAAGCAAACAGGCAATAATACTGAAACAAAAACAGTCATGCAAGACAGTTTGTGCTGTTTGTTTAATTGTAATAGTGTTGTTAGTATGTACATAAATTGTTTGTTTTGTTTTTTAATTGCATGTCAAGTCTATTCTGGGTTTCTGTACGTGTTTGTTTGTTTGTTTGCTGTGAGTACCTTGCACTGGCACAGTGTGCACTGCGTGCCGTGTTTGACCCAGGATGAGCCGCTAAAGCGTGTGATCCCGTGTTCATCCTCGCAGGTCTTTGTGATGTCGTTGCGGATGGAGTGAGCCTGGCACGGGTCAGACACACAGCGAGGGCAGCACTCGCCCTCGGGCACCAGCGTGAAGTCGCAGTCCGCCGGCGGGCAGGACAGAGGCCAGCAGTCCACCTCACCCTGCTGAACACACACACACAGAGAAGAGAAGACCTCAAACCCTACACACAACAGCGGTGAGAGTCTTCCTGTGTCCCAAAGAGTCTGCTCTTTTTAGATGATAAATACAGTAAAACAGTGTAATATTATATCAGTGTAAAACAGCTGTTTTCTATGTGAATATATAGTAAAGTGTCATTTATTCCTGTGATTAAAGCTGAATTTATTAGATGATAAATACAGTAAAACAGTGTAATATTATATCAGTGTAAAACAGCTGTTTTCTATGTGAATATATAGTAAAGTGTCATTTATTCCTGTGATTAAAGCTGAATTTATTAGATGATAAATACAGTAAAACAGTGTAATATTATATCAGTGTAAAACAGCTGTTTTCTATGTGAATATATAGTAAAGTGTCATTTATTCCTGTGATTAAAGCTGAATTTATTAGATGATAAATACAGTAAAACAGTGTAATATTATATCAGTGTAAAACAGCTGTTTTCTATGTGAATATATAGTAAAGTGTCATTTATTCCTGTGATTAAAGCTGAATTTATTAGATGATAAATACAGTAAAACAGTGTAATATTATATCAATGTAAAACAACTGTTTTCTATGTGAATATATAGTAAAGTATCATTTATTCCTGTGATTAAAGCTGAATTTATTAGATGATAAATACAGTAAAACAGTGTAATATTATATCAGTGTCAAACAGCTGTTTTCTATGTGAATATATAGTAAAGTGTCATTTATTCCTGTGATTAAAGCTGAATTTATTAGATGATAAATACAGTAAAACAGTGTAATATTATATCAGTGTAAAACAGCTGTTCTATGTGAATATATAGTAAAGTGTCATTTATTCCTGTGATTAAAGCTGAATTTATTAGATGATAAATACAGTAAAACAGTGTAATATTATATCAGTGTCAAACAGCTGTTCTATGTGAATATATAGTAAAGTGTCATTTATTCCTGTGATTAAAGCTGAATTTATTAGATGATAAATACAGTAAAACAGTGTAATATTATATCAGTGTAAAACAGCTGTTTTCTATGTGAATATATAGTAAAGTGTCATTTATTCCTGTGATTAAAGATGAATTTATTAGATGATGAATACAGTAAAACAGTGTAATATTATATTTTATAATAATTATTTATTTTATTTATTATTTATTTATTATTATAATTTGTATTAATATACATTAATAATAATTATTAGTATTATGAATTATTATTACTTGTAGCGTTAATATTATTAAATGAACATTTATAAAATTTTAATTATTACTTCTATTTAAATAATATATTTAATAATATTATCTGATGTACAAAATATTTTATTACATAAAAAATGTTACATAGAAAATGTTTTTATTCAAACATTTTAATATTCTGATATTTGTACAATGAAATCTTATAATCTTTATCAATATTTAGCATTTTTTCCCCCCTGATGACAAACGTAAATGCGCTCTTATTTATCATGAGTGAAAAGCACCAAACCTCCAGCACTGACCTCATGTGTGTTTAATAAGTGAAACGTCACATTGAGCCGCTCGGTGAAAAGCAGATATTTTGCAATATTGTGCATAAGTAAAAAAGCTTGGGCACAATAATGTGAGATAGTGAGACGTAATCGAGTTGACATTTAAACCGCAGCGGCACAATAATAACAGTCAAACACGGGAAACAATCTCATTCCTGCATATTGCAGGGATTTGAGTCTCTGCTGGATCACCAGCTATCAATAACAGCACAGCAATGCCTCCTTACACACAGCTGTGTATTTCAGCAGAGGCCGGCCTCATTTGGCCCGGCATATCGCCACGGTAACACACAGGAAGTGCTGTGTTTGATGTCCTGCGGTCCGGCTGCTTATCAGCGCGCGTTTACCTGAGCTCTGCTTATTGCAGCATCTGCGTTTATTGAATGTATTTTCCAGGATGCATATCTATGTTTTGAATGGAATACTTGCACACTTGTTAGTGCGCACTATTTACAGTGATGAAACTCTCTAACTAGAGCTGTCACATGACCTCATTATTACAGCAACCTTGCACTTTTAAATTCTGAAATAATTCTATATTTGGGCTGCACAATTCATCGAAATCAAACCGAAATCGCTAGTTGGCTTATTGCGATTATGATCTTTTAATTTTTAGTTTTATTTAATAAAAATATGCACAGCAAGATAGTGAAGAGCGGCTCTGTGAAAGCACATCTATATATATATCTATTTATATCTATATCTTGTATCTATTTGTGTGTGTGTGTGTATGTATTGTAGTTTGTTTTTTAAAAAGCATTTTAAATTGCATATTGCAATTTTGATTAGATCTTTTCCCCAAATCATCATTCTCAACATCAGCATTTGCAAGTAATTAAAACTAATCTAATCATTATAGTTATGTATTAAGTATTTTAAAATAAAATATATTTTTTATACTACTACTTCTATTCATAATAATAATTAAACATAATAAAAAATGTAACAAGCATAAATCCTTAAGGAATTTGTTTAAATATAAAAAGAATAATAAAATCATACACACAATTTGTTTTTTTTACACAAAATAGGATTAAACATGCAAAATTACTATATTTAATTTACATTGATTTATAATATTATTTCTAAAGAAAATAGGAAAATTATGATTATATTTTTTAAATAAACATTTGTATCAAAATTATTATTAATAGGTTTTTGTGTACAAATAATTTTAAAATTCAAAACACTCAAGAAAAGTGAAAGTGTGTGTGTGTGTGTGTGTGTGTGTGTGAGTGAGTGAGTGAGTGAGTGAGTTAGTGTGTGTATGTATAATTTTATATACACATATATTTCTATACGTATAAATATCAACTCAATCAGTGGATAATCATTTTCAGATCAGATGTTGTGTGAAAGCGGTTGTTTCAGATGTTTCTCTGTGTTTCCTGGGAGAAGGGGAGTGTTGTGATGCTGCGGTCAGTGTTAATGAGCGCTGCGTTTGATCAACGACCCGCCGCCTCCGCCCCGCGCACAGATGATTTGTGGGAAGGAGCCGAGCAGGAGGGGGTCACAGCAAGGTGGTTTCTTCCAGAAAAGCCCTCATGAATGCAAACATGACATTAGCATTTGACGAGCATATGGCTGGAGGAGGAGAGGTGTGCGAACACTCGGTAGGGAGCATCTGCGATTCACACCACATACTAGCATCTCAGAATCCATCAAGCTGTGTTTATTTGTGCTGCTTTGATTATTATTAAGTTTGTGATGTTTGGAAAGATACCAGGGGTCTCAAACTGAAATTACTGGGGGGGCGAAACTCATGTTCTCCGTCGGGGGCCAAAAATATGTGTTTTTACAGCCGCAATTTTGAACTGTAACAGTTATTAGTGCTCAACTAGTACTGTAGAGTCAGAACGAGCGGTTACCATCCACTCGGATATAGCGCATAAAACACAAAACTAAAATAAAAAAACACGGTAATAGCTCAATGATACTAAAACATCACTGCTCTATTTCTTAACTGATGTTTCTGCTCTTATAATGAATGAATCATTCCCTTATAAGGAAAACAATCAGTATGAAAGTCCCTCCCACTTCCTTATAAGGAACTGTGTCAAGATGATTGACAGGACAGTTTAAACAGTGACAGGATGCAGGTAATTGTGTCCCAAAGCTCGGCTTCTCTTCTGTTTCTCACAGAAACACTGCATACTTTTAAAAAGTAGTACAAGTAGGCGACTTGGGACACAGCAACTATTTATACTGTTTCCATCCCATCACAGGTCAGCCTCACCAGACACTGGCAGCGCTGGCAGCTCTCGATCCAGGTGTCTCCGCTGGAGTACGTCAGCAGTCCGTTCTGATGGAGACACTGAGACGTCAGGCGCGGGTCGCACTCCGGACAGCAGAACAGATCCAGCGTGGGATTGTCACAGTCGCACACCATCCGTCTGCACATGACCCGACCCGACTGCACAGGTGAAAGAGACGCGTCAGGAAAACCACAGCCATTCCAGCAAAAACTGCAAGCATTTTCTGACGTCACTAAAACTGTGTAAAAATTTCAAAACGGCTAAAACTTGAAAATTGAATCTAATTCAAAATATTAAGGGAAGACTATTACAGTATTTACATGCTAAAAGAACACGGCTTTGTCTTACTGTAACTCCACTTTTTTAAGTAAGTTAATGTAAATATGTTTGTATGATCCAGTGGAAATACTTTTCAAGGCGAAAGAGCTTTTCTTTTTACGGGGTGTGTGTAGCAGGGAAGCTCGGAGGCCAAGGATCAGTAACTTTATTTAAACACGGAAGGGATTAGGAACGGAGTGGAACGACACAACATCGACAGTAACGGACGCAGACTGAGAGACACACAGGGCATTTATACACAGGGTAATGGGGAACAGCTGACGAGACTAATAAGGAGAGTGACTGACGACCGATGCGACAGGAGAAGGAAATGAAACAGGAAGTACAAGGAGGGGAACAGGAAGTGAAAAGCAACACAACAACACTTTCTTGTTATGTATTATAGATCTGATTTTATTTCACATAAAGATTTATTATATATATATATATATATATATACAATGTATGTGTTAAACATTTTATATTTATTTCATATTTAACATGTATGTATTAAATTACCATTTTTTATTATTTATATTAAACGTATATATTTGTTTTAATGTTTTATAATGGGAAGTAACAATATTTACTATATATATATATATAAAGGGTAAAATTAAACATTGTTTAATCAAAATTATTTATATTATTTAATTTACTAATTTTAAACATAAAAAAAAAAAAAAAATATATATATATATATATATATAATGTTTAACTTTACATATATATTTATTTTAATATTTCATATATATGTGTATGTTTTTTTTGTTTTTTTCACTGTGTAAATTTCCTTTTTAAATAATTGATGATCAGGTATTTTTTAAGCGTTTTAGTGCCATTATGCCAAGCCTGTTCTTGTGATCACAAGTGATTTTTCATTTAAAATGTCAAATCAAGACGTAAAATCAAGTGTTTCTAACCCAAAGAGCTTGATATAAAGCTCACATGAGTCCAGAAAACTCTGAGTAGAGTAGTTTGTGTTTGGTTGAAACTATCGTTTCAAGAGGAAAAAGAGAGGAAAGCAAATACCCTTGATACTCTGTGACACGGAGCCGTCGCACACGGCATGCTCAGTCGAGCGGCCAGAGTCTAATTTTGATTGACAGCTCTCCTTCTTCCACATCAATTAAACGGCATCGGCTGATTAAGACTGATTCGCTCACTCTGTCCTTCACCATGAGCAGGATAATTGGTAGATTGATTATTTAATATCTGAAAAGCCATCGTGCTCGTCGCCTCCTCCAGATGCAAGAAAACATTTCAATTAAAGATTTAATTGCTGACTGTGACCAGCTAAATTGATGGAGGTCAATCGCTTTAATGAAAATGTGACTCCTCAAGCGCTTCCGATTAAAACCGCAGCACAAAACTGAGCACTAAACTCATCATTCATTATGGATAAAAACAATTACATCTAATTGAACTAAATATGTTGCCATATATTAAAGTATGCATTCAAGAAAAAAAAAACATTCAAATAATTAGCATTTTATTCTATGCAATATTATATTTTATGGTACTTATATTGTATTTAATAATTATTTTATAAAGAACTACAATGAGTTTTACAAAGAAGAAATTATATTTTTGATGAGCGATTGTATATTTTTAAAAACTGTCAAATCTTTGTCACAGATTTCAGATTCTATTTTATGTAAAAATGTGTTTTATGCATGTCTGGTGTGCAAATTACCAGGAAATACGTGTTTAAAAAATTTATTTCTATATGATTTCTTTATTTCTATGAATATATATTTTTGAAGAGGCCATATTTTGCCCTTACAAAGTCTTTTTTCTGTCTCCACTAGATCAGGTTTTCCTGCTTGAATGTTGGTTATTTTCCCCATATTCGTCTTTTCCCAGTCTGTCAGAAACGCTCTGTTTAGTTCCTGTCTCTATGAAGCTCCTCCTCCTGAAGGCACACTGTGCTCTGATTGGTCGGCTGGATCGGTGTGTTGTGATTGGTCGAGAGCTTCCAGTGTTTAGAAAATGTCCCGCCCCTTCCCATAACCATCAGTTTCAACACACGACTCACTCACTCAAGCCCCGCCCCTTTATTCTGCGCATGAATTATGATAATGAAGAATATTGTGAGTGTTTGTTCCCGGAAGAAACTGGAGACTCAATGGAGGTGTTTCAGGATGTCAGAAACACTGACTCTGATGGAGAAGAAGAACTGCAGATGGAGGAGAAGCGTTCATGATCAAACAGCAAGTAATATTTAACGTATTTAAATATTTAAACACCATGGTAGTATTTCTCACTTCTACTGCCCATTTTCCATTTGTATTCTAATAAATTGATGCAACGGACATTACGGCCAAATGTTATTGTTAAATGTTCTTTTGATAATGTGACCTTATGCTTCACATCTCAGCATGACAGTCAAGCGATTGTGATTAATCGTGATGCGCCGTCCAGCTAATCCTCGGCGTTCACCCTGACCTCAGAGATGACAACCTACCCATAATGCATCACTCTCACTGACCTGACACGAGCAAACAGAGCATCTGTCATTGTCCAGGACCCAGATCTGTCCGTTGTGCTTGACCTTGCTGTCGTGGATGCAGTCGCCGGTGCAGTTGTGTCCATGCGGACAGCGGCAGTCGTATCTGCCGTCCAGGTTGAAACACACGGTGTCGTTGGCGCAGGTGCTGCGGCCCGTCCGGCACTCGTCGATGTCTGGAGGAAGAGGAGGTGAGAGTGTGTTTAAACATGCAGTGTTCGAGAACTGCGTGTATGTGTGTGTTTTGACAACTGTACCTTTACAGGACTCTCCATTTGCAGTGAACACCTCGTTATCGTGATAACCCTCGCGACACTCGCAGTGATACCAACCAGGAAGGTTCACGCAGGTGGCATGTGTGTCACACTGCACCAAACCCTCCGAGCATTCGTCGATATCTGAACACACACACATACACACACGGGTCATTATCTCTATTGCACTGCCTGCACTGACAGCATTGTAAGGCATGTTTCTGCAACATTATGCTCAGTTCTGGGCCAAATTCTAATGCAGTACAGCATGTATTTCTTTGCAGAATGCACTTCTACATTGATCTTGATAAAACTCAAAGGACAATTTGAACCGCAGATAAAAATACTTGCCAAATTTAAAATGCATGCATTTTAACACTAGTTTTATACAGTGTAAGTCTCTTGATAAGAGTTTGACAAATGCATGGACGTGAATGTAAGACGAGGTGTTGTCTATGTAAAACACCCCAAAACAGTCATTTAAATTCATTCATTAAATTCTAACGATGTATAATATAAATGTATGCATGAATATAAATATTAATGTAACAAGTCACAACATAGAGGTGTTGTCTATGCAACATGCTCCAAATTAGTCCTCAAAATAAAAAAGTACTTTTTTGAGTAAAAAAGTACTCAAATTCTAACTGTGTAAAAAAATAAATGTATGCATGAATCTGTGATGATGAATGAATAGTAATGAAACATTAATCTTTGTCAGAGTCAGTTGTAAGGCACAACAAAGAGTTGTTGTCTATGTAAAATGTCCCAAATTAGTAATTTAATATTAGTCATTTGGTTCATAAAATTTTATTAATGACATAAAAATGACATCAAATTTTAATTTTATTAATTATAAATTTCAATAAATCTTTTAATTTAAATTTAATTTAAAAAATTTAAATTAATGACATCAAATTTATTAAAACTGAAATATTTCAATACATCTTTTAATTTAAATTTAATTTTAAAATTTTAAATTAATGACATCAAATTTATTAAAACTGAAATATGGTAACATTTGTTGTACTACTTTTCTGTTAACTGTAATATATATATATATATATATATATTTAATTTCAACACATTTACACATTTGTCAAATACATTTATCAAAAAAAGGTTGATCAAATTTATCTGAATTATTTTTAATGTAACAAGTTTTGTCTATGTAATACACTTAAATAATTATATTATGTCAGTCACATAAATTCTAATTGTGCATTATATATAACAAATAATAATTACTTATTTTTTTACTGAAGTATTTTTATCATTACATCATAGCATTTGTTTTACTGCTTTTATGCTTTTTCAAATACAACTTACACTAATTAGCACTAACTTTAGTCACTTTTTTAATGGGAGCATATGGCAAATGTTAATGCAAACTCAATTAGAATTGCAAGCAATAGTATATTTTTATATAAATATTTAAATAAAAAAAAATTGAAAAAAATGACAAATTATTTTTAGAAAATATTTAAATAATTATTTAATATAATTTAAAACAAATATTTGTAAAACTATCATGGTAGCATTTAAGATATTTTAATTAAGAAAATTACGGTAGTTTTAACTGTAATATATAAAAAAATGAATGTATGATAGTAATGAGAATCATCATTGCGATTAATGGGAAATGTGGTGGAGAATGCGGGCACAGATCACAATGGGCTTTAAAGATAGGCTTTCTTTCTTTTATAAATAACAATTCTTATTCTGTTTCTTCTGATTGTGGGGTGAAATAGAAGCTGGACATATTTTTGCCAGCTTCTGATTCCAGTCCCGTCTTCAGATAAATGGCTTTCGCAATTCACACATAATGAGATTAAATTAGGCGGGTGGGCGACATTAAAGCGATTATTGCTCAGCCGGTCGTGGGGAAGATTTTCTCAATGATTAAACACTCACAGAAGAGATGAGACTCTGTTCTGATTAAAACTGATCTCAGATCATTATGTAAATGATTCTTCATGCATGGAGTCATCAGCGGTCAATCACATGCAGGTGAGCGTTAGGAGGTCGCCGGGGATTCTGGGAGTTTTCAGAGACCCGATTATGTGAAACTGCTGTTGCTTAAACGTGATCATCTGATTATTTTTGTGCTTGGCGATGTGATGTTGAGTGATATCAGACACGGAAAACTCTGTCTGATCAAAATCTGTTGCTTTGTCTGAGTTTGTAGAATAGTTTACATGATTTAAACATGACAATATTAAATTGTGTGTTTATTAGGGATTATTAGCAGTGTTTAATAGAGTCAAGGGCGAATGAAAGTCTAAAAATGTCCTTTGTTGTGAGTTGGATTAAGATTAAATTGTTTTTGTAATATTATCATGATATGATTCACAGTATATAATATTATTATATATAAATACAATATTATGTAATAATACATTTGCACATTGAGTTTACTTGTTTTGTTTTTATTTATTTTTTGTTTTGTTTTTTTGAGTTTACTATTTTCTTCATAGATTTTTTTTTATTTTAATTTCATGTTTTTATTAATTGTATTGATAATGTATATGATAAATATTGATATATTTTATTTTAATTTGTACTTTTATATTTTAATTACTTTATTAATAAAATTGTTATACAAATGATATAAATGTAAATTATGATATATGATACAAATATAAATTATGCATAATATATAATTATATATTAATATAATATTATAATACATTATTGTTATTATTTGATTGTAATTTATATGTGCTTTTATATTTTATATTTTATGTTTTAACATGTTTTATGAATAATGTTTTATGGTATAAAGAATGAAAATATATTATTTAAATATTATGTTTAATCATATTTGTAATATTAATATAATATTATTTGCAACATATTATTATTATATGTATTTTTTATTATTGATTTTATATTACTATCATATTAATAATTACAATTTTATGTTATAACAATTTTAATATGTTAAGAATAATTTTATCATTAATATTTAATGTTATATAATTAAAATGAAAAAATATTGCTTAATTTTAAGTGTTTATAACACTTTATTATTTTATTAATTAATGTATTACATACATTATTAATATGTATTGTTAAATTTTTATTTTATATTTTTATTATTAATTGTATATTATTAAATTATGTTAATAATGAACAATGTCAGATTTTAATGTTAATAAGGTTGCATCAAGTACAACGCTATATAACTGACATTTGAATAAAGTCTCAGAGTTTTTGCGATATCTCATATCTCATCACATTCATCATTTGACGTTCCACAGCCTGAACATTAATGCGAGTCTGACTGTAACGTGAAATTTTTGTCCTCTGTCTGCAGTTTCTGGCCATCTCTGAAAGCGATTCTCGAGCAGAGAGCAGATGAGTGTGTGTGTGTTTGCTGAAATCACTCTCGTCTCTGCAGCAGAACACACTGCCTTTGAAATTGAAAAGCCGCCTGTTCGTTCGGCGATGGAGAGAAGAAAAGACAGACAAAGAAAGAAAGAGCTGGAGTTGAGTGTGGGATGCTTGTGTTTTTACTGTGATATTTATATCTGAATAGATGTCAGGTTGCTAAATATATACGCAATTATTGCATGAAAGAAAAGCATTATGTTCTCTGATTGATTCTTTTATGTTTTTAAGTGCAATTTCTTGTATTTTAAAGAATCAAAGATGTTCTGCTAAAATGACTCATTTTTACGAATCTGGACAGATTTGGACAGAACATTTGGACAGATTTGTCCCAGTTAGATAAATGTGGCTGTTCGTAACTGTTTTTGATTTAATAAAGTTTTTAATTAATAAATGAGGTTACCCCTTTAATGGCTGTAATATTAGTTATATTATAATAATTAGTCTTTGTTTGTATTGTAATTAACTACTATTTTAAAAGAGAGGCTTTAACCAACGAACAAACTGGCAAACTTCAGATCAAAACTACACTGAAGATTATTTTTGAAGCAAGTTTTACGAGAAAATGCTCTTCCAGTCTTTATGAATGTCATGTTTGCTGTTTCACCAGCTCCGGTCCTGAATCTCTCCGTCTGATGCCAGATGGTTTAATGTCTGTGTTGCAGATAATCCTGCTTTACTCCACTGCTCAAGAAGAACGCAATAAAACTGATGCATGTCAATGACAGAACGAGAAACAGAGAGTGTGTGAGAGAGAGAGGTAGCACAGATGAAAATAAAGTGTGGATGAGACAGGATCTTACGAGGATCTTCTCATAGAGGACAAACCCGTCTCATCACGTGAGTGTGTGTCAGAAAGAGAGAGAGAGAGAGAAGGAGTGAGTGTGCGTGTGTGTGTGTATGAGTTTGTGTGTGTGTTTATGGGAGTGTGTGTGTATGTATGGGAGTGTGTGTGTGTGTGTCTGTGAGTGGGAGTGTGTGTGTGTGACTCTCTGAATAAGAATCTCCATCCATCTCGAGTGATTTCACACACAAGTGAATCGTCGTCATATAAAGACGCTGTAAAATGATTATTTGTGGTAATCATGATCACAATCGTCTGCCACACACTCAATAAACAGCTGTGCTTTCATTTCTCTGCGCTCTATAGAAACATGCTTTACATGAATCAGATTTTAGATAGTTTGGATAATTGTGGATGCAACAAAAAAGAGAAAAACATTGTAAACAGCAGCTGCAAACAAAGCTGTGATTTCTCTTCAAACACACACAGAGCTGCAGGAGTGTGTGACGCGTCCGCTGAGACGTTTACATGAAACGAGCCGCTCGTGAGAAACAAAAGGTCTTAATTAAGCGCCACTAATTAACTCAGTGTGTGTGTGTGTCTAAATAAGTCATATAATGCTGGTCGCTGCCGCATCAGAGCACAGGTGAAGCAGCCCACGCTCAGCAGCAGTGCATTGTGGGAAAGCCCTCCGAACAGTTTACCATGGCAACTCTAGTTTCAAACACAATGCAATTACTACAGTCACTGATGGTATTAATAATTACTCATCAAAAAGCTTTTTCTACGCTTCAGCAGTAGTAGAAGTAATGGGATTCTGGCCAAAACTAGCGTTGCTCTGTGTGTGTGTGTGAGAGAGAGAGAGAGAGAGAGAGAGAGAGTGTGTGTGTGTGAGAGAGATAGAGAGAGAGAGACATTTTTGTGTGTTTGTTTGTGTGTGTGTGTGTGAGAGAGAGTGAGTGTGTGTGTGTATGTAAGAGAGAGAGAAGGAGATCATCATCATCATCATCATCGTCTCTGGTGTGTTGATGTAAACTCTGATTACTCTGATGATTCTCTGTATACAGGGAATGACATGGATGTTCCTGCTGTATTCTCTCTCTCTCTCTCTCTCTGTTTCTGTTTTTCTCCAGGGGAAAATCTAGTTCCAGTACATCTGAATCCTCTCTGAACACAATGACTTCATGCAACATTACAATCCAATCTTCAGAATTATGACATCAAAGCAAAAAAGTAACAAGATGTGAAATTTAAACTCGCAAGTATTTACCGGCTGACAACGGCTTCATTTCTCGCTTGGGGCGTCAAAGAAAAGAAAGAACTCAGCAAACAAGGAGCCGAAACGAGTGGAGCGGCGCAGCAGGGATGAAGTGTGTGTGTGTGTGTGTGTGTGTGTGTGTGTGTGTGTGTGTGTCTGAGCGACGGCTGATGGAGGAATGACCTTCTGATGAGCAACACATGCCGGAATCCCATCAACACACTCCACTGCTGAAATCCACATCATTTCCACTGACACATCCTGTGTTCAGCAACTGAACAGCATCTCATGAGTGACAGGTGTGGATGCAGGAGCTTCTCCTGAACGTCAGTGTGTTTCTGCACATGTGCATCCGCTGCAGTCGCGCACTTTACATGTGCATCCGCTGCAGTCGCGCGCTTTACATGTGCATCCGCTGCAGTCGCGTGCTTTACATGTGCATCCGCTGCAGTCGCGCACTTTACATGTGCATCCGCTGCAGTCGCGCGCTTTACATGTGCATCCGCTGCAGTCGCGTGCTTTACATGTGCATCCGCTGCAGTCGCGCACTTTACATGTGCATCCGCTGCAGTCGCACACTTTACATGTGCATCCGCTGCAGTCGCGCGCTTTACACGCGCATCCGCTGCAGTCGCACGCTTTACACGTGCATCCGCTGCAGTCGCACGCTTTACACGTGCATCCGCTGCAGTCGCGCGCTTTACACGTGCATCCGCTGCAGTCGCACACTTTACACGTGCATCCGCTGCAGTCGCGCACTTTACATGTGCATCCGCTGCAGTCGCGCGCTTTACATGTGCATCCGCTGCAGTCGCGCGCTTTACATGTGCATCCGCTGCAGTCGCGCGCTTTACATGTGCATCCACTGCAGTCGCGCGCTTTACATGTGCATCCGCTGCAGTCGCGCGCTTTACACGTGCATCCGCTGCAGTCGCGCACTTTACATGTGCATCCACTGCAGTCGCGTGCTTTACATGTGCATCCACTGCAGTCGCGCGCTTTACATGTACAGAAACACGTCAGCGACAGAGGCCGTTAGTGGCTGAAACACACAGCAATTCATGTGCACTTGTGTTTGCTTATGTGTGCATTGTGAATAATAAACATGCAATGTATATCTGTGATTGCATGTAATATGTTTGAATGATGCATATATGGCATGTTTGTATGATGTGTACTTGTTTATTTTGTTTGCATACAGGAGTGATTTGTTGTGTATGATCTGTGTGCAAGTGTGGGATTTGTATGAGAGTCATGTTTTTGTGAATAATGCATGAAGCGTGTGTGTTTGATATGCACATGTTCTTCCTTTCCCTGGGAATCGAACCCATGATGTCGATGTTGCAAGCGCTGCTCTCTACTTTTAGACACACAGGAAATAACCAGCATGCATACAGCATTTTTGTACAATGTGCACTTGTGATTTGTGTTTGCAGATGTGTTTATTTCTGTGCATGCGTGTGTGACTGGTTTGAGATTTGCATGTTTTGGCTTTTTCTGAAGCCAAAACATGCAAGTTCTTGATTTGTTTGTTGTTTTGTGTGCATTGAGAATAATGCATGTTCCGCAGGGATGCGATGACATCATCCAGCTGCAGCGACGCCTAACATGCTCATCACGTGTGCTTTCTTTTTGTGCATATTGTCTTCTTCAGGTTTTTGGGGGAATTTTGGCTCAAATCCTCGTGCGTATCGTGTCTGCGTCTTCCTCTGCTCAGCTGCTTTGTCAGATGGTCTTGAGAGAATTCGTAAAAGCCAGAGAAGAGGACAAGAGAGCAGGCGAGTGAAAGCATTTTCATGTTCAGTCGTATCCCAGAGCCCCAAACACACACACACACACACGCGCGCCGCCTCTTTAATTTCAGAGAGTGTGATTCTCTTTCAGCTTGTGCGAGGCTCTCTGCGGCTCCAGAGGAGACTTGTCTTCTGAAGAGCCGGTTATCTGAGGAAACTTCATCCTGTGATTACAATTATAATGTTTATTGATTATTTCATAGTTCATTTGAGGCTGATGAAACAGAAGATCTCATCAAACTAACCAATCAAACTATTTTGATAGAGATTACACTCGTTTAATTGTGTTTTTTCCTCCGCTGACGCCACAGAAACGGCTCTGTTCGTTCCAACAGTACGTTAATTTCGCTTCATGTTCGCTCGTTTGTTTCTTCTCTTTAAATCACCTTCAGCTTCATGAACGAGACGTTTCTTCATCTTTCTTCTCGTTGATTGCGCTCATCCTCCACTCACTTTGATGATTCTGTTTATTCATGTTTGTTTCTGCTGAAATATTTTCCTCAAAGCTGAAACTGATGCGATCGAACATCTGCATTACAACGAGTGTGTGAGAGAAATTAATCCTTTTATTTGTTGAATTAATCAAAAGAGACGTTTAAAATGTTCAAATGTAACAATCTCACCATTCATGCATTTATCAGCTGCTTTTATCATCACATTCAAGAAACACATCGACATTCTAATCAGTTCTTGCTTTCCCTGAGAATTGAACCCATGACCTTGATGTTGCAAGCGCCGCTCTCTCCTGTTAGACACACAGGAGACACTGCAGTTTTAAACAGTGATGAATAGAGGTACAGTCTCTATGTTGATCTCGTCTAACGAAAAGATCTTGTTTTTAAGTTTGTATGAGCCGGCTGAAGTCAGAACGGGAGTTTGCTGTCCTTCACTCTCTCAGTTTTTCAGTTCTGCTCTCTCTTTCATGCGGTTCTTGTCATTTGAGAGGTTTTGCTCATGTGTTCGTAAACTCTCTCTGTGTGTGAGTGAGTGTGTGTGTGTGTCTGTTGTTCGCTGTATTTCACACTGTTTGATTCATAAACTCTGATTGAAACGCGAGCAGAATAAAAATAACAGCAGGTGAACATCAAACTGCCGTTCGTTTGTAAAGATGCTCCACATCAGCAGCTCGTTTATCCTGCTCTTTATTACTCTGTTCTCTAGACGAGCAGAAACACACACACACTCACACTCACACTCACACACACACTCACACACTCACGCTCATCCACACACTTATACACATCATGCTGTCAAACTACAGTTAGAGTGTCAATCCAAACACAGAGATGGACATCACTCTATCACTCTCTCTGTCACTCTATCACTCTGTCCATCACTCTGTCCATCCATCACACTATCTATCACTCTTTCCATTATTCTATCACTCTATTTATATCCATCCATGCATCCATCCATCCCCATCCCATTTTTACTTGTATTTGACTTAAACTCCTTCCTGTGCGTCACGAGTAAAGAGCGCTAGCGTGACGATATTCACAATATAACGCAATCTCTCGTGTTTGGATCTTATGGAAAATGTTTCGCACATGAACTTAGTAAGACCTTTTGCTTCAAGGGTCTCTGGCGGTTTGAGGAAAATTGTTAAATGCGATTCCAACATCAATGTGGGGAAGAAAAAAACAGAAACTCATCCTTTCATTCCATCTCATATCCTCTAGGAGAGAGCGAGCAGAAAACTCTGAAAGAAAAGCCATTTGATTTTAATCAAAGGCCAGAGCGAGGGCATCTCGTAAAAAGCCTTTCTGTGGGATGGATGTTTGGGATGTGTGTGTGTCATCGGATGTGAAACCGTGCAGAAACAGCAGCATCTGCTGGAATTGCTCACGCGGGACTCGCGCGTCAAAACAACGCTAATCTACGACACAACGCCAGAGTCAGGGAGAGTTTCGTCTGGTGTTTTCATTAAACGTCGTACGTGATCCGTCTCCATCCGGCTCACACGTTCCCCACGGGATTAATAACAGCAGAACCCGGGAAATAAACGAGAACGAGAAACCGAGATGAAACGATAAACACACAGATGGAGGACGTGTTTCCCTTCAGCTCCAGCAGAAACTCACGCTCTGCTCAGGAAACTAAGCTTGATGCTAAATGAAGACAAACAAGCAGCAGATGAAATCATGTGTTTTAACAGGAAAAGCAGAGGAAGGGCAGATGAAGAGATGAGGAAGGGCAGATGAAGAGCAGAGGAAGAGCAGAGGAAGAGCAGATGAAGAGCAGAGGAAGAGTAGATGAAGAGCAGAGGAAGAGCAGATGAAGGGCAGAGGAAGGGCAGATGAAGAGCAGAGGAAGAGCAGATGAAGAGCAGAGGAAGAGCAGAGGAAGAGCAGAGGAAGAGCAGATGAAGAGCAGAGGAAGAGCAGAGGAAGAGCAGATGAAGAGATGAGGAAGGGCAGATGAAGAGCAGAGGAAGAGCAGATGAAGAGATGAGGAAGGGCAGATGAAGAGCAGAGGAAGAGCAGAGGAAGAGCAGAGGAAGGGCAGATGAAGAGCAGATGAAAAGCAGATGAAGAGCAGAGGAAGAGCAGAGGAAGAGCAGATGAAAAGCAGATGAAGAGCAGAGGAAGAGCAGATGAAGAGCAGAGGAAGAGCAGATGAAGAGCAGAGGAAGAGCAGAGGAAGAGCAGAGGAAGAGCAAAGGAAGGACAGATGAAGGGCAGAGGAAGAGCAGATGAAGGGCAGAGGAAGAGCTGAGGAAGAGCAGATGAAGAGCAGAGGAAGGGCAGAGGAAGAGCAGAGGAAGAGCAGATGAAAAGCAGATGAAGAGCAGAGGAAGAGCAGAGGAAGAGCAGAGGAAGAGCAGATGAAGAGCAGAGGAAGAGCAGAGGAAGAGCAGAGGAAGAGCAAAGGAAGGACAGATGAAGGGCAGAGGAAGAGCAGATGAAGGGCAGAGGAAGGGCAGATGAAGAGCAGAGGAAGGACAGATGAAGAGCAGAGGAAGGGCAGATGAAGAGCAGATGAAGAGCAGAGGAAGAGCAGAGGAAGAGCAGATGAAGGGCAGAGGAAGGGCAGATGAAGAGCAGAGGAAGGACAGATGAAGGGCAGATGAAGAGCAGATGAAGAGCAGATGAAGAGCAGATGAAGAGCAGAGGAAGAGCAGAGGAAGAGCAGATGAAGGGCAGATGAAGAGCAGATGAAGGACAGATGAAGAGCAGATGAAGGACAGATGAAGAGCAGATGAAGAGCAGATGAAGAGCAGATGAAGGACAGATGAAGAGCAGAGGAAGAGCAGATGAAGAGCAGATGAAGGACAGATGAAGAGCAGAGGAAGAGCAGAGGAAGAGCAGATGAAGAGCAGATGAAGGACAGATGAAGAGCAGAGGAAGAGCAGATGAAGAGCAGATGAAGAGCAGAGGAAGAGCAGAGGAAGAGCAGAGGAAGAGCAGATGAAGAGCAGAGGAAGAGCAGATGAAGGGCAGAGGAAGGGCAGATGAAGAGCAGAGGAAGGACAGATGAAGGGCAGATGAAGAGCAGAGGAAGAGCAGATGAAGAGCAGATGAAGGGCAGAGGAAGGGCAGATGAAGAGCAGAGGAAGAGCAGATGAAGAGCAGATGAAGGACAGATGAAGAGCAGATGAAGAGCAGAGGAAGAGCAGAGGAAGAGCAGAGGAAGAGCAGAGGAAGAGCAGATGAAGGGCAGAGGAAGGGCAGATGAAGAGCAGAGGAAGGACAGATGAAGGGCAGATGAAGAGCAGAGGAAGAGCAGATGAAGAGCAGATGAAGGGCAGAGGAAGGGCAGATGAAGAGCAGAGGAAGAGCAGAGGAAGAGCAAAGGAAGTACAGATGAAGGGCAGAGGAAGGGCAGATGAAGGGCAGATGAAGGACAGATGAAGGACAGATGAAGGACAGATGAAGGGCAGATGAAGGACAGATGAAGGACAGATGAAGGACAGATGAAGGACAGATGAAGGACAGATGAAGAGCAGAGGAAGAGCAGAGGAAGAGCAGAGGAAGAGCAGATGAAGAGCAGAGGAAGAGCAGATGAAGGGCAGAGGAAGGGCAGATGAAGAGCAGAGGAAGGACAGATGAAGGGCAGATGAAGAGCAGAGGAAGAGCAGATGAAGAGCAGATGAAGGGCAGAGGAAGGGCAGATGAAGAGCAGAGGAAGAGCAGATGAAGAGCAGATGAAGGACAGATGAAGAGCAGATGAAGAGCAGATGAAGAGCAGAGGAAGAGCAGAGGAAGAGCAGAGGAAGAGCAGAGGAAGAGCAGATGAAGGGCAGAGGAAGGGCAGATGAAGAGCAGAGGAAGGACAGATGAAGGGCAGATGAAGAGCAGAGGAAGAGCAGATGAAGAGCAGATGAAGGGCAGAGGAAGGGCAGATGAAGAGCAGAGGAAGAGCAGAGGAAGAGCAAAGGAAGTACAGATGAAGGGCAGAGGAAGGGCAGATGAAGGGCAGATGAAGGACAGATGAAGGACAGATGAAGGGCAGATGAAGGACAGATGAAGGGCAGATGAAGGGCAGATGAAGGACAGATGAAGAGCAGATGAAGGGCAGAGGAAGGGCAGATGAAGAGCAGAGGAAGGAGAGATGAAGGGCAGATGAAGAGCAGAGGAAGGGCAGACGAAGAGCAGACGAAGGACAGACGAAGGACAGACGAAGGGCAGACGAAGGGCAGATGAAGGGCAGAGGAAGAGCAGATGAAGGGCAGATGAAGGACAGATGAAGGGCAGATGAAGGGCAGAGGAAGGAGAGATGAAGGGCAGATGAAGAGCAGAGGAAGGGCAGACGAAGAGCAGACGAAGGACAGACGAAGGACAGACGAAGGGCAGATGAAGGGCAGATGAAGGGCAGAGGAAGAGCAGAGGAAGAGCAGAGGAAGGGCAGATGAAGAGCAGAGGAAGAGCAGATGAAGAGCAGATGAAAAGCAGATGAAGAGCAGAGGAAGAGCAGAGGAAGAGCAGATGAAAAGCAGATGAAGAGCAGAGGAAGAGCAGATGAAGAGCAGAGGAAGAGCAGATGAAGAGCAGAGGAAGAGCAGAGGAAGAGCAAAGGAAGGACAGATGAAGGACAGATGAAGAGCAGATGAAGGACAGATGAAGGACAGATGAAGAGCAGATGAAGAGCAGAGGAAGAGCAGAGGAAGAGCAGAGGAAGAGCAGATGAAGAGCAGATGAAGGACAGATGAAGAGCAGATGAAGAGCAGATGAAGAGCAGATGAAGAGCAGAGGAAGAGCAGAGGAAGGGCAGATGAAGAGCAGAGGAAGGACAGATGAAGGGCAGATGAAGAGCAGAGGAAGAGCAGATGAAGAGCAGATGAAGGGCAGAGGAAGGGCAGATGAAGAGCAGATGAAGAGCAGAGGAAGAGCAGAGGAAGAGCAAAGGAAGTACAGATGAAGGGCAGAGGAAGGGCAGATGAAGGGCAGATGAAGGACAGATGAAGGACAGATGAAGGGCAGATGAAGGACAGATGAAGGGCAGATGAAGGGCAGATGAAGGACAGATGAAGAGCAGATGAAGGGCAGAGGAAGGGCAGATGAAGAGCAGAGGAAGGAGAGATGAAGGGCAGATGAAGAGCAGAGGAAGGGCAGACGAAGAGCAGACGAAGGACAGACGAAGGGCAGACGAAGGGCAGATGAAGGGCAGAGGAAGAGCAGATGAAGGGCAGATGAAGGACAGATGAAGGGCAGATGAAGGGCAGAGGAAGGAGAGATGAAGGGCAGATGAAGAGCAGAGGAAGGGCAGACGAAGAGCAGACGAAGGACAGACGAAGGACAGACGAAGGGCAGATGAAGGGCAGATGAAGGGCAGATGAAGAGCAGAGGAAGAGCAGATGAAGGGCAGATGAAGGACAGATGAAGGGCAGATGAAGGGCAGATGAAGGGCAGATGAAGAGCAGATGAAGGGCAGATGAAGGACAGATGAAGAGCAGATGAAGGGCAGATGAAGGACAGATGAAGGGCAGATGAAGGACAGATGAAGGGCAGATGAAGGGCAGATGAAGGGCAGATGAAGGACAGATGAAGGGCAGATGAAGGGCAGATGAAGAGCAGGTCGAGGAGGAGTCGTTTAAGCGAGACTCGGCTTCAGCTGACCATCATCAACTACAATCATCTGATGCTTCATGAGATTTAAATGAAAATAGTAATTAATGACCTGAGAGGAAGAGCTTTTCATTTGCTTTCACTATTAGAACAATATAGACTGCATTATATTCATTTCAATTAACAAAAACTGTTTTCAATAGTTTTAGTTTTTAGTAAAGATAATAATCCTGATACATGTATTTATTATGTGCATCTATATGCACACATGAGTGTATAGGATTAGACAAAGTGTGTGTGTGTGTGTGTATTTACTGAAACCATTCTTGTTGAATCTCCAGCATAAGTAACTATATACACCGTTACTATAATTCAGTCAAAGCTGGACTCGTGCCGTTCTTTCTTCCTCCACAGCAAACGATCGCAGCCACAATCAAGCACTCTTCTTCAAAACAGCGGTTCACACACTCATGCTTTGTTCTCAAGGATCTGAAAGAGTCCTCAGCGAGAGAGAGAGGCGTGTGAAGCACTGGAGATCAGAGCCAGTCTTACCCGTCTCGCAGTTCTGCCCGCTGAAGCCCTGCGGACACACGCAGATGTTGGGAGAGGCGCAGGAGCCGCCGTTGAGACACCGTCCGTCACAGAGAGCTGCGGGTCAGAGAGAGGACAAGCGGAGGTGAGACGGGTCACGGGACGGGTGCGCGGCAGATGGACGGCTGTCTCACCTCTGCAGGTGGTGCCGTTGCCGGTGTATCCGGGTTTGCAGGAGCAGCTGTGGCCGCCGACGGTGTTGAAGCACAGAGCGTTTTCATCGCAACTGTTCTGTCCGGACGCACACTCGTCGTGCTCTAGAGACCGCAATCAGAGAGAGGGTTTAAAGAACATAATGTCTGGCTGTTTCAGGTGATGCTCTTAAAACGTTCCGCGCACAATCCTCGTTTCTGCTTCGGAATGCAAAAATTAATAAATCTTGCAATTCTGAGAAAAAAAGTCAGACTTTCTTGCATTTACGAGTTTATATCAGAATTTGCAAATATTACGTCAGAATTGCGACTTTATTTGGGAAGTTTATATCTGTCGATTTTGACTCAATTCTTTTTTTTCTCACAATTCTGACTTTATTTTTTCACAATTCCGGGTTAAAACTCGCAAATATAAAGTCAGAATTGCAAGCTTGTCAGAGTTACCATAGTAACCATAGGGTGTGTCTCTATAAACCCCTCTTAGAATTAGAATTATCAGAATTATGAATTTATATCTATGAAATTTATGAAAATCAGTGCCAAGTTTAAATCAGTCAATTCTGACTAAAAAATTTTACATAAAAACTCGCAAATATAAAGTAAGAATTGCAAGTTTGTCAGAATTACAATAAGTCAGAATTTAAACTTTGTAACTCTTGATTGCGAATTTACAGTATATCTGGCAATTCTGACTTTATTTCACGCAAGTTTATACCAAAACTCAAACATTGTCAGAATTGCAAGTTTAAACCTCTACGTTTATGCTTTATAACTCTCAATTGCGCGTTTATATCTGGAAATTCTGATCAAATTTTCATGATACATAAAGTGTTAGGGTTAGGGTTAGGATTACAATTCAAACATAAAGTCAGAATTGTGAATTTCTATCTGGCAATTCTAACCTTTTCTCCCAATTCCGAGTTTATATCTCACACTTCTGAGAAGAAAACAAGTCAGAATTGTGAGATAGAAAATCAAAATGACCTTTTTTTCTTTCTTCGTCATTCCAGGATTGAAAAATGCTTCCATACTTTCATTCACATTCCTGCATTTATCAGACGCTTTTATCATTGCATTCAAGAAACACATTGACATTCTAATCAGTGCTTGTTTTCCCTGGGAATCGAACCCATGACCTTGATGTTGCAAGCACTGCTCTCTGCTGTTAGACACACAGGAAAGTTGTACTGCCCCCTGTTTTTGTCTATACATTAGAGAAATCATTAAAGGAATGTTCAACTAAAGCTTCTCAGAATAGATCCGTTGTGATTATTAAAGAGCAGATAACGTTTTATTAACGTCCCTGGAAGAGCGTTTGGTCATAAAGCGGTTTCCTCCTGCCCTCTAACTGACCGTGAGCGGAGGCTGAGATCTGAATCCAGAGGGATTGTGGGATACATTTGTCTCTGAGGCTGGCTGAGATTTCATCCAATCCTCCAGCAAACACAGTCCCGGCGGAAATAAGCACAAATGAGGGAGAATTACAGACCGTGTGCTGCGATTCAGGAACGGCTGCTTTCACAGTTGTGCATTTTTACATGTAGTGTTTTGACAAGAGAAATGGCTGTTTTTATTAGACGGATGCACTTCCATCTCACGGTGGAAATGTGACACTAAAGGAGCAAAAACAGAACAAACCAATTCTGTTCTTATTAAGCTGTCACGGACTGATATAATCGCTGTCAGTGTCAGTAATGCTGAATCCATATGCTTTTACATGAAGCAGCAATTGGTCAGAAGTGTCTGCACAGAGTCTGATGAAAATATTGACTCAAGTCTCTATTCAGACGTCCAGCTTCACATTTCAAGGTTTGTTTGGATGAAAGGATCTGCAGAGACGAAGATCTGAGATGCTTTAAAATTGATATTGAAATTGAATGACTGAAATTAGCCTCAAAAGTGGTCAGAAAATCATGAGAAGCCAAATGTAGTTTTTCCTCTGGCCATTTCACTTTATTTATTTAATTAATTAAATTAATTATTTTATGCATTTTGGTTTTCCTTTTTAATATAAGGACAGTGTGAAAAAAAAGGATGCAATTTTAACTTAATTATTTATTCATTCATTCAATATTTTGGGCATTTTCTTTAAATCATGTTTACTTTAGTTTTTTACAAATGCAATTATATTATTTATTTATTCATTTTTACAGGCACAGTAATGAAAAGGATGCCAATTTTATGTTTTATTTAATTATTTTTAATTTTTGCATTTTCTTTCACAATTACTGTATGAAAATAAGAAGGATGCAATATTTATTTATTCATTCATTCATTTTTTCAGTGTTGCATTTTTATTGGGACTGTGCGAAAAGAAAACGGATGCAATAATTTATTTATTTTTTATTTTTTACAGGGACTGTAATTATTTATTTATTTGCTTATTTATTCAATATTTGTTTCATTTATACTGTATAAAAAGAAAATACTGCCAATTTTTATTTTATTTTTTAATCCAGGCTCCATCTTTCTCCCAAGATCCATGAAGACGACGTCAGATTCGTCAGATTCATCACTTCAGCGGATGTTTGTAAGTCTAATTTAAATCCCTGCCATCATTTGCATCAGAATATCCTCATATATTTCTATCTGAACCTCGTGTTATATTGCGGTTCCTAATATAGTCTCCGTCCAGGTGGCGATTGACCCGTGAAAGCCAATTTTTATTGACATTCGACTCTTGGCGAGTGTTAATTACACACCCTGTGTGGAAGCATGTGGGGGTGAAAATAATATTTTTATTGCATAAAATGCCTTCCGAGCTGTCATAACTCCTCTAATTAATATAAAAATCAGAAGGAAACGAACACTGGCTTCATATCAAAGGAGGCTGCCAACATTTCCCATCATTACTATATTCAGATTCAGAGCCAAGAACTGCATGAATAAATTAATCGCCATCCCATGCGCCTGCTTTAGATTTCTGAAAGGGATCAAATCATAAAAAAAAGATGCAAGAGATCGATATGACTATGAAAACATACCGTAGCTTTCAGTAAACGCATGTTTAGAATCCAAATTCAGTTCTAATGTTAATATTTATGCTGCAGACTGTCAAAAATATCATGTTCTTCCTCGTTTTCCTGCACAAATATCTAAACATTCTTAAACAAAGATTCATTTACTGCAGAAGAAGCAGAACAGATGCAGTTTATGCTTACAATAAATGAACAGTGCTTTTTAAGCCTTTTCTTCTTCTGACTCCATTGACGGATATTTGATCTTGTTTTAAGCACTTCATTTTGATGTCTTTGGTATCTTGATTTGAGAATCTTTAGATATTTGTATTGAAAAATGATACAAAGAAAGTTTCCCGCAGTGCATTTGTATTTTCCACTCGTCTAAAGCGGCACAACGACACTTTGCTCCTCCTGAATCTGGCCTGCAACCCGTCAATGTCGTTCACCAAGCGTCCTGAGTTTTTTCATGCAAACTGGAAATGACAGTTTCAATCCCAAAGAGATGAATGCAACAGACTGCATTATGAGGCACACACACACACACACACACACACCCAAGCATGCATTGTGCTGCTGTCTATCACAGCGATGCAGAGCGGCACAGAACGGAGATGTCAGATGAGAGGATTAGCTCAAGGTCACCGCCGTCACACCTGCACGACGATCGCATGGGGATGGAGAGAAGCTGCGACACTCCTGCGCTTCTGTCATTCATGCAGCAGGCAGATAAACAATCAATTATGTACAGGCGGTCATCGGGGACGCCTCTGTTCTCTGTGCAGACGCTGCAAAAATCAGCCTTTCTCGGTATCTCCGTCACATACATAATTCTCACATGAGAAGAAGGAAGATTTTCCGAGTGATATGAATGTATCAGCTGTGATGCACTTATAACAAATAACAAAGAAGTTTAGAGTTTCAAGAATTATCATTTCACTAGCAGTCTGCCAATGAGTGCAGAAATATGTTCAAATACTTCGGATAATGTCAAAGAACAACAGAAAAAAGAAAGCTTTTCTGTCGCTGTTTGGGTGTAGTAACACAAATCTAGCAGAAAACATGCATTTTCTTCAGTTACTGACCTTGAAATCAGGATTAGCCATTAAATAACATCACACATGTGAAAATGGGCTGAGAAGTGAAGAGAGAGGTGTGATCTGGCTCCGAGGAAGATGGGAATCGTGTCTTTGTGGCAGTTTTTCTGCTGATTAAGTGATAATACGAGACTCCTTCACCCTTAATGGCTGTCGAATAATGCTGTCAAATGCACATTTTGTGAGAAAGTGACGAACTGGAGCGACAGCCTGTATTAACAGCCCAAAATCAGAAAGAACTTTAAGCAGCAAATGTGATGCAGGACAAAAGTTCTTAACTAGTATATCATATAAAACCGGTTCTAACAAAGGTTCTTAACTAGTGTAACCAATAACACTGGTTCTAACAAAGGTTCTTAACTAGTGTAACCAATAACACCGGTTCTAACAAAAGCTATTGACTAGTGTAACCAATAACACCGGTTCTAACAAAAGTTCTTAACTAGTGTAACCAATAACACCGGTTCTAACAAAAGTTCTTAACTAGTGTAACCAATAACACCGGTTCTAACAAAAGTTCTTAACTAGTGTAACCAATAACACCGGTTCTAACAAAAGTTCTTGACTAGTGTAACCAATAACACCGGTTCTAACAAAAGCTATTGACTAGTGTAACCAATAACACCGGTTCTAACAAAAGTTCTTAACTAGTGTAACCAATAACACCGGTTCTAACAAAAGTTCTTAACTATTGTAACCAATAACACCGGTTCTAACAAAAGTTCTTAACTAGTGTAACCAATAACACCGGTTCTAACAAAAGCTCTTAACTAGTGTAACCAATAACACCGGTTCTAACAAAAGCTATTAACTAGTGTAACCAATAACACTGGTTCTAACAAAAGCTATTGACTAGTGTAACCAATAACACTGGTTCTAACAAAAGCTATTAACTAGTGTAACCAATAACACCGGTTCTAACAAAAGCTATTAACTAGTGTAACCAATAACACCGGTTCTAACAAAAGCTATTGACTAGTGTAACCAATAACACTGGTTCTAACAAAAGCTATTAACTAGTGTAACCAATAACACTGGTTCTAACAAAGGTTCTTAACTAGTGTAACCAATAACACCGGTTCTAACAAAAGCTATTGACTAGTGTAACCAATAACACTGGTTCTAACAAAAGCTATTGACTAGTGTAACCAATAACACTGGTTCTAACAAAGGTTCTTAACTAGTGTAACCAATAACACCGGTTCTAACAAAAGCTATTGACTAGTGTAACCAATAACACCGGTTCTAACAAAAGTTCTTAACTAGTGTAACCAATAACACCGGTTCTAACAAAAGCTATTAACTAGTGTAACCAATAACACTGGTTCTAACAAAAGCTATTGACTAGTGTAACCAATAACACTGGTTCTAACAAAAGCTATTAACTAGTGTAACCAATAACACCGGTTCTAACAAAAGCTATTAACTAGTGTAACCAATAACACCGGTTCTAACAAAAGCTATTGACTAGTGTAACCAATAACACTGGTTCTAACAAAAGCTATTAACTAGTGTAACCAATAACACTGGTTCTAACAAAGGTTCTTAACTAGTGTAACCAATAACACCGGTTCTAACAAAAGCTATTGACTAGTGTAACCAATAACACTGGTTCTAACAAAAGCTATTGACTAGTGTAACCAATAACACTGGTTCTAACAAAGGTTCTTAACTAGTGTAACCAATAACACCGGTTCTAACAAAAGCTATTGACTAGTGTAACCAATAACACCGGTTCTAACAAAGGTTCTTAACTAGTGTAACCAATAACACTGGTTCTAACAAAAGCTATTAACTAGTGTAACCAATAACACTGGTTCTAACAAAGGTTCTTAACTAGTGTAACCAATAACACCGGTTCTAACAAAAGCTATTGACTAGTGTAACCAATAACACTGGTTCTAACAAAGGTTCTTAACTAGTGTAACCAATAACACCGGTTCTAACAAAAGCTATTGACTAGTGTAACCAATAACACCGGTTCTAACAAAAGTTCTTAACTAGTGTAACCAATAACACTGGTTCTAACAAAAGCTATTAACTAGTGTAACCAATAACACCGGTTCTAACAAAAGCTATTAACTAGTGTAACCAATAACACTGGTTCTAACAAAGGTTCTTAACTAGTGTAACCAATAACACCGGTTCTAACAAAAGCTATTGACTAGTGTAACCAATAACACTGGTTCTAACAAAAGCTATTGACTAGTGTAACCAATAACACTGGTTCTAACAAAAGCTATTGACTAGTGTAACCAATAACACTGGTTCTAACAAAGGTTCTTAACTAGTGTAACCAATAACACCGGTTCTAACAAAAGCTATTGACTAGTGTAACCAATAACACTGGTTCTAACAAAGGTTCTTAACTAGTGTAACCAATAACACCGGTTCTAACAAAAGTTCTTAACTAGTGTAACCAATTACACCGGTTCTAACAAAAGCACTTAACTAATGTAACATATAAAGCCGGTTCTGACAAAAACTGCTGTAATTCTTAACTAGTTTCACTTGAAAAAATGACTTTGGTCAACCAGCATCAAAGCATGATAGACCATACTATGAAATCATGCTGTCAGCACCAGAACAGCCAATCAAAGCCATTTAAAGGCCTGATTGACATTTCCAGAACTCAACCTTCATTTGCGGCGTCTTTTCATGAAACGTCCCTGCGTGAGTCTTTTCAGTGCATTTGAAAGCGTCATCAGTAATTGCCCAGTCTGATAAATGCGGAGTGACTGTAATTCTTGTTTTGTTTTCTTCCATCAGCGCCGTATGGCCCCCTGCTGTCACGTCACGTCTTTAAAACGCCAATCACGCCGCGCCGCCACTTCTGTGCATGACACAACAGAACAGATGTGAGCTCGAGGCCGATGCACACTTCCTCAGATGGGCATGAAGTAATTTATATGTTACACTAGTTAAGAGCTTTTGTCAGAACCGGTTTTATATGTTACTCTAGTTAAGAGCTTTTGTCAGAACCGGTTTTATACATTACTCTAGTTAAGAGCTTTTGTTAGAACTGGTTTTATATGTTACACTAGTTAAGAGCTTTTGTCAGAACCGGTTTTATACGTTACTCTAGTTAAGAGCTTTTGTTAGAACCGGTTTTATACATTACTCTAGTTAAGAGCTTTTGTTAGAACCGGTTTTATATGTTACACTAGTTAAGAGCTTTTGTTAGAACCGGTTTTATACATTACTCTAGTTAAGAGCTTTTGTTAGAACCGGTTTTATACGTTACTCTAGTTAAGAGCTTTTGTTAGAACCGGTTTTATATGTTACACTAGTTAAGAGCTTTTGTCAGAACCGGTTTTATATGTTACACTAGTTAAGAGCTTTTGTTAGAACTGGTTTTATATGTTACGCTAGTTAAGAGCTTTTGTCAGAACCGGTTTTATATGTTACGCTAGTTAAGAGCTTTTGTTAGAACTGGTTTTATATGTTACTCTAGTTAAGAGCTTTTGTTAGAACCGGTTTTATATGTTACACTAGTTAAGAGCTTTTGTTAGAACCGGTTTTATACGTTACTCTAGTTAAGAGCTTTTGTTAGAACCGGTTTTATATGTTACACTAGTTAAGAGCTTTTGTCAGAACCGGTTTTATATGTTACACTAGTTAAGAGCTTTTGTTAGAACTGGTTTTATATGTTACTCTAGTTAAGAGCTTTTGTTAGAACCGGTTTTATATGTTACACTAGTTAAGAGCTTTTGTTAGAACCGGTTTTATATGTTACGCTAGTTAAGAGCTTTTGTTAGAACCGGTTTTATATGTTACGCTAGTTAAGAGCTTTTGTTAGAACTGGTTTTATATGTTACTCTAGTTAAGAGCTTTTGTTAGAACCGGTTTTATATGTTACACTAGTTAAGAGCTTTTGTTAGAACCGGTTTTATATGTTACACTAGTTAAGAGCTTTTGTCAGAACCGGTTTTATATGTTACGCTAGTTAAGAGCTTTTGTTAGAACTGGTTTTATATGTTACTCTAGTTAAGAGCTTTTGTTAGAACCGGTTTTATATGTTACTCTAGTTAAGAACTTTTGTTAGAACCGGTTTTATACATTACTCTAGTTAAGAGCTTTTGTTAGAAGCGATTTTATACGTTACTCTAGTTAAGAGCTTTTGTTAGAACCGGTTTTATACGTTACTCTAGTTAAGAGCTTTTGTTAGAACCGGTTTTATATGTTACTCTAGTTAAGAGCTTTTGTTAGAAGCGATTTTATACGTTACTCTAGTTAAGAGCTTTTGTCAGAACCGGTTTTATATGTTACGCTAGTTAAGAGCTTTTGTTAGAACTGGTTTTATATGTTACGCTAGTTAAGAGCTTTTGTTAGAACTGGTTTTATACGTTACTCTAGTTAAGAGCTTTTGTTAGAACCGGTTTTATATGTTACACTAGTTAAGAGCTTTTGTCAGAACCGGTTTTATATGTTACACTAGTTAAGAGCTTTTGTTAGAACCGGTTTTATACGTTACTCTAGTTAAGAGCTTTTGTTAGAACCGGTTTTATACGTTACTCTAGTTAAGAGCTTTTGTTAGAACCGGTTTTATATGTTACACTAGTTAAGAGCTTTTGTTAGAAGCGATTTTATACGTTACTCTAGTTAAGAGCTTTTGTTAGAACCGGTTTTATATGTTACTCTAGTTAAGAGCTTTTGTCAGAACCGGTTTTATATGTTACGCTAGTTAAGAGCTTTTGTCAGAACCGGTTTTATATGTTACTCTAGTTAAGAGCTTTTGTTAGAACCGGTTTTATATGTTACACTAGTTAAGAGCTTTTGTTAGAAGCGATTTTATACGTTACTCTAGTTAAGAGCTTTTGTTAGAACCGGTTTTATATGTTACTCTAGTTAAGAGCTTTTGTCAGAACCGGTTTTATATGTTACGCTAGTTAAGAGCTTTTGTCAGAACCGGTTTTATATGTTACTCTAGTTAAGAGCTTTTGTTAGAACCGGTTTTATACATTACTCTAGTTAAGAGCTTTTATCAGAACCGGTTTTATTTGTTACTCTAAATAATAGCTTTTGTTTAGAACCGGTTTTATTTGTTACTCTAGTTAAGAGGTTTTGTCAGAACCAGTTTTATTGGTTACACTAAAATACACTAACATTCTCACGGCCCTCGGCCCTCCAACTTCTGTCGGAAATGGTCTTATAGTCTAAAACAAAACAAAATTCAAAAATATTTTTCTTAACTGAAAAAAATCTACATTTTAGATGAAAAAAAATGTATTTAATGAAATGTTGCCCTAGCAACTAACTGAAATAAGTTTAGCACTAAAATTACCATCTGAATTTAAACTAAAGTCAAAAATTAAACCTATTTAGAAATGTTAATCAAAAATCGAAAAAGCATGTACAAATACTAATAATTAAACTAAAATGTAATAAATTGAAATGATAAATCAAGATATTAATTAATATATACAGTATATAATAAAGTAGTAAATAATAGTGTATAAATAATATGAATATCCCTTAAAAACGGCAACATTTATTTGAGAATTTACATTTTGGAAGATTTGTTGTTTTCAGACAATTTATCTTCAATCGCCCTTTTGGCTACTAGTTGTTTTGTCTCGTTTTGAGCATAACTCTAATAAACAGGTGTGAGGTGTATGCATTTGCCAAAAGGCTTAGAATAAAAACTTAATTTAGTTTAGAACTAAAAGCATTATAAATAAATAAAAATATCAATAAGTAATATTTATGTTTATACTTCTGGAGAAAAAAGTTAATTGAAAATGTGACAAAAATGCTTTTTGGCAGCGCAGGATGTTGAATGGATCTGTATGAGCCGCTCTCCTAGTCTTTAACCTTCCCGTAACCTCATGAAAGCAGCAAAACGGTCAGTTATAAAGATTCTCCTCTGACTAAGTTGTGTGTGTTTTTATTCACCTTAAAGGGTGTGAAATTTGTGTCTGAATGAAACGCATCCAACTAAAAGGAGGTCACGGCAGATGCAGCCCGGCTCTTGAACTCGAAAATGAGGGTTTTCATTTCCCATAATCCTGCTGCCGCTTCCCAGACAAAACCACATTCACACAGACCTCTGTCCACGACTCCTCCGCGGGAAATGAACAGAATCCAGGAGTCGGGATGTGCATGAGGTGAGATACAGCACAGGAGAATGGAGTCGCGGTACAGCAGCGCCAGCGGCCACTTTGAATTGCTCCTTTCTAATCCACGGCGGTGAAGAATGGACACACACACAGTCCGGTGTGGAGTCAGTCGATTCTGCTATCTCAGATAACACCTTTCTTACACACCGCAGGAAAGACTAATAACAGAGCCAGAGATTACGGGGCTAATCGTTGGGTGCATTGGAAACACTCGAGGGGCCCAAACACTCTCACACACACACACACACACACACACACACACACACACACACACACAGAGGAGAGGAAAGAACATCTCTTGTTTCTACTAGAAAGCAATGAGATTAAATAGAGTGCAAGAGGAGACTTTTGCTTAAAGGAACAGCGCACCCACATTCATGAATATAAACATCTGATTTCAGGATATAAACGTGATGCAGATCGTAATGAAGTCTCTTGAAATGCTCAATTGAAGAGCAAGACCAGTGATGAACCGAGTGCAATAATGCAGCTGTTAAACTGACACTGCTCATTTTGATAAATCACAGACTTCATCTCCAAGTACATAAACGCTTCAAATCCACACCAGTCCTTGTCAAATTTGAGCCTAGCGAACAGATGAGAGTTTGTTTAACGCCTCATAACTCCGCTCTGTTAGCAGAACTGCAAGCCAGCGGCCATCTGCGCACAACCAAACATTTATCAATATAGTTTTTCCAAGAACAAACCGCTGCGCTCTGCATTTCACAACTAATTACCTTCTCTACGGAGAAGGCATTAGAGTTATCGGGGTCCACGCAGGGCTCGGATTAGCCGTGTGTGAAGTGTGTGAAGTGTGTTTGTGTGCGGTCTTTGAGGACGAGGAAAACCTCTCTTTGGGTTTCAGTCTTAAGCAAACAGAAGAGTTAATTACAGCACCTGTGGCGCTGTTACGAGGGAGGGCGCACAACTTCATTTCGCAGTCTCCTCAAAGCTGCAACGCTGCGTTTGAGCGCAGATCCATCTCATTAAAAGTTGTTCGCTCTTGAATATGCTGTACCATGCTCACTCTCTGGCTTTTATTCTCGTTTTTCATGCAGTCAAGCTCAAAAAGAGGGGAATGAAATTAAAGTAGCGCTGGGACGAGCAGAGGAGAACTTGGCAGAGCGCGGCGGATCCTGGCACCCGTTCGCTTTGAAACAATAGAATCCGCGCGGACGGAGAAACCAATACAGACGTACGAATATCTTCCAAAGCAGCTTTTTACATAATGAAACGCCCTGGCAACACAAAACTGGGGAAAACAGTCTTTTATTCACACGCATCAAATGAAATTGCAATCTGTTTTGCCTTTGATTGGCTGTTCTGGTGCTGAAAGCATGATTTCACATGATGGTTTGTCCTGCTTTGATGCTGGTCATTCTGGGAGTTACGGCTGCTCTGCGGTTATTGGTCAAGCTAGTTAAGAAGGCGATGTTACTTGGTAAACTAGTTAAGAACTAGTTTCCAGAATATCTTCCAGAGCAGCTTTTTACATAAAGAAACACCCTGGCAACACAAAACTGCATCATGCATTAAATTAAATGGCAATCTGTTTGCTTGGGTGGCCTGTTTTTTGGGACAAGAACATCAGGTCATTATTTGTGATGCATTTGGATAATGGTTTTATCCAAGATATAGTGCATTCAAGGTACATTTGTCCACACATTCCCCACGACCTTGGTCCGGTTCTTGGCACAATGCTCTAGCAGCTGCCGCTTCTGCTCGCTGTGCTAAAGGTCCAGACATTTAAACACAACAGCTTTAAGTAGCTGTGAACATTTTACTATGTCATTGCTGGGGTGTTCTGATTGGTTGCTAGGGCATTGATGGGGGATTTATCATCTTGCCATGCTGTTGTTCTGAATGGTTACAAAGTCATTGCTAGGCTGTTTTTGTTGCTTGCTATCATATACTCTAAACTTTTTAACATGTTGTTAGGGTGTTCTGGGCGGTTGCCATGGCACTGATATGGGGTTGCTAGAGTGTTAACGTGTTTTTATGTTGTTAGGGTGTTCTGGGTGGTTGCCATGGCACTGATATGGGGTTGCTAGGTTCTTGACGTGTTGCTATATTGTTAAGGATTTCTGTTTGGTTGCTAGGGTACTGAAATGCAGCTTTTAGGATGTAAATGTATTGCTATGTTATTAGGCTGTTCTCGGTGGTTGCTAAGTCACTGAAATTCCATCACTAGGATGTTAACGTGTTCCTTTGTTTTTAGGTTGTTCTGTGTGGTTGCTAGGGCACTGATATGGAGTTACTGGGGTGTTTACATGTTGCTATATCATTACTAAGGTGTTCTAGGTGGTTGCTAGGACACTGATGTGTGGTTTCTATGGTATAAAAATGTGTTACTATGTTGTTAGGGTGTTCTGGGTGGTTGCTAAGTCACTGAAATTCTGTTGCTAGGGTGTGAACCTGTTCATATGTTGTTAGGGTGTTCTGGGTGGTTGCTAAGTAACTGAATTTCCTTTGCTAGGGTGTAAACGGGTTCGTATGTTGTTAGGGTGTTCTGTGTTGTTGCTATGGCACTGATATGGAGTTGCTAGATTGTTAACATGTTTCTATTTCATTGCTTAGGTGTTCTGGGTGGTTGCTAGGACACTGATATTTGGTTGATATGGAGTAAATGCGTTACTATATAATTCCTAAGGTGTTCTGGGTGGTTGCTAGGGCACTCATGTGCAGTTGCTACGTTGTACACATGTTGCTATGCTGTTAGTGCATTCAGGATGGTTTCTAGGGCACTGTTATGCCGTGAAATGGGTGTAAATGTGTTGTTAAATAATACCCAGGATGTCTGCTGTGGTTGCTAGGGTACTGCTGTGCAGTTGCTAAGATGTAAGCATGTTGCTATGTTGTTAATGTGCTCTCGGTGGTTTCTAGGGCACTGTTATGCAGTTAAATGGGTGTAAATGTGTTATATAATACCCAGGGTGTCCGGTGTGGTTGCTAGGGTACTGACGTGTAGTTGCTATGTTGTTAGTGTGGTCTGGGTGGTTTCTAGGGCATTGATATGTGGTTGAATGAGTGTAAATGTGTTGTTATATAATTCCCAGGGTGTCCTGGGTGGTTGTTAGGGTACTGATGCCCAGCTACTAGGTTGTAAACATGTTGCTATGTTGTTAGTGTGCTTTGGGTGGTTTCTAGGGCACTGTTATGCAGTTAAATGGGTGTAAATGTGTTGTTATATAATACCTATGGTGTCCTGGGTGGTTGCTAAGGCGCTCATGTGCAGTTGCTAGGCTGTAAATATGTTGCTAGGTTGTTAGTATGTTTTAGGTTGTTTCTAGGGCACTGATATGTGGTTGAACGGGTGTAAATGTGTCATTTATATACTATTTTAGAGTGTTTTAGCTGGTTTCTAGGGCACTGGTGTGGGGTTGAACGGGTGTAAATGTGTTGCTGTATCAATGCTAAGGTAATCTGGTAATCTCTGTGTAATCGCTGGCGTGACTGTCATGACTCTTTACAAACAGGATTCCCAAACAGATAATTTCCATGCAAACAGGACGTCCTGGCGTTGTGTCAGCGACTCAGTGAACGCATCTTCCTGCAATTAACAGCATGCATTCTCCGTGTGATCCTGTAAGGCGCTTTACAGACTCATAACTCATTTTCTCTTGGTAAGCGTGAGCGTCGAGGGATCTCGTATCTCTGCGCACACAGAGTCTGTGATTTCGGCTGAACGGCTCCCTCTTTGTAAGTCGACGTGAGACTGACAAATGCTTGACTGTGACGAGAGAATCGTTCCAGCGGGGAGTCGACTTAATCACACCAGCTGATGGATTCTGGGAATGTCGGGCGCTTGTAGCTCACAGACATTTTAATATCGATCCGTGCCGGAGAATGTAATCCATCAGTACTCTCATATTCATCTCTGGGGATGCGAGGAATTAAACGTTAAAAGTGTTTATCAGTTTTGGTGAGAATACAGAGAGGTGCTTTGGGACGTTCTCCACCGCAGCCGATCAATAATTCCACCGAGGAGAGAAATACAGTGCACTATAAAAGCGGGTTTCATTTTAAGAGACTGAAGGACATGCAGCACTTCATGTTGCAGCGAGATGAATCATAATAAAGAATGTATCTGTGCGCTCGCAACGCCTGCTGAATTCGATCCCACTGCAGATCCTTTGAACGCACAACGCTTGAATGCTCGGGAGAAGCTAATTAGCTGGGCTTTATATTAATTTGACTAATCATCATTAAACAGGAAGTGGAAACGTTACATCCTGTCTGGTAGCAGCAGTCCCAATAATCCATAAACCAAAATGAAAAATGACGGCTAAAAGCGCACACTTTCTGGGCAATTAGTGGAAGAGCAAGAGTAAACGCTAAGAAATAATTACAACAATGGTGTGTGTGAAGTTGAAGTGACTCGTGGGCTTGAGATTCGCTGTTTCAGCAGAAATCCTCTCGCTCAGCACATATTACTGCAAACTTCAGTATTCATTCATTTATATTGAGTTATATTCCATTGACAATTTACAACAACAGTTTGAAGTGGCACAACATGAACAATCGTCTAATTTTATAGTTTTAAACTAGATAAATAGCATTTTTAATATGCATTTTAATATAGTGCATTGAATAATTAACGTCTGGAAGAAATTCATACTGTATATAAATATACTCAGTAGTGGTCAGAATTATTTCCTTATTTCACTTTCATTGAATCAAGGATTTAAATCTGGTTATGAAATGCTCTCCTCCTCGATCAACAGCAGCTTTTAGCGTCCAGATCTGAGTTTCTCCTGAAGCGCCGGATGAGTTTGTTATCGTTCCTCCAGACAGAATCTCTCCGGATCATGCCGTGCTTCTGCTCTTCGGTTTCTCCCGGGATCAGGTCAGGGATTGATGGGATGAAGCGTCATTTTCTGTGTTGATTCTGATGGAAGAAACGCGGCCCATTATCTGATGTCCAGCAGAGGCGTCCGGCTTTGGCCTTTTATCTGCTGGTGTTTGATAGATTCCATGATGAATCCGAGCAGAATCCCGGCCGTCCGGCAGAATCCGTGGGCTTGAGGTTCTTCTCATCCCTGTTTGCAGCGAAGCATCTGCTGTTTTTAGCTTCATCGTCCCGTTTGATGCTCCGGCGTGTCTGACTAGAGTTTGGACGAGCGAGGAGGATTTTCCCCAACAACATGTGCTGATATTTTCGGCTTTCTGACCCGAGACTCAACTGATCTCTGCAATTCTCCATCTGTGATGTTTGGAGAGTGATTGTCCACTCAGTCTTTCCTCCTCGTGCTTTAGGACGAGACAAACACACGTCCTCACAACATCTCTATTTGATTGGACTTATTAATTATTGCCCTGATGGTGGAAATTGGGATTTTTTTCATTGCTTTCGCTCTTTTCTTACAGCCACTTTCAATCTTTTGTTTAGATGAAACTCCCCCTCTCTCTAACTGACTAATAACTCTGTAACTAGTGAACTGTGTTTTGGTTAGTTTGCCTTGCCTCTCCGTCCGGTGATTGGCCGAGTGATAATTGTGTTTATCTAACAGAACAGGTAAATTAATATAATTAGAAGCCTGCAACCGCACAAATAACATGATTGAAATTGATTAGGTCTTTGTTTGCAGCCTTTTGTCTGAAGTGCTTCATCTCTGTTTGTGTATTTATCATGAGACGAAACCAAATACTTCATTCTGATTGATTGGCATCATCATGCTCTGTTTCTCCAGTGGATCGAGTGATTAAATGTTCCTGGACCCTCGAGCGTTTAACAGCCGCTGTATCAAAGGTGAGTTTGCAGACATTGATGAAGACGTGAAGGTCGAGTGCGTGTGTGCTGATTGATTCGAGTCTCACCTGTGCAGGAGTAATCATCGATACGGATGAATCCGGTGTGGCAGATGCACATGAAGGAGCCGGCGGTGTTCACACACTGTGTGTTCTCACGGCAGTAGTGCCTCCCCTCCGCACACTCGTCGATATCTGCACAAACACATCAGATCAGCAGCGGGTCGAAACCACGCCGCCAGCCAAACACTTTCACCGTCGTCTGCCAAGGCAAGTTTATTTATGCAGCACGCAAAGTGCAATACATAAAAGGGATTGAAAAATAACTATAAAAGATGCATAACGAAATATAAATAATAAAAAATTACGTTTTATTAAAAATGCATATACATTTTTTTATAATAATAATAAACTTTTTTTATATAGTGCCTTTAAAACAGCTTCTCAAGGCACTTTACGCAATAAAAAATGCATAAAAAAATACACATATATAAAAACACACACACACACTGGAATACAAAACAGTTAAAAAACATAGAGAAAAAGTTTTCTGTGCATCTACACTATGAGAAGGGAGTGCGTTCCAGAGTCTGGGAGCGTAGGATGGGAAATCCCTGTTCCCGACAGACGTGACGTGAGGGGAAGCCAGCTTGAGAGGAGCGCGAGAGGAGCACGATTAGGCATATGTAGAGTTGAAAGCGCGCACAGAAACTGATGGGCGGATCATGCAGTGTGTTATATGTGAGCGTACGGATTTTAAAATCAACACGGATCCTGACCGGCAGCCAGAGTAAAAACTTCAGTGTTGTTGCTTTATTAAAAGTACATAACAAGGAGTGCTTTCCATAAAAAGTATTAAAGCAATTGTCATAAAAAATGCACAAAATAAATTAACAAAAAGGTAAGAAATAAAAGTGTAGTAAAAATGAATATGGAATTTATTAAAAACAAATAAAAAAGAAATTTTCATTCAAATAGTTAAAAAATAAAAAATAATCATAAAATATACATATGCAATAAAAAAATTATTAAAATTAAAAAGAAATGAGTATGCATAAAAAGTATTTAAAATATAACAATAAAATTATAAAATTAAATGAATTAATTTAAAAATTTTATTCAAAAATTTTTATTCAAAGTGCATTAAATAAAAAGTACTTAAAAATAATAACAAATACATGTAGCAATAAAAAGTAAGAAATAAAGTCAAGAAAAAATATAGAAAATTATACACTGGAATTGATTTTTTCTCAGAAGTTGCTTGTAAATTTCACAATTAATTACAAGAAATGGCAAGTAACACATTGAATTAAATGTTCTGATTTAGTGACACCGACACTCCCAAATGAATTATTTCCAGGAATCAGTTGTTTTGACTCACTCATGTTTCAGTGAGTTTGCATCATTATTATAAAACACATGCTTGCTAGTTTTATATATTTTTAATGTTTAACTCTGTGCATTAAACACCTCGAGTCTATTTCTCAAACTTATACAGTTGAAATTGTTCCTCCGACAGGAAAAAGCTGCTTTCATGTATTCATCAAGAAAACAAAGCGGTGTTCTTTTAATTAAAATTACTGAACGATGTGCAGAAAAATCAAGGACTTTGCACTGGATTCGAGTGTCCTTGTTATGAATTCTGTGACTTTTTAAAAGGCATTATTCGGGGAAGATGAAACCCATGACATTTGCGGGAAAAAGTTTGGAGGAAACGGAGGGCAGAGTGATCGCCCTGCTCATGTGTCATGACTCCTTGAATTTATCACAGCGAGATCAAATAAAAGGTATTAAATCAAATCTCATAGACTTACAGATCTAATAAAAAGCCTTATGAATTTTCACCAGTCCCGAACTGCTGCATTTGTGATGAATTCAGAGTGGCTTTATGGCTCAGGACTTCAAATGAAACTTTAACCCGATTTACTTCGAACTGGCGTCCTTCAGCATAACCTCAGCCGCTTCTCTTCTGTAACGCACTTAGTTAAAAAACCTCCTCTGTTATTTCAAGAATAACCAGGAATTATCATCCCACAGCAATGAAAGAACGACACACCGCACACACCTGGAACCAATCCAACAACCTTTGCTAACGGTTTTAGTTCAGTTAGACTAGTTATTCTCTCATTTCTACCATTATATTCACATTCCTGCATTTATCAGACGCTTTTATCATCGCATTCAAGAAACACATTGACATTCTAATCAGTGCTTGTTTTCCCGGAGAATCAAATCCAAGACCTTGACGTTGCAAGCGCCGCTCTCTACTGATTGCCAGTAGAATTAATAACAGAATTAATAGTTTGTTCTTTTAGTTTATGTTGAAAATAAAAACTCCAATAAGTTTCTCATTCTCATTTAGTGTAACTTTCTGTACTAAAATAACTAAAGCTGAAATAAAAAGTAATAAACAAGTATATAGATGTACAAAAAACTTCACAATCACGAAAAACAACAAAATGACTAAAACTAAGATGCTAATAGAATAATTGCCCTATAAAGACACTCTATTGCCATTTCTATTGTTCTCACTCGACGAACCTTTCAGAAATCTGCCAACTATGAGAGTTAAAATTCATTATTCTTTTACTCTTCAATGAGTTGTCGCTGAGCTCTTGGGGTAATTTTGGTCGGCTGGTCACTCCTGGGACGTTTCACCACCGCTCCATGTTTTCTCCATTTGTGGATAATGACTCTCATTTACGATCATTGGATCTCAGCATGATGTCTAGCTTGTGAAGATCTTTTGTTCTTCTTCACTTTGTTAGGTAGGTCCTATTTAAGTGAATTGTTGATTGAGAACAGCTGATTTAGCTGTGGCAGTAAATCAGGTCTGGGTGTGACTAGAGAAACTGAACTCCGGTGTTACAGAACTCAGTTAAGTTTTAACATTCTTACATGGTTTGCCCGTCTACATCCCACTATACATCAATCCACTTATCTGAAGTCTTTCTAGAAAACAAACCATTATGTGAATTCTTTTAACAAATTAGATACGAAATAAAATCTCAGGTGCATCAAAGCTGCAATCTGCATCAAGCCACATAACTCAATTTACATCCACATTCATGCATTTATCAAATGCTTTTATCCAAAGTGACTTGCATTGCATTTAATAAACACATTGACATTCTAATCAGTTCTTGCTTTCCCTGGGAAAAGATTAATATTACTCAAATCTCACTTAAAACCACCATTGGGTGTTTGTATTAACTTCTGAACTCGATCTAATGTGAATTTTAGTATAATGTATACTAAAGTATACTAATGTATACTCATATAATGTTGTTCAAATATATTACGTGCAGTTTTTTTATAAGCAGCTAATTGCTACACCTGTTTAGCATTTATAATGAAAACGTGTTATTAATATGAAAATACACCAAATCACGTGAAAATCACATACTGTTGTGTTTATTAGCTTGTTTCACATGTAGAGATGTTTTTTGGCTTTGTTTTTCACGCAGGAAGTGTACAGGACACAGCCATGCAAAAAGGCAGGAATTATGGTTGAGTGAGATGATTGACAGCTGTAGACTGAACGAGCGTTCAATGAGACATAACTCATGCAAACCCGGAACAGGAGAGAGAGAACACTCTTTCAGCTTTTCAGATCATATAATTCAGAGGGAAATAAATAGAAATTGTATTCAGCATGACGAAATGTTTTGCAAACATGTGGGAATAAATCAATTTCTCTAAATATGCGCACACTGCTGCATGCAACCTCAGCAAAACCTCTGAAAGATGTTTGAGAATTAGAGCAGAAGCTTTTGTTAGCCGCTGATGGCTGCGGCCTATAGAGCAGCTTCACTCCGTTTTCTCCTCTGCACCACATTAGCACTGGAGAGCCGGGTTGAATGTGCCGTTGTTTGTGTGTGAGATAACCAAATGGAAGGAAATCCATCTTCTTTTGGGGGTTTTTGTCCTGTGTTCTCCACAGCGAAGGGAAATCAGTCACAGCTAAGTGCACATGAATCAGTTCTGACGGAGACACATGGTCTGCTTCAGAATAAATGTGGACGTGGATCTTGACGGGAGTAAACAAGTCAGGCATGGAATAAACAGCCAAGATAAACGATCTAACCTACGGTATTACAAGCGCTTGAACCAGAGCGCAGGAACAGAGTGTTGCAGACGGTTGATCTGAAGATAATATCAGAGAACTAACCGTGCAAATATCGCATATGCCAAATTAACTTCAAAATACAGTTGCCGTAACTACAGGCCGATTTATATGGTTTGGGAGTGAGTGTGTTTGTCTGTATGTGTAAGAGTGTGTGTGAAAGTTTGTGTGTGTGTGTATGCATGCGTGGGTGTGGGTGTGTGTGTAAGAGTGAGTGTGTGTGTGTGTAAGAGTGTGTGTGTGTGTGTAAGAGTGTGTGTATATGTGTGTAAGAGTGAGTGAGTGTGTGTGTGTGTAAGAGTGAGTGAGTGTGCGTGTGTGTGAGTGAGGGAGTAAATGTTTTTGTGTGTGTGGGGGGGGGGGGTGCGTGTATGCATGTGTGTGTGTGTGTGTGTGTGTGTGTGTGTGTGTGTAAGAGTGAGTGAGTGTGTGTAAGAGTGTGTGTGTGTAAGAGTGTGTGTATATGTGTGTAAGAGTGAGTGAGTGTGTATGTGTGTGTGTGTGTAAGAGTGAGTGAGTGTGCGTGTGTGTGAGTGAGGGAGTAAATGTTTTTGTGTGTGTGTGTGGGGGGGGGGGTGCGTGTATGCATGCATGTGTGTGTGTGTGTGTGTAAGAGTGTGTGTGTGTGTGTGTGTGTAAGAGTGTGTGTATATGTGTGTAAGAGTGTGTGTGTGTGTGTGTGTGTGTAAGAGTGTGTGTATATGTGTGTAAGAGTGAGTGAGTGTGTGTGTGTGTAAGAGTGAGTGAGTGTGTGTGTGTGTGAGTGTGAGTGAGTGTGTGTGTGTGTGAGTGAGGGAGTAAATGTTTTTGTGTGTGTGTGTGTGTGTGTGTGTGTGTGTGTGTCAAGCCTGCAAGATTTGAGCTGATAAATGATATTTTAATAGTTGATAAGCTGTATATTTATTGTGCTCTCCGAACTCTTAACCTCAAGATTATACGGGTAGTTGCATTTTGTAATTTTCGTTTAACATTGTTTTTCCGCATCGACTGTGACCCATCAGAGCAGATCTGACCTTATGGGTCGCGGCCCACCGGGGAAGCGTCAGTTTGTGTGCCATTCAGGCCAAGACGCCTTCATGCTGTGGGTGGCATTATGTGTTTTCTATCTGCCTTATTTTCCTCCTGCTGTCTTGCTCTATCTCGCAGCTCCAGTGCTGTCTGTCTGCCGGTGGGAAGATAACACACAGTGTGTTTGCCTGACAGACCCAGAGCTAAAATAAACCATTCACCTCCCACAGATCTGTGGCTGCCGTCCCAAACACAGGTGTGCCGCACTGAAACACACACACACACACACACTCACACACCCATACACATACATACACACACACACTCAAAATGAAAAATCAAAACTGGCAAAGTCAAAATTAACACAAAAAATCAAAACCATGACATTAAATCACAGCTTAAGTTGAAATTTTGACATTAAAAGTTAAAATAATAACAAATTAAAATTAAAATGATAACAATAAGTCAGAATAATGAAATAATTTTAATTATTTAAAAATGAATAATTATGACCAGTTGAAATTGACAAAAAGTCCAAATGAAGTAATGAAGTGTAAAAAAGTTTAAATTCTGACTTAAATTGAAATTAACAACCTCAGTTTCAATTCTAACTTAAAAAGTTAAAATCAACATAAAAATTACAACAAGCTCAAACTGTTAACCAAAAAGTTGCAATTATGACGGTCGAAATTGACAAAACATTAATTATAAAATATTATAAAAGTTACAATTAATAATTATTACAAATTGAAATTGACATAAAAAGTTATAATTATGACCTAAAAGTATGAAATTATGATTTAAAATTTCGTCATTTTGACAGGTTGAAATACTAAGTCTACTTTGTTTCTCTTAATTTAGATTTTTAGTCAAAGTAATGATTTAGTATGTCATAATTTCAACCTTTTATGTCACTCTTTTGACTTTTCATGCCATAATTATGACTTGGTATGTCAAATTCAACCTTTTATGTCATAATTTTGACAGAATTTAGATTTTCCTTCTCCCATTTATGACTTCCTGTCGGCACTCGTGGGATCGGGGTTTTATTAGCATAGTTAGCATGCGTAGCTAATCTCTACCTTCTCCATCGAGCCAGCGTTATTTATTCATCTGAAAGAGCCAGCACTCAACAAGTAACCTGTCGTGCTTCTGCTAATGATCGAGTTTAACGCACCTCAGTCATTAAGAGCGGATCTAATGTCCTCCCTGGCAAACAGAGGAGTGCGTGAATAATTAATGAGATCTGGCACGATGGCAAACGCGTGAAAAGGTGGCGATGATGACTAGTCCTCCGAAAGCGTGACTAGAGTCTCATTAACTCGCTCTCACAGCCGATAAATCACACTAGTATCTGAAGAGCTTCTCTGGCATTCAGAAGCAGAAGCAATAAAGTGAATAAACTTCCCGGCGCCGCAGAGAGAACGAATGGACTCTGGCAGGCCGCATTAATCCTAATGAATTGTTTTGTCTCGTATAAAGTGCTCTTTTAACGGAAAACGAAGCTGCGCGGCTCGGGTGCGTCTCGTCCCGAGAGAGACGGACAACAGCTTCTCGTTCGTCATCCGACCGCAGTCCTCCGACAATCCCACACGGTGATCAATTCCCATTTTCGGAGGAGAAGAGATGCAGAGGCGGGAACCAGATCTTCCCAAACACAGCATCCGGCGTAAAACACGGTGGATTAAGACTAGACTGTATGTTCAGGAATGGGAATTTGGAGATTGAGAAGCTGTGATTATGTTTGATTGATAAATGTATTTAAATAATCAACAAAAATTAAGTTATGCAGAACTCATCGATTTCACCCTAACTTTAGTCCACAGATTCAGTCTGATTCGTAAACAGAAGTAGTACAGTAATACCTTGAGATACGAGCGTCCCGACATAAGAGTATTGCGAGATACGAGCAAGCCTTCGAGCAATTTTTTGCTTTGAGATACGAGTAAATATTTGAGATACGAGCAGCTTACAGACGCCGACGGAGCAGCTCAAGCTCCTCATTTATGGGTAATTGCATATGATCTCCACATTTTTATTAATGTATTGCATTGATAAATTTCATTTTTTTTTTTTGCATTAAATTAATTAATTAAATGAATGAAGCCCCTCCTTCTGAAAGCACACTGTGCTCTGATTGGTCGTCTGGATCGGTGTGTTGTGATTGGTCGAGAGCTTCCAGTGTGTTTGGGAAATGTCCCGCCCCTTCCCATAACCGCCAGTTTCAACACGACTCACTCACTCAAGCCCCGCCCCTTTATTCTGCGCATAAATTATGATAATGAGGAATATTGTGAGTGTTTGTTCCCGGAAGAAACTCAAGAATCAATGGAGAGTTTCAGGAGTTCAGAAACACTGACTCTGATGGAGAAGAAGAACTGCAGATGGAGGAGAAGCGTTCATGCAACATTAAACACTCTATATGAACATGACAAAAGAAAAACACTTGAAATATTCTCTCTATTCTAACAGTTTCCGGATGTTCAGTCAGCATCAGGTTCACCCGTCACTCTCATCTCATCTAATTACATTTGGGATTCAACCACTTTTAAAGTCAGCGCCAATTACCCCCGATCACCTACAGTCATTTCCGCCTCAGACCTGCAGGAAATGACATCGTGCACCGGGTTCACGCCGCAATCAGCCTGTCAGTTAATGCACGCGCTGCTTTTGATATATCTCATTTAAAAGGCTTGAATAACTGCAAATTAACAAGGTGAACTCAAGCCTCCACAGCGTCAAGGACATCCAACTATTCTGCATGTTTGAATGGATTTATCATGCGAGACTGCAGATCTGCCACAGCCGCAGATTTACTGCATTAATTGCAATGTTTTAAAAACACCGGAATTTGGAAGGATCATGTGACACTGAAGACTAGAGTAATGATGCTGAAAAAATTCAGCTTTAATCACAGGAATAAATGATACTTTACTATATATTCACACAGAAAACAGCTGTTTTACACTGATATAATATTAAACTGTTTTACTGTATTTATCATCTAATAAATTCAGCTTTAATCACAGGAATAAATGACACTTTACTATATATTCACATAGAAAACAGCTGTTTTACACTCATATAATATTACACTGTTTTACTGTATTTATCATCTAATAAATTCAGCTTTAATCACAGGAATAAATGACACTTTACTATATATTCACATAGAAAACAGCTGTTTTACACTGATATAATATTACACTGTTTTACTGTATTTATCATCTAATAAATTCAGCTTTAATCACAGGAATAAATGACACTTTACTATATATTCACATAGAAAACAGCTGTTTTACACTGATATAATATTACACTGTTTTACTGTATTTATCATCTAATAAATTCAGCTTTAATCACAGGAATAAATGACACTACTATATATTCACATAGAAAACAGCTGTTTTACACTGATATAATATTACACTGTTTTACTGTATTTATCATCTAATAAATTCAGCTTTAATCACAGGAATAAATGACACTTTACTATATATTCACATAGAAAACAGCTATTTTACACTGATATAATATTACACTGTTTTACTGTATTTATCATCTAATAAATTCAGCTTTAATCACAGGAATAAATGACACTTTACTATATATTCACATAGAAAACAGCTATTTTACACTGATATAATATTACACTGTTTTACTGTATTTATCATCTAATAAATTCAGCTTTAATCACAGGAATAAATGACACTACTATATATTCACATAGAAAACAGCTGTTTTACACTGATATAATATTACACTGTTTTACTGTATTTATCATCTAATAAATTCAGCTTTAATCACAGGAATAAATGACACTTTACTATATATTCACATAGAAAACAGCTGTTTTACACTGATATAATATTACACTGTTTTACTGTATTTATCATCTAATAAATTCAGCTTTAATCACAGGAATAAATGACACTTTACTATATATTCACATAGAAAACAGCTATTTTACACTGATATAATATTACACTGTTTTACTGTATTTATCATCTAATAAATTCAGCTTTAATCACAGGAATAAATGACACTACTATATATTCACATAGAAAACAGCTGTTTTACACTGATATAATATTACACTGTTTTACTGTATTTATCATCTAATAAATTCAGCTTTAATCACAGGAATAAATGACACTACTATATATTCACACAGAAAACAGCTGTTTTACACTGATATAATATTACACTGTTTTACTGTATTTATCATCTAATAAATTCAGCTTTAATCACAGGAATAAAATACACTATACTATATATTCACATAGAAAACAGCTGTTTTACACTGATATAATATTACACTGTTTTACTGTATTTATCATCTAATAAATTCAGCTTTAATCACAGGAATAAATGACACTTTACTATATATTCACATAGAAAACAGCTGTTTTACACTCATATAATATTACACTGTTTTACTGTATTTATCATCTAATAAATTCAGCTTTAATCACAGGAATAAATGACACTTTACTATATATTCACATAGAAAACAGCTGTTTTACACTGATATAATATTACACTGTTTTACTGTATTTATCATCTAATAAATTCAGCTTTAATCACAGGAATAAATGACACTTTACTATATATTCACATAGAAAACAGCTGTTTTACACTGATATAATATTACACTGTTTTACTGTATTTATCATCTAATAAATTCAGCTTTAATCACAGGAATAAATGACACTT
>JAWRVZ010000335.1:47500-80000 GCA_037043235.1 Rhodeus uyekii | reverse complement strand
CTCTCCGCTGAATCCAACGATAATTCAATAAAAGTGAATTGGGTCCAGAACAACATTACGGTTTGTTCACAGTATGATAACCATCATTGTAAATATAAAAGAATAGCAGAGTCCGCAGCACAACACACACACGGCACAGAGAAACAATATCATGCTTTCAGGACGATCTGCTCCAGCTAAAATAAATCTATACTCGATCAGAACTCATTCTGCTTTAAAGAGCTTATGCATTTAAACAGACAGCACTTATCATAAACAGAACAATATCATGTGTTGTGTGGACATTAATATACAGTCATTGTTATCGTCATCGTTACAGTTAAAGTTATAGTCATTGTTATAGTCATCGTCATCATTATCATTATCGTTATAGTCATCTTTATTGTCATAGTCATTCTTATAGTTATAGTTGTCATTATAGTTATCGTTATAGTCATTGTTATAGTTATCGTTATAGTCATTGTTATAGTTATCGTTATAGTCATTGTTATAGTTATCGTTATAGTCATTGTTATAGTTATCATTATAGTCATTGTTATAGTTATCGTTATAGTCATTGTTATAGTTATCGTTATAGTTATAGTCATTGTTATAGTTATCGTTATAGTCATTGTTATAGTTATCGTTATAGTCATTGTTATAGTTATCGTTATAGTTATAGTTATAGTCATTGTTATAGTTATCGTTATAGTCATTGTTATAGTTATCATTATAGTCATTGTTATAGTCATAGTTATAGTTATAGTTATCATTATAGTCATTGTTATAGTCATAGTTATAGTTATAGTTATCGTTATAGTCATTGTTATAGTTATCGTTATAGTCATTGTTATAGTTATCGTTATAGTCATTGTTATAGTTATAGTCATTGTTATAGTTATCGTTATAGTCATTGTTATAGTTATCATTATAGTCATAGTCATAGTTATAGTTATCGTTATAGTCATTGTTATAGTCATCGTTATAGTCATTGTTATAGTCATTGTTATAGTCATTGTTATAGTTATTGTTATAGTTATCGTTATAGTCATTGTTATAGTTATCGTTATAGTCATTGTTATAGTTATAGTTATAGTCATTGTTATAGTTATCGTTATAGTCATTGTTATAGTTATCATTATAGTCATTGTTATAGTTATCGTTATAGTCATTGTTATAGTTATCGTTATAGTCATTGTTATAGTTATCGTTATAGTCATTGTTATAGTTATCGTTATAGTCATAGTTATAGTTATCGTTATAGTCATTGTTATAGTTATCGTTATAGTCATTGTTATAGTTATCGTTATAGTCATTGTTATAGTTATCGTTATAGTCATTGTTATAGTTATCGTTATAGTCATTGTTATAGTTATCGTTATAGTATTGTTATAGTTATAGTTATCGTTATAGTCATTGTTATAGTTATAGTTATAGTCATTGTTATAGTCATTGTTATAGTTATCGTTATAGTCATTGTTATAGTTATCGTTATAGTTATAGTCATTGTTATAGTTATCGTTATAGTCATTGTTATAGTTATCGTTATAGTCATTGTTATAGTTATCGTTATAGTCATTGTTATAGTCATAGTTATAGTTATAGTTATCGTTATAGTCATTGTTATAGTTATTGTTATAGTTATCGTTATAGTCATTGTTATAGTTATCGTTATAGTCATTGTTATAGTTATTGTTATAGTTATCGTTATAGTCATAGTTATAGTTATAGTTATCGTTATAGTCATTGTTATAGTTATCGTTATAGTCATTGTTATAGTTATCGTTATAGTCATTGTTATAGTTATAGTTATCGTTATAGTTATAGTTATAGTTATAGTCATTGTTATAGTTATCGTTATAGTCATTGTTATAGTTATCGTTATAGTCATTGTTATAGTTATCGTTATAGTTATAGTCATTGTTATAGTTATCGTTATAGTCATTGTTATAGTTATCGTTATAGTCATTGTTATAGTCATTGTTATAGTCATAGTTATAGTTATAGTTATCGTTATAGTCATTGTTATAGTCATCGTTATAGTTATTGTTATAGTTATCGTTATAGTCATTGTTATAGTTATCGTTATAGTCATTGTTATAGTTATCGGTATATTCATTGTTATAGTTATCGTTATAGTCATTGTTATAGTTATCGTTATAGTCATTGTTATAGTCATAGTTATAGTTATAGTTATCGTTATAGTCATTGTTATAGTTATCGTTATAGTCATTGTTATAGTTATCGTTATAGTCATTGTTATTGTTATAGTTATCGTTATAGTCATTGTTATAGTTATAGTTATCGTTATAGTCATTGTTATAGTTATAGTTATCGTTATAGTCATTGTTATAGTTATAGTTATAGTCATTGTTATAGTTATCGTTATAGTCATTGTTATAGTTATCATTATAGTTATAGTCATTGTTATAGTTATCATTATAGTCATTGTTATAGTTATCGTTATAGTTATAGTCATTGTTATAGTTATCGTTATAGTCATTGTTACAGTTATCGTTATAGTCATTGTTATAGTTATCGTTATAGTTATAGTCATTGTTATAGTTATCGTTATAGTCATTGTTATAGTTATCGTTATAGTCATTGTTATAGTTATCGTTATAGTTATAGTCATTGTTATAGTTATCGTTATAGTAATTGTTATAGTTATCGTTATAGTCATTGTTATAGTTATCGTTATAGTCATTGTTATAGTTATCATTATAGTCATTGTTATAGTCATAGTTATAGTTATAGTTATCGTTATAGTCATTGTTATAGTTATCGTTATAGTCATTGTTATAGTTATCGTTATAGTCATTGTTATAGTTATCGTTATAGTCATTGTTATAGTTATCGTTATAGTTATAGTCATTGTTATAGTTATCGTTATAGTAATTGTTATAGTTATCGTTATAGTCATTGTTATAGTTATCGTTATAGTCATTGTTATAGTTATCGTTATAGTCATTGTTATAGTTATCATTATAGTCATTGTTATAGTCATAGTTATAGTTATAGTTATCGTTATAGTCATTGTTATAGTTATCATTATAGTCATTGTTATAGTCATAGTTATAGTTATAGTTATCGTTATATTCATTGTTATAGTTATCGTTATAGTCATTGTTATAGTTATAGTTATCGTTATAGTCATTGTTATAGTTATAGTTATCGTTATAGTCATTGTTATAGTCATTGTTATAGTCATTGTTATAGTTATAGTCATTGTTATAGTTATCGTTATAGTCATTGTTATAGTTATCGTTATAGTCATTGTTATAGTTATAGTTATCGTTATAGTCATTGTTATAGTCATTGTTATAGTTATAGTCATTGTTATAGTTATTGTTATAGTTATCGTTATAGTCATTGTTATAGTTATTGTTATAGTTATCGTTATAGTTATCGTTATAGTCATTGTTATAGTTATCATTATAGTCATTGTTATAGTTATAGTTATCGTTATAGTCATTGTTATAGTTATCGTTATAGTCATTGTTATAGTTATCGTTATAGTCATTGTTATAGTTATCGTTATCGTTATAGTCATTGTTATAGTTATCGTTATAGTCATTGTTATAGTTATCATTATAGTCATTCTTATAGTTATAGTTATAGTCATTGTTATAGTTATCGTTATAGTCATTGTTATAGTTATCATTATAGTCATTGTTATAGTTATCGTTATAGTTATCGTTATAGTCATTGTTATAGTTATAGTCATTGTTATAGTTATCGTTATAGTTATAGTTATCGTTATAGTTATCGTTATAGTCATTGTTATCGTTATAATTATCGTTATAGTCATTGTTATAGTTATCATTATAGTCATTGTTATAGTTATAGTCATTGTTATAGTTATTGTTATAGTTATAGTCATTGTTATAGTTATCGTTATAGTCATTGTTATTGTTATAGTTATCATTATAGTCATTGTTATAGTTATAGTCATTGTTATAGTTATCGTTATAGTTATCGTTATAGTTATCATTATAGTCATTGTTATAGTCATAGTTATAGTCATCGTTATAGTCATCGTTATTGTTATAGTAATTGTTATAGTTATCATTATAGTCATCGTTATAGTCATTGTTATAGTTATAGTCATCGTTATAGTCATTGTTATAGTTATCGTTATAGTTGTAGTTATAGTTATCGTTATAGTCATTGTTATAGTTATAGTTATCGTTATAGTCATTGTTATAGTTATAGTTATCATTATAGTCATTGTTATAGTTATCGTTATAGTTATAGTCATTGTTATAGTTATCGTTATAGTCATTGTTACAGTTATCGTTATAGTCATTGTTATAGTTATCGTTATAGTTATAGTCATTGTTATAGTTATCGTTATAGTCATTGTTATAGTTATCGTTATAGTCATTGTTATAGTTATCGTTATAGTAATTGTTATAGTTATCGTTATAGTCATTGTTATAGTTATCGTTATAGTTATAGTCATTGTTATAGTTATCGTTATAGTAATTGTTATAGTTATCGTTATAGTCATTGTTATAGTTATCGTTATAGTCATTGTTATAGTTATCATTATAGTCATTGTTATAGTCATAGTTATAGTTATAGTTATCGTTATAGTCATTGTTATAGTTATCGTTATAGTCATTGTTATAGTTATCGTTATAGTCATTGTTATAGTTATCGTTATAGTTATAGTCATTGTTATAGTTATCGTTATAGTAATTGTTATAGTTATCGCTATAGTCATTGTTATAGTTATCGTTATAGTCATTGTTATAGTTATCGTTATAGTCATTGTTATAGTTATCATTATAGTCATTGTTATAGTCATAGTTATAGTTATAGTTATCGTTATAGTCATTGTTATAGTTATCATTATAGTCATTGTTATAGTCATAGTTATAGTTATAGTTATCGTTATAGTCATTGTTATAGTTATCGTTATAGTCATTGTTATAGTTATAGTTATCGTTATAGTCATTGTTATAGTTATAGTTATCGTTATAGTCATTGTTATAGTCATTGTTATAGTCATTGTTATAGTTATAGTCATTGTTATAGTTATCGTTATAGTCATTGTTATAGTTATCGTTATAGTCATTGTTATAGTTATAGTTATCGTTATAGTCATTGTTATAGTCATTGTTATAGTTATAGTCATTGTTATAGTTATTGTTATAGTTATCGTTATAGTCATTGTTATAGTTATTGTTATAGTTATAGTTATAGTTATCGTTATAGTCATTGTTATAGTTATCGTTATAGTCATTGTTATAGTTATCGTTATAGTCATTGTTATAGTTATCGTTATCGTTATAGTCATTGTTATAGTTATCGTTATAGTCATTGTTATAGTTATCATTATAGTCATTCTTATAGTTATAGTTATAGTCATTGTTATAGTTATCGTTATAGTCATTGTTATAGTTATCATTATAGTCATTGTTATAGTTATCGTTATAGTTATCGTTATAGTCATTGTTATAGTTATAGTCATTGTTATAGTTATCGTTATAGTTATAGTTATCGTTATAGTTATCGTTATAGTCATTGTTATCGTTATAATTATCGTTATAGTCATTGTTATAGTTATCATTATAGTCATTGTTATAGTTATAGTCATTGTTATAGTTATTGTTATAGTTATAGTCATTGTTATAGTTATCGTTATAGTCATTGTTATTGTTATAGTTATCATTATAGTCATTGTTATAGTTATAGTCATTGTTATAGTTATCGTTATAGTTATCATTATAGTCATTGTTATAGTCATAGTTATAGTCATCGTTATAGTCATCGTTATTGTTATAGTAATTGTTATAGTTATCATTATAGTCATCGTTATAGTCATTGTTATAGTTATAGTCATCGTTATAGTCATTGTTATAGTTATCGTTATAGTTGTAGTTATAGTTATCGTTATAGTCATTGTTATAGTTATAGTTATCGTTATAGTCATTGTTATAGTTATAGTTATCGTTATAGTCATTGTTATAGTTATCATTATAGTCATTGTTATAGTTATCGTTATAGTTATAGTCATTGTTATAGTTATCGTTATAGTCATTGTTACAGTTATCGTTATAGTCATTGTTATAGTTATCGTTATAGTTATAGTCATTGTTATAGTTATCGTTATAGTCATTGTTATAGTTATCGTTATAGTCATTGTTATAGTTATCGTTATAGTTATAGTCATTGTTATAGTTATCGTTATAGTAATTGTTATAGTTATCGTTATAGTCATTGTTATAGTTATCGTTATAGTCATTGTTATAGTTATCATTATAGTCATTGTTATAGTCATAGTTATAGTTATAGTTATCGTTATAGTCATTGTTATAGTTATCGTTATAGTCATTGTTATAGTTATCGTTATAGTCATTGTTATAGTCATAGTTATAGTTATAGTTATCGTTATAGTCATTGTTATAGTTATCGTTATAGTCATTGTTATAGTTATCGTTATAGTCATTGTTATAGTTATAGTTATCGTTATAGTCATTGTTATAGTCATTGTTATAGTTATAGTCATTGTTATAGTTATCGTTATAGTCATTGTTATAGTTATCGTTATAGTCATTGTTATAGTTATAGTTATCGTTATAGTCATTGTTATAGTCATTGTTATAGTTATAGTCATTGTTATAGTTATTGTTATAGTTATCGTTATAGTCATTGTTATAGTTATTGTTATAGTTATCGTTATAGTTATCGTTATAGTCATTGTTATAGTTATCATTATAGTCATTGTTATAGTTATAGTTATCGTTATAGTCATTGTTATAGTTATCGTTATAGTCATTGTTATAGTTATCGTTATAGTCATTGTTATAGTTATCGTTATCGTTATAGTCATTGTTATAGTTATCGTTATAGTCATTGTTATAGTTATCATTATAGTCATTCTTATAGTTATAGTTATAGTCATTGTTATAGTTATCGTTATAGTCATTGTTATAGTTATAGTCATTGTTATAGTTATCGTTATAGTCATTGTTATAGTTATCATTATAGTCATAGTCATAGTTATAGTTATAGTTATCGTTATAGTCATTGTTATAGTCATCGTTATAGTCATTGTTATAGTCATTGTTATAGTCATTGTTATAGTTATTGTTATAGTTATCGTTATAGTCATTGTTATAGTTATCGTTATAGTCATTGTTATAGTTATCGTTATAGTCATTGTTATAGTTATAGTTATAGTCATTGTTATAGTTATCGTTATAGTCATTGTTATAGTTATCGTTATAGTCATTGTTATAGTTATCGTTATAGTCATTGTTATAGTTATAGTTATAGTCATTGTTATAGTTATCGTTATAGTCATTGTTATAGTTATCGTTATAGTCATTGTTATAGTTATCGTTATAGTCATAGTTATAGTTATCGTTATAGTCATTGTTATAGTTATCGTTATAGTCATTGTTATAGTTATCGTTATAGTCATTGTTATAGTTATCGTTATAGTCATTGTTATAGTTATCGTTATAGTCATTGTTATAGTTATCGTTATAGTCATTGTTATAGTTATAGTTATCGTTATAGTCATTGTTATAGTTATAGTTATAGTCATTGTTATAGTCATTGTTATAGTTATCGTTATAGTCATTGTTATAGTTATCGTTATAGTTATAGTCATTGTTATAGTTATCGTTATAGTCATTGTTATAGTTATCGTTATAGTCATTGTTATAGTTATCGTTATAGTCATTGTTATAGTCATAGTTATAGTTATAGTTATCGTTATAGTCATTGTTATAGTTATTGTTATAGTTATCGTTATAGTCATTGTTATAGTTATCGTTATAGTCATTGTTATAGTTATTGTTATAGTTATCGTTATAGTCATAGTTATAGTTATAGTTATCGTTATAGTCATTGTTATAGTTATCGTTATAGTCATTGTTATAGTTATCGTTATAGTCATTGTTATAGTTATAGTTATCGTTATAGTTATAGTTATAGTTATAGTCATTGTTATAGTTATCGTTATAGTCATTGTTATAGTTATCGTTATAGTCATTGTTATAGTTATCGTTATAGTTATAGTCATTGTTATAGTTATCGTTATAGTCATTGTTATAGTTATCGTTATAGTCATTGTTATAGTCATTGTTATAGTCATAGTTATAGTTATAGTTATCGTTATAGTCATTGTTATAGTCATCGTTATAGTTATTGTTATAGTTATCGTTATAGTCATTGTTATAGTTATCGTTATAGTCATTGTTATAGTTATCGGTATATTCATTGTTATAGTTATCGTTATAGTCATTGTTATAGTTATCGTTATAGTCATTGTTATAGTCATAGTTATAGTTATAGTTATCGTTATAGTCATTGTTATAGTTATCGTTATAGTCATTGTTATAGTTATCGTTATAGTCATTGTTATTGTTATAGTTATCGTTATAGTCATTGTTATAGTTATAGTTATCGTTATAGTCATTGTTATAGTTATAGTTATCGTTATAGTCATTGTTATAGTTATAGTTATAGTCATTGTTATAGTTATCGTTATAGTCATTGTTATAGTTATCATTATAGTTATAGTCATTGTTATAGTTATCATTATAGTCATTGTTATAGTTATCGTTATAGTTATAGTCATTGTTATAGTTATCGTTATAGTCATTGTTACAGTTATCGTTATAGTCATTGTTATAGTTATCGTTATAGTTATAGTCATTGTTATAGTTATCGTTATAGTCATTGTTATAGTTATCGTTATAGTCATTGTTATAGTTATCGTTATAGTTATAGTCATTGTTATAGTTATCGTTATAGTAATTGTTATAGTTATCGTTATAGTCATTGTTATAGTTATCGTTATAGTCATTGTTATAGTTATCATTATAGTCATTGTTATAGTCATAGTTATAGTTATAGTTATCGTTATAGTCATTGTTATAGTTATCGTTATAGTCATTGTTATAGTTATCGTTATAGTCATTGTTATAGTTATCGTTATAGTCATTGTTATAGTTATCGTTATAGTTATAGTCATTGTTATAGTTATCGTTATAGTAATTGTTATAGTTATCGTTATAGTCATTGTTATAGTTATCGTTATAGTCATTGTTATAGTTATCGTTATAGTCATTGTTATAGTTATCATTATAGTCATTGTTATAGTCATAGTTATAGTTATAGTTATCGTTATAGTCATTGTTATAGTTATCATTATAGTCATTGTTATAGTCATAGTTATAGTTATAGTTATCGTTATATTCATTGTTATAGTTATCGTTATAGTCATTGTTATAGTTATAGTTATCGTTATAGTCATTGTTATAGTTATAGTTATCGTTATAGTCATTGTTATAGTCATTGTTATAGTCATTGTTATAGTTATAGTCATTGTTATAGTTATCGTTATAGTCATTGTTATAGTTATCGTTATAGTCATTGTTATAGTTATAGTTATCGTTATAGTCATTGTTACAGTCATTGTTATAGTTATAGTCATTGTTATAGTTATTGTTATAGTTATCGTTATAGTCATTGTTATAGTTATTGTTATAGTTATCGTTATAGTTATCGTTATAGTCATTGTTATAGTTATCATTATAGTCATTGTTATAGTTATAGTTATCGTTATAGTCATTGTTATAGTTATCGTTATAGTCATTGTTATAGTTATCGTTATAGTCATTGTTATAGTTATCGTTATCGTTATAGTCATTGTTATAGTTATCGTTATAGTCATTGTTATAGTTATCATTATAGTCATTCTTATAGTTATAGTCATTGTTATAGTTATCGTTATAGTCATTGTTATAGTTATCATTATAGTCATTGTTATAGTTATCGTTATAGTTATCGTTATAGTCATTGTTATAGTTATAGTCATTGTTATAGTTATCGTTATAGTTATAGTTATCGTTATAGTTATCGTTATAGTCATTGTTATCGTTATAATTATCGTTATAGTCATTGTTATAGTTATCATTATAGTCATTGTTATAGTTATAGTCATTGTTATAGTTATTGTTATAGTTATAGTCATTGTTATAGTTATCGTTATAGTCATTGTTATTGTTATAGTTATCATTATAGTCATTGTTATAGTTATAGTCATTGTTATAGTTATCGTTATAGTTATCATTATAGTCATTGTTATAGTCATAGTTATAGTCATCGTTATAGTCATCGTTATTGTTATAGTAATTGTTATAGTTATCATTATAGTCATCGTTATAGTCATTGTTATAGTTATAGTCATCGTTATAGTCATTGTTATAGTTATCGTTATAGTTGTAGTTATAGTTATCGTTATAGTCATTGTTATAGTTATAGTTATCGTTATAGTCATTGTTATAGTTATAGTTATCGTTATAGTCATTGTTATAGTTATCATTATAGTCATTGTTATAGTTATCGTTATAGTTATAGTCATTGTTATAGTTATCGTTATAGTCATTGTTACAGTTATCGTTATAGTCATTGTTATAGTTATCGTTATAGTTATAGTCATTGTTATAGTTATCGTTATAGTCATTGTTATAGTTATCGTTATAGTCATTGTTATAGTTATCGTTATAGTTATAGTCATTGTTATAGTTATCGTTATAGTAATTGTTATAGTTATCGTTATAGTCATTGTTATAGTTATCGTTATAGTTATAGTCATTGTTATAGTTATCGTTATAGTAATTGTTATAGTTATCGTTATAGTCATTGTTATAGTTATCGTTATAGTCATTGTTATAGTTATCATTATAGTCATTGTTATAGTCATAGTTATAGTTATAGTTATCGTTATAGTCATTGTTATAGTTATCGTTATAGTCATTGTTATAGTTATCGTTATAGTCATTGTTATAGTTATCGTTATAGTTATAGTCATTGTTATAGTTATCGTTATAGTAATTGTTATAGTTATCGTTATAGTCATTGTTATAGTTATCGTTATAGTCATTGTTATAGTTATCGTTATAGTCATTGTTATAGTTATCATTATAGTCATTGTTATAGTCATAGTTATAGTTATAGTTATCGTTATAGTCATTGTTATAGTTATCATTATAGTCATTGTTATAGTCATAGTTATAGTTATAGTTATCGTTATAGTCATTGTTATAGTTATCGTTATAGTCATTGTTATAGTTATAGTTATCGTTATAGTCATTGTTATAGTTATAGTTATCGTTATAGTCATTGTTATAGTCATTGTTATAGTCATTGTTATAGTTATAGTCATTGTTATAGTTATCGTTATAGTCATTGTTATAGTTATCGTTATAGTCATTGTTATAGTTATAGTTATCGTTATAGTCATTGTTATAGTCATTGTTATAGTTATAGTCATTGTTATAGTTATTGTTATAGTTATCGTTATAGTCATTGTTATAGTTATTGTTATAGTTATCGTTATAGTTATCGCTATAGTCATTGTTATAGTTATCATTATAGTCATTGTTATAGTTATAGTTATCGTTATAGTCATTGTTATAGTTATCGTTATAGTCATTGTTATAGTTATCGTTATAGTCATTGTTATAGTTATCGTTATCGTTATAGTCATTGTTATAGTTATCGTTATAGTCATTGTTATAGTTATCATTATAGTCATTCTTATAGTTATAGTTATAGTCATTGTTATAGTTATCGTTATAGTCATTGTTATAGTTATCATTATAGTCATTGTTATAGTTATCGTTATAGTTATCGTTATAGTCATTGTTATAGTTATAGTCATTGTTATAGTTATCGTTATAGTTATAGTTATCGTTATAGTTATCGTTATAGTCATTGTTATCGTTATAATTATCGTTATAGTCATTGTTATAGTTATCATTATAGTCATTGTTATAGTTATAGTCATTGTTATAGTTATTGTTATAGTTATAGTCATTGTTATAGTTATCGTTATAGTCATTGTTATTGTTATAGTTATCATTATAGTCATTGTTATAGTTATAGTCATTGTTATAGTTATCGTTATAGTTATCATTATAGTCATTGTTATAGTCATAGTTATAGTCATCGTTATAGTCATCGTTATTGTTATAGTAATTGTTATAGTTATCATTATAGTCATCGTTATAGTCATTGTTATAGTTATAGTCATCGTTATAGTCATTGTTATAGTTATCGTTATAGTTGTAGTTATAGTTATCGTTATAGTCATTGTTATAGTTATAGTTATCGTTATAGTCATTGTTATAGTTATAGTTATCGTTATAGTCATTGTTATAGTTATCATTATAGTCATTGTTATAGTTATCGTTATAGTTATAGTCATTGTTATAGTTATCGTTATAGTCATTGTTACAGTTATCGTTATAGTCATTGTTATAGTTATCGTTATAGTCATTGTTATAGTTATCGTTATAGTCATTGTTATAGTTATCGTTATAGTCATTGTTATAGTTATCGTTATAGTTATAGTCATTGTTATAGTTATCGTTATAGTAATTGTTATAGTTATCGTTATAGTCATTGTTATAGTTATCGTTATAGTCATTGTTATAGTTATCATTATAGTCATTGTTATAGTCATAGTTATAGTTATAGTTATCGTTATAGTCATTGTTATAGTTATCGTTATAGTCATTGTTATAGTTATCGTTATAGTCATTGTTATAGTCATAGTTATAGTTATAGTTATCGTTATAGTCATTGTTATAGTTATCGTTATAGTCATTGTTATAGTTATCGTTATAGTCATTGTTATAGTTATAGTTATCGTTATAGTCATTGTTATAGTCATTGTTATAGTTATAGTCATTGTTATAGTTATCGTTATAGTCATTGTTATAGTTATCGTTATAGTCATTGTTATAGTTATAGTTATCGTTATAGTCATTGTTATAGTCATTGTTATAGTTATAGTCATTGTTATAGTTATTGTTATAGTTATCGTTATAGTCATTGTTATAGTTATTGTTATAGTTATCGTTATAGTTATCGTTATAGTCATTGTTATAGTTATCATTATAGTCATTGTTATAGTTATAGTTATCGTTATAGTCATTGTTATAGTTATCGTTATAGTCATTGTTATAGTTATCGTTATAGTCATTGTTATAGTTATCGTTATCGTTATAGTCATTGTTATAGTTATCGTTATAGTCATTGTTATAGTTATCATTATAGTCATTCTTATAGTTATAGTTATAGTCATTGTTATAGTTATCGTTATAGTCATTGTTATAGTTATCATTATAGTCATTGTTATAGTTATCGTTATAGTTATCGTTATAGTCATTGTTATAGTTATAGTCATTGTTATAGTTATCGTTATAGTTATAGTTATCGTTATAGTTATCGTTATAGTCATTGTTATCGTTATAATTATCGTTATAGTCATTGTTATAGTTATCATTATAGTCATTGTTATAGTCATTGTTATAGTTATTGTTATAGTTATAGTCATTGTTATAGTTATCATTATAGTCATTGTTATAGTTATAGTCATTGTTATAGTTATCGTTATAGTTATCATTATAGTCATTGTTATAGTCATAGTTATAGTCATCGTTATAGTCATCGTTATTGTTATAGTAATTGTTATAGTTATCATTATAGTCATCGTTATAGTCATTGTTATAGTTATAGTCATCGTTATAGTCATTGTTATAGTTATCGTTATAGTTGTAGTTATTGTTATAGTTATAGTCATTGTTATAGTTATCGTTATCGTTATAGTCATTGTTATAGTTATCGTTATAGTCATTGTTATAGTTATCATTATAGTCATTCTTATAGTTATAGTTATAGTCATTGTTATAGTTATCGTTATAGTCATTGTTATAGTTATCATTATAGTCATTGTTATAGTTATCGTTATAGTTATCGTTATAGTCATTGTTATAGTTATAGTCATTGTTATAGTTATCGTTATAGTTATAGTTATCGTTATAGTTATCGTTATAGTCATTGTTATCGTTATAATTATCGTTATAGTCATTGTTATAGTTATCATTATAGTCATTGTTATAGTCATTGTTATAGTTATTGTTATAGTTATAGTCATTGTTATAGTTATCATTATAGTCATTGTTATAGTTATAGTTATAGTTATCATTATAGTCATTGTTATAGTCATAGTTATAGTCATCGTTATAGTCATCGTTATTGTTATAGTAATTGTTATAGTTATCATTATAGTCATCGTTATAGTCATTGTTATAGTTATAGTCATCGTTATAGTCATTGTTATAGTTATCGTTATAGTTGTAGTTATTGTTATAGTTATAGTCATAGTTGTAGTCATCATTATAGTCATCGTTATCATTATAGTTACAGTCATTGTTATAGTTATAGTCATCATTATCATTATAGTTATAGTCATCATTATAGTGATCGTTATAGCTACTGTTATAGTCATTGTTCTTGGTGTGAATGGGCCTTTAGAACCGATTTGACTTTCACCATAAGGACAAAAAAATACAGCATACTTCTTTTTTTTTTTGCATAGCACTTTTACAGAAATTCATAATGTTAATGTTTATAATAGTTTAGTGATAGTGATCGTTTCCATTTGGAGACTTTATAAACCATCAAGCAGATGAGATTTACTTTTATGATCCATAGCAGAAATAAAGTCCTACAGGTTTGTCATGAGTGAATGATGAGGATTTGTGGGATTTGTTGTCTTTTACTGAGAGTTTGAGTATTTGGAAAGTTTCAAGGCAAAGCCTGATGTGACTCAGCAGAAAACACAAGATGCACAGATGAAACCTGCGCTTTTAAATGCTACGGTATGGAAATTTGGAGCTAAACAAAACACCAAACAACAGACGATTACAAGACGTCTGAGGCGATAATTGCTCCCAGGACAGCAATTATTTCCTCTGACTTACAGACGAAACCGCACAGAGAAACTTTCATGCAGTTTAAATGAATCGTTCTGCTGTTTGCCTCAAACAATCTCCAGCGGTTTTTCATGGGACTTTGAGCTGGAGCTTCACTAAGTTCTGTAAGTTTGCTCAATATCTTCTTCTTCTCCGTCTCCATTGCGTATTAAACACTTCTCGTAATTAGACTAAGTGGATTTCATTGTTAAAGCTCACCAAACTGAAAAAAATCAACATGCTGCAAAAATTAAGACAATTACACTTAAATAAAGGGAAAGAAAACTCAAATTAAACAAAATTATCTACTAATAAAAATGTATTTTAAATGTTCTTAAAACGTTTTTAATTTAAGAAAGTTAAACAAATTTAGATATTATCAGTAAATTCAAGCAGCAGAAATGTCTTAATGCAAGAATAGTCAAATCAGGCATGTTTTTATTTTATTTTTTTAATTTTGTGGTTGGTTTTAAATAAATGTAAAGTTCTTTGGAACATAATATTATAATAATTGACAGAATGTGAAAATTTCTAAAAATAAGATTCATTTTGCTCTTAAACTAAGAAATTGTCGTGACATTTCTGATTTCTGAGACAAAATTAACCGTTCACTTTAAAAACATCCTTCATTAATTTAAATAAATCATTCAATTTAAATTTCAAATAAGAAAATTCAAGTAATATTTTCTAAAAACAAACAAAATAATCTTTTACTTTTATTTCTAGGTGCATTAATTTATCTTAGAAGGAAAAAAACACGATTTCCTGCCTTGTTTCAAGATTATTTGAGGACATTTTTGGATGGAAAGTTGACTTTCTGACTCAGTAATTGATTTGATTACGCCTTTTGTTCTGGAAATTTTGCTGCCGCAACAAGATTCAAGTGAAACAAGATATTCAATGATGAAGTCGTCAGAAATAATTACACATATACATATTTGTAAACAGGAAGCAGCTTTTGAAAAACATGCATTTAACTTCTAACGTGCTGCTTCATTAAAGTTAATTACATCATGTAAAATCACATCAAATTATATACTATATAAATTAAAATTATAATAATAGTAAAACATGTTATTTATAGAGCACTTTTAATTGTACTGTAATATTACATCTACATAAAATATTGTAATTTCCCTTTATACATAAAAATGGGAAATATAACATCATGATGAATTAAAATAAACTGTATATTTAGTCACTCTGATATGATCAGAATATTTAAATCTTTATGTAAATTTATGCAAATTTGTGTAAATTATAAAAATTCATTGATTAAAATGAATGAGGTGCAACAAGCTAAACATTTGTTTTTATATATATTTTATGTTGAAATTGAATTACATTAAGATTTTAGATTTTATAATATGCATACATTATTTCTAAAATTGATTTTTTTTAAAACATTATAATAATATAAAACACTTTACTTATAGAGCACTTTCAACATACTACATATTACATTTCTATAACATTTATATAACATTTTATGTCATTTTGGGTATAAAAATGGGAAATAAAATATCATGATGAAATATAATTAGTATATTTAGTAACCCTGATATACAAGTAGAATATTTAAATGTATATGTAAATATGTGCAAATTAAATGCTAAATATTCCTTGACTGTACATAAAATTAATGAGGTGCAATAACATTTTTTTATGTTGAAACAAGGCATGTTTGGTTATTTTTATGTAATATTTAATTAAAAAAAATTTTTAACTAATAATTTATATTAGTTTTTATTTTTGTGTCGTTTCTCACATGCAAAGACTATCTCATGCACAGTTCCAACGACAGGGTTTAGAAATGAGCGCTAATGCAGAAATGATCATGACTAATAATACAGCAGGGTCATCTTCACGTCTTAATTATAAGTGAATAAATTATGCGTGACGATGATGAGGCGTGTGGAAGCGCTGGCTCCAGCTCAGTCACAGGATTGTGTTTCCACTTCATAGAGTGCGGAGAGAAACAGTTTGTGTCTATAAAGTGTGTCGAGATGTTTAAAATCAAATATGCATTTGCATAACCCTCGCAGGGATGCGTGTTTATTGGCTTGTGATAAATAATGGATTTGAATATGTAAATGTGACACCTCTGGAGACGGAGTGTGGGTGTAGCTTAGCAACACAAGTGTGTGGTCAGTTGTTAAGCAACACTGTGGAGGTGGTTGTGAAGAGTGTGTGTGTTTGTAAGTGTGTTATTGTGTGTTTGTGAGGGAGTTTTTGTGTGCGCGTGTGTGTGTGTGTGTGAGGAACTTTGAGTGTGTGTGTGTTATTGTGTGTGTTTGTGAGTGTGTGTGTTATTGTGTGTTTGTGAAGGAGTTTGTGTGTGTGTGAGGAACTTTGAGTGTGTGTGTGTGTTATTATGTGTGTTTGTGAGGGAGTTTGAGTGTGTGTGTGTTTGTGAGGGAGTTTGAGTGTGTGTGTGTGTGTGTTATTGTGTGTGTTTGTGAGGGAGTTTGAGTGTGTGTGTGTTTGTGAGGGAGTTTGAATGTGTGTGTGAGTGAATTTGTGTGTGTGTGTGTGTGTGTGAGAGAGAGTGTTTGTGAGTGTGTGTGTGTGTGTGAGAGAGAGTGTGAGTGTGTGTGTGTGTGTGTGTGTGTGTGTGTGTGTGTACTCACACTGGCACTCTTTGCAGCAGGATCCTGCCACATACGCCGGGCTCGTACCATCAGGGCAGTCGAGCGGGGGGCACAGGATCTTCTCACACCGGACGGTGCCGTTCTGCAGGAGGTCAAGCGTTCGGTCAGAGCTGGTTCAGGAACTGGAGAGCAGCTCAAGTACTAACGCTAAAGCTTGTAGTTTGCTTCAGTAGAAATAAAACTTGACAAAATGATGCACTGAATGATTCGATAAGCACTTGGCTGAATGATGATATATATTTCTATAAACACACATAGAGTACATTCATTTAATCACATTTTTTATATATGTTTTATATATTTTATATATGTTTTATTTATTAGTATGGTTTCTCTGTGGCATTGGGAATATATGCATGTCCATTTCAATCCCAAAAATAGATTTCCAAGCCTCACGGAGTCTGAAGGAACGGCGTCTCCCTGCAGGACGGCATCCGTCACTTTAAGCCAAATTAAGATAATGTTCCTTTCACAAATGGTCTGGATCTCACTAACTTCCTGTTTCACTGGGACGCCTGTCTCATCCGCGCCGAGATCCGTGTGTGTTTGGATAGAGCGGCTCGCGTCTGTCAGACGAGCGCAGGGACTTCTAAAGATAGGACACAATCCCTCCGTCTGTCGCTTTGCATTCGCCACAATATTCGTCTTTCTCGCAGATAATAAATGTGTAATGAGTGAGAGAGAAAGACGAGAGAGAAAGCTTTCAGAGAGCGGCGTCACATCTGTGTTTGCATCCGCTCTGGATGCGTGGAAGTGCCGCGTTCTGCTGACCTTTGAGACGACACGCGGATCCGTGTTTACGGAACGAGCGCGCTGCTAATGAGCTAATTGATGACTGCTTGATTGGGTGTGCGGCACTTGATTAAACGCCGTTTAACGAGGACAGCTCGGTTCAGGGATGGCATGGAAGCTTGCATGGGATTTTACACGTTTATGAAGCACAAGATGGTGCAACTTAGCAGAGACAATCATCACAGCTTAATGACATCACTGACCAATCACGAGCAAGTGTTGAGTGGAATATTCTCTCTTAATTGCACGTTCTTCCTTGATTTTTTATTTACTTGTCTTTTTGTATTTTCACACCGAGAGCTATAACTATAACTATAGAGATGACCATAACGAAAAACATAACCATAACTATAGCTATAATGATAACTATTGCATTAACTACAATAATAACTGTAACAATGTCAATAGTGATAGTAATAAATCTAATAATCAGAACAATAACTATAATGATAACTGTAACATTAACCATAACTAAAAATGATACTAAACTAAAATGATAACAATAAATATAATGGTAAATATATAATGGTAACTATAGCAATAACTATAACAATAACTATAATTATAACTATAATTATATCTAACAATAACTATAATGGTAACTATAATTATAACTATAGCGATAATGATAACTAACAATAACTATAACGATAACTATAATGATAACGATAACTATAATTATAACTATAACTAACAATAACTATAACGATAACAATAACTATAATGATAACTATAACAATAACTATAACAATAACTATAACGGTAACTACAAGTACAACAAGGATAACTATAATGATAACTATAACTATGATAACTATAATGATAACTATAACTAACGATAACTATAATGATAATGATAACTATAATAACTATAATGATAACTATAACGATAACTATAACTAACGATAACTATAATGATGACTATAACTAACGATAACTATAATGATAACAATAACTATAATATAATGATAACTATAACTTTAATGATAACGATAACTATAATGATAACTATAATGATGACTATAACTAACGATAACTATAATGATAACAATAACTATAATATAATGATAACTATAACTTTAATGATAACGATAACTATAATGATAACGATAACTATAATATAATGATAACTATAACTTTAATGATAACGATAACTATAATGATAACGATAACTATAATGATGACTATAACTAACGATAACTATAATGATGACTATAACTAACAATAACTATAATGATAACGATAACTATATCGATAACTAATGATAACTATAACTTAGATAACTATAACTAACGATAACTATAATGATAACGATAACTATAACTAACGATAACGATAACTATAACTAACGATAACTATAATGATGACTATAACTAACGATAACTATAATGATAACGATAATGATAACTATAATGATAACTATAACGATAACTATAACTAACGATAACTATAATGATGACTATAACTAACGATAACTATAATGATAACAATAACTATAATATAATGATAACTATAACTTTAATGATAACGATAACTATAATGATAACGATAACTATAATATAATGATAACTATAACTTTAATGATAACAATAACTATAATGATAACTATGATGATAACTATAACTAACCATAACTATAATGATAACAATAACTATATCGATAACTAATGATAACTATAACTTAGATAACTATAACTAACGATAACTATAATGATAACGATAACTATAACTAACGATAACGATAACTATAACTAACGATAACTATAATGATGACTATAACTAACAATAACTATAATGATAACGATAACTATATCGATAACTAATGATAACTATAACTTAGATAACTATAATGATAACGATAACTATAACTAACGATAACGATAAATATAACTAACGATAACTATAATGATGACTATAACTAACGATAACTATAATGATAACGATAACTATAATATAATGATAACTATAACTTTAATGATAACGATAACTATAATGATAACTATAACTATAATATAATGATAACTATAACTTTAATGATAACGATAACTATAATGATAACGATAACTATAATGATAACTATAACTAACGATAACTATAATGATAACTATAATGATAACTATAACTAACGATAACTATAATGATAACGATAACTATATCGATAACTAATGATAACTATAACTTAGATAACTATAACTAACGATAACTATAATGATAACGATAACTATAACGATAACTATAACTAACGATAACTATAACTAACAATAACTATAACTAACGATAACTATAATGATGACTATAACTAACGATAACTATAATGATAACTATAACTATAAATATAACTATAACTAACAATAACTATAATGATAACTATAACAATAACTATAACGGTAACTACAACTACAACAAGGATAACTATAACTAACGATAACTATAACGATAACTATAACTAACGATAACTATAACGATAACTATAATAATAACTATAACTAACGATAACTATAATGATAACTATAACTAACGATAACTATAACTAACAATAACTATAACGGTAACGGTAACTACAACGATAACTATAACGGTAACAGTAACAATAACGATAACTATAGCTATAACTATATTATCATTCACACCAGACCCCGATATTGTTCCATTACGCTCCACGTACGCTCCATTTTTGTCATCTGTCGCTTTAAATGCTCGAGCTTGTTAAAGCAGAACGGATTCTGATTGGCTCTCAATGTTTTTATCATTCGTTAGCTGGAAAGAGATCATTCTGAAAATCGTTGCAACGATATCCTTCCCCTGTGCCGTTACCGTTATAGTTGGACTGAGATCTTTACTATTCTCTTACACAATTTATAAAACTATTAAACTGTATTAACAATTAACAGTTATCTTTATGGATATCATCCTAGGTGCAAACACTCCACGCTTCTCCCGTGTGAATCCCATGAAGCCGCTTGTAATGATATCTAGCGCAGTATGACGCTGTGGTTGTGGATGACGTCAGACTCACCGAACACGAGCAGTTCTTGCAGCCGTCCGTCCACGTCTGCTCCTCCCGATAGGTCACGCCCTTCACGCGACACGTCCTCTCGCAGTAACACGAGTCCAGACCCTTCATCTTCTCCTCGGCCAGAGACAGCTGAGAGGAAAAGCACGGAAACTCTGTATTTGATTGATTACTTGCAGTTGCATCTTTCATTAAGCCAAAGTTGAGTTTGCTCATCAGCGGCAGAGTTTTGTGCGCTTGGCAGCTGTGAGTTACACACACACACACACACACACACCATAAACAAGCCTTTAAATTCACAGCACAGACAGAGCCATATGTTCCCAAAAACTGCTCGGATTCATCTGACAAACAACAACAAGGGAAATGTGCAGCGTTTATCGCCGGATCAGCACTGACAAACACTATCAGTTTGAGGACGTTTCCATTCACATCCCTGCATTTATCAGACGCTTTTATCATCGCATTCAAGAAACACATTCACATTCTAATCAGTTCTTGCTTTCCCTGGGAATTGAACCCATTATCTTGATGTTGCAAGCGCTGCTCTCTCCTGTTAGACACGCAGGGAAGAGGAACCAAAGATGCAGAACTATAATCATTATATTCAAGTTAGAATGAAATTGCTGTAACTGAATTGCCCATCAACACGTTCATATGGAATGTATACAGATAAAGATGATATTAATAATGAATATTAGAAATGTCTCCTATATACACACACAAAATTTGGTGTAGGACTTACAAATTACATGTTGAATTAGAAGTCAAATTTGGAAGTAGACTTTTTCTTTTCTTTTTTTTCTGTTTTCCAGCACAAATATATAAATGTTCTTAAAATCAAGAGGAGAAGCAGCAAAATGACAAGATATGAAGTGTATGCTTAAATCTATCAAAATATTTGCTTATGAGATCAGAAAAATAATCTTGTTTTCCCTTTGAATGAAGTGTATTTTTCTGACCTCACGGCAGAGATTAATTCTCCTTTTAAACAAACTCATTTATCAGAAAACAAGCCTTAATATCTTTAATATCATTTTGTTTCTCCAGCAAATTAATCTTGATTTAAGGCGAGACATAATGTTGATTTGATTATATTAAGAATTGCAAATATTTTTTAGAATAACCAGTTTTCTGTAATGTTCTTTAAATAAGCAAATGAGGTGCTGTTTAATTAAATATGCACTCATTTGCATATATTTCTAAACTAAAATCTGAACATTGGATAAAGCCAGGTTTGAAATTCTTGTTTCCTTTTTTTGACATATTAGAGTCAAAGGTTTTTACTGAGGGGATTTTGGATAGAAATAATGCCGGCTGTCAGAAGAAATGATCATTTTCACCTTTGTTTAGGAATAAAATTATATTATGAAAATTATATATGACGGAATAAAGCTGTAAAGTTTGCTAAAACTTTGGGAGAAAACTTCTTTAAATAAATTCTTGCTTTTATCATCGCATTCATGAAACACATTGACATTCTAATCAGTTCTTGCTTTCCCTGGGAATCGAACCCATGACCTTGATGTTGCAAGCTCTCTACTGATTGAGCGACAGGAAAACCATCTGATGGAGATTCCACACTGAATTTGTGAAATTTATACTTCAATGCTGCAAAAATGACATTTAGTTTGAAAATGAATGCAGTTCCTCTAAATGTGACTGTGCTTCCGATTCACATTCCAGCTGACGAAATGAAATGAAGCCAATGAAAGAGTTGGTCACCTTGCTGGAGGTTTTGGCCAAGATGTCCTGAAGCTCCATGATCTTCTGCACGAGTCCATGAAAGTCGTTGCAGGTCGGACAGGCTGCGAAAGAGACGGGAATGAGATTTCTGCATGTTTGTTCCAGAAAGCTCAGGTAAAGCGACTGACGGCACGTACTGCGGTTGAGGTCTGGGCATTGTGTGATGAATCCTTGAGGCATTACGAGGATCTGAAGGTCTTGCATCACTCCCTGAATCAAAAACACTCAGCAATCAGTTCACACACATGATTAGATCAGAGCAGGAACTCATCAGAAACATTCCGTTCAGTTAACGACACTTTGCATGACATTAAATGGAGCTGAGAGTTTATTCAACAAGCACTCAGCAAATGTGGACCTTGAGCTTCTCTAATAAATTCAGAGCATGCAGAGAAAAATGTGCCGGATTATTAACCGGGAGAGTAAGGAATTTCCCTCTATACGGTCACCGGCAGTCGAATCTGAAAGTGTGGCTTTTAGATGGTCAAGGCTGCGTTTATTTGTGAACAGAAGGCTTAAAACACCCTTAAGAGAGCAGAGGGATGAGCCTGACCTTTTCCCAGGACATGTTCTCTGGATTAGCACCTGTTAAGCCATATTGCTTTTCTCATAGTTTCGATTTGCGGTTTATATTTAAAGGTTTTATCTCCGTGTCGAATCAGACTTGCTCATTTTATTCAGTGTTCAGTCCGACTGATGCCATGTGGAGATTATGCTTTATTATAATCAACATTATCAGGTGTGTGGAATAGTGCAATCTCAACATACTGACAGCTTCACAAATGTAAATTAGCCGAAAAGTTAATATGTTTCTGAAGTTGTCAATGTATCAATATTAAAAAACGCATTAAATTGATCAAAAGTGACGGGAAAGATCTTTATAATGATTTCTATTTCAGTTTTACACTGATATAATATTACACTGTTTTACTGTATTTATCATCTAATAAATTCAGCTTTAATCACAGGAATAAATGACACTTTACTATATATTCACATAGAAAACAGGTGTTTTACACTGATATAATATTACACTGTTTTACTGTATTTATCATCTAATAAATTCAGCTTTAATCACAGGAATAAATGACACTTTACTATATATTCACATAGAAAACAGCTGTTTTACACTGATATAATATTACTCTGTTTTACTGTATTAATCATCTAATAAATTCTGCTTTAATCACAGAAATAAATGACACTTTACTATATATTCACACTTTAATTTAGGATCCAGTTCTCACTATTGTTTATTTCATTTTTGTGAGTTTTAGTATTATTCTTTAGAGCTACTAATTTTAATAACTCATGGTTACTTTCATTTAATACTTGTTTTTAAAAAGCATTTCACACTGAAAAATCACACTCTTCCTCAGCATCTCTGTCTCGTTTTCCAGAATATTCACATCCCTGCATTTATCAGCTGCTTTTATCATTGCATTCAAGAAACACATTCACATTCTAATCAGTTCTTGCTTTCCCTGGGAATCAAACCCATGACCTTGATGTTGCAAGCGCCGCTCTTTACTGATAAACACACAGGAAAGATTTATAGAACAAAGATCCTGAAATCAAGACACATGTACTGGAGAAGAAGCAAAATCACTGAAGATATGAAGTGTTGTTTACTGAATGAAAATGAGTTCATGATTAAAACAAACATCTGCCAATGGAGAAAGAAAAATAAACATGTTTTTCCTTTGAATTAAAGAGTTGGCAGACATTTGTTCCAAGCATATATTTAGCTTCTCCAGTAAATGAATCCTGATTTAAGAATGCTCAGATATTTGTGCTGGAAAATGAGACAAAAACACAATTTTCTCTCTTTTTTTAGGTGACGTTGATGAAAAGCACATTTTCAGGATCCACAGCCTTAGGAGACATTCCTGCATTTATCAGCTGCTTTTATCATCATTCAAGAAACACACTGACATTCTAATCAGTTCTTGCTTTCCCTGGGAATCGAACCCATGACCTTGATGTTGCAAGCACTGCTCTCTGCTGTTAGACACACAGGAAAGCCTGATCTTCTGTTTTTCTTTATTCTTAGGTGTGTATAAACTCTCTAACCAACCCTTGTACGACCTTTGACATTAAACACAGTTTATCACCGAGTTTATAGAGGAATATGTTTGAAGTCCAGCTTGAGACGTCACTCTCCAGAGGTTGAGCTACAGGAAAACCTCTCCGAAAAGAGACAACCCCGGTACAACCCCGAACCCGTGAAGAAGTCCTGACTCACGGCGGTAATCAAACGGCACACTCAGAGCTGGAGATGAAGCGGCACTCGAGCGCGCTGTGCGTGGGAACCGCGGCCGGTTTAATGGGAGGTGGGCAAGGCCGCGCTCTCGGGTAATTGGACATAATACGCATCGCGCAGAGGAAATGATGTGGGAGGCGGGAGCGTAATAACAGCTCCCAGTCGCCGCTGTCCCACTCTGATAAGCAAAACAAGCAGATACAGATTGAATTTGTTTCATATGTGCCTTAATTTGATTGGCCTCCATCCGCTGGTCGCGCGGCGTCGCGGACACACACTCTGTCGCATGGCAACCGGCCCAGAAAGCCTTGCTTCCGCCCGTCGCAGGAGCAGAGCGCCGTGACTTATGAGAAATTGTTTTCGAAATTGTCTTGCCTCTTCAATTTTCCAACCATAAATTCAAAAGCCGATGCAGGTTTCTCCGCATTCTCCATGGCAATGAGAGGAAATAGAGGTGAACGCTCTGGATTTATAAGAACTCAGGATGTAATTTAGTTTCTCTGCGAGTCAGCGAACGCGCACACACACACACACACACTTGCATGCAGTGGCTGTTTAAATTAGAGGCAATCGCCCGGTCAACAAGTGTGAAATCTTGGCTAATCGAGCAGTAATGGTGCCTTTGATCACCGGCGTCTCAAACCGCGTGACGTGAACGGCGTCGTCTGTGACGTTCAGAGCAGCTTTCCTGCGCGCTGTTCCGGAGAAATAAACGAGTGGAAGATGAAAGCCATCGTCCTGGACATGACGGAAATGAGACGGGAGATATCTGTGATTTGTGTATATGCAAATAAGGGACAGAAACACGCTAATCAGCGTCTCCGTGGAGATAGGGGGGGGGGGGACGACCTCCAGTCCCCCCCTCATCTGCCAATTAACTCTGGAGATATTTAATAACCTGAAGCAACACTTCACATCTTAAAGAGGCTCAGTGACGCGCACACACACACACACACACACACATACACAACACTCACACACACAGAATCACACACACACACAACACTTCACACCTTAAGGAGGCTGAGTGATGCGCACACACACACAACACTCACACACACACGCACACACACACACACACAACACTCACACACACACACACACACATACACAACACTCACACACACAGAATCACACACACACACAACACTTCACACCTTAAGGAGGCTGAGTGATGCGCGCACACACACACACTCACACACACACGCACACACACACACACACAACACTCACACACACACACACACACATACACAACACTCACACACACAGAATCACACACACACACACACAATCACACACACACACACAACACTCGCACACAGAATCACACTCACTCACACATACTAAACACTCACACTCACTACACTCACACACATATACTACACACACACATACACACAATCACACTCACTCACACATACTAAACACTAACACTCACTACACTCACACACACACACACACACTACACTCTCACACAAACACACACACTCACACATTCTCACACACTCACACACACACACACTACATTCTCACACAAACACACACACTCACACATTCTCACACACTCACACACACACACACACACTACACTCTCTCACACACACACACACACACACTACATTCTCACACAAACACACACACTCACACATTCTCACACACTCACACACACACACACACACACACACACACACACACACACTACACACTCACACACACACACACACACACACACACACACACACTACACTCTCACACAAACACACACACTCACACATTCTCACACACAGGACCCAACACAGTACACACACACTCTCTCTCTCTCTCTCTCACACACACATAGACACACACACTCTCTCACACACACACAATCTTTATAAAATGCTTCAAATAAGTGTGCTGGTTTTATAGTCTGTAGTGTGTGAATTACCGAAACAAATCTTTCCTTTCTCATAACACACTGCACTCAATTACATATTTACACCTAAATATATGATTTATGTGTTTGAATCGCATATAAAATGTCCATCCATTTGGATTACACAGTTCACTAAAGCTAATAAAGCTAATGTGACGCATATTAAACAGGCCAGATTTCTGTAACCGTACCAACAAACTAGATATTCTTATATATTTATCCTCAATAAATAATACACATTATTCTGTAAATATGCATGCGGTAAACAGTTGCACACTGCGTTGTGTTGCATAATGCATGTGTCGACATGTTTATTTCAGCGAGTGACGCTTGCAACACAAAGCTCGTGGGTTTGACTCTTAGAAAATGCATGTACTGATAAACAATTCATCGACAAACAACGACAAACAACGAATTGAATCCGTCTGATCACATGACGAGAGAAGAGAGCAGGAAGTGAGGGTGAAGTTACAGTCGATGCGCGCAGAAACGCAGCTCGTGCTTTACATGCGATTTTTCAGTGAAGATGAAATACCTTGAACAAGCCGTGAGCGCTGTTTCTCTGCCCGACCCAGAACGACGTGTCTTCTGCCATCTCCATCAGAGGAACAGCGACCACTCGCTCGTAGATCCTGAGCGCAAACACCAGAACATGCGCATAAACTCTTCACACCAATACAACACCACACACAGCTGAAAACACACTTAGAAACAGCGTTTGATCAGCTCAGTGGCACGAGCAGCTTTGTCTTGTTTTCCATCAAAACCTCTTAAATCAAGACGCTTTTACCGGAGATTAAGACTTACTTTCTGAATAATGCATCAGAATGACGGGAGTTTAAAACAAACGTCAGAAAAATGAAGTTCTTTCAAAGGAAAAACAAGGTTATTTTTCTGACCCCACTGACAGATATATTTATGCATAAACTCACCAATTTGTTCTTCCAGAAAGTAATTTTGCTTCTGCAGTAAAAGTATCTTGAGTTAAGAATAATTAGATATTTCTGCTGGAAAACAAGATACAAATACTGAGCAAGAGCTTTTTTTAAAACGTGTAAAATATCATCTGTCAGCGCAGCAAGAATATTCAGGAAACGGCCTGAAGCCTCACTAGTTTATGCAGTGTTGCTAATCAAGGACATTTCTCTTGTTTCAAGGACCGTTATATATTTTGAGTGGGAAACGCGTGATGAAAGCCTGCAGGTTCGGCAGCGCACTGGTCACCTGTTGCAGTCCACATAGAGGGCCACGTGCGAGGCGCTGATGGCCACGGACACTTTGTGCCACTGGTCGTCGGCGAGTGTGTAGGGGAAGATCTCCGTGTACGTCTGCTGGCCTTTGGTTTGGAAATGAAGACGCACTTCGCTCTTCTGTCCGCTGCTCTCCAGCTCCAACAATCTGCGGGATGCAGACAGAGAGAGTCAAATCATGCACTTATACACTTATATCAGCGGCTCTTGATCGAACCCCAGGGGTTCGGGAGTCAGTCTGAGGGGTTCACGCTTAGTGTTGAGACAACAGACGTCAATGAGGAATACCTGGATGAAATCATCAGCAGAGTCAGGTCCAAACGCAGCTCTTCAGAACAACAACGCTCTCAACGTTTTGGTGTCAACAAATGGTAACGTTATTGCTAAAAAGCTCTGGAGATTTTTCATACCGTTTGTTATCTTTGTGAGCAATCATTTGAGGATGCTGGACATAAAAGCGAAGAAAAGGAACAGACTTTGTTGTGAAAATGACATGAGAGTGGCACTTGCCAAGGTGAAGCCGCACATTTCTGAACTGCTCTCTGAAAGGCAACAGCAGAACTCACACTGATTTGCAGTAAATATTCATTATCTCCCTATTTTTCTTAGCACAGAACTACATACGCCGTCTTAAAGGTGTATTCCCAACATAAACATAAAGCAGCCGTTACAGTCTCTGCTGTTAGTTGCGGCACATATGCCTTTTGTTGTTAGCAAACATATACAGTGTGTGTACATTTATATAGCATGCCGATCCTTCAAACAAATTGAAGTTTTCTCGAGCCTCGGTTATCTCAACGCTTTTTTGCAAAACCCCGAGGCCATCGACATAACCGGCTTCCACTGCACTTATGTTTTGAACTTGAAAAAAAATCATATTTTATTTTTCCAAGTAAGAAGGATTCAGTGAAACCAACAAGGTTAAGAACCACAGACTTATGCCCTTATTCACCATGTACTGATGTAATATCCCAGCTAACAATTTTTGGTTCCCAGAACGTTCCCGGTGGAATGGGCAGGAATGTTCTCTTCATGTAAATAGAACGCTACAGGAACGTTCACAGTAGGTTCAGGGAATGTTAGTTTCTGGTTGCCAGAACGTTCTGGGAAGCGAACATTAGAACGGTCCCGGTAGGTTCTCATAACCTCTACATCTAGTTATGCCCGTACACAAATAATCCGTCTACATCCTCTAAACTCTAACTACATCCTCTTATTGCTCAAAAACATTAGAGTGAATAAGAAGTTATTATAAGTAATATTTATGGAAACAATCTGTAAAAACACACACACAAGCCATAAACACATTACACAATTGTATATAGAAAATTTAATCATGAGTTGAGTTTGTCATAGTGCATAGTGAAACAAAACAACGTTTCTCCAGGACCAAGACGCTATAGCACAAAAACCTGTAAACATAAGTGCACAAAGTGCAAACAGACCTGTGAAGGTACAGAAAAAAACTATATACACAATTAAATTTTGTCACAGTTCGATGGTAACAGTCCAAGAGTAGAGCAGTTTGTATGAGTTATGAGTTTAGCAGCCTGATGGCATGGGGGAAAACTGTTGTAAAGTCTGGTTGTGACAGACCGAATGCGTCGATACCGTTTTCCGGACGGCAGGAGGGTTTAACCGGATTCAAATCGCTAGTTGTTTCGTCATTTTCTTCAAGACATGCAGTCCCGGTTTTTCCAACTAAATTCTTACAACTAAACTCTAAAAACATTGAGCACTAGCATCATTTACTGGGAGATATTATTTCTGGCTTGTGGAACTAACGGATTTTAGATTCGTTTAATAATTTTCTGTGAACATTTTCTTTAGGTTTCAAAGTTATCCCCAAAAAATAACCTGCAGGGAACGTTCACAGAACGTTCTTATTTGGTTCCCCAAAAACAAAAAAAATCTGTGTTTATTGGGTATACATTTCACGAGTTCACACTTACAAATGATTCAGGAGCAGTAAATGGTAAGCGTATTTGGCGTGTCCGAGAGGCTCCGAGCTTCGAACCTGGAGCCTTCCCGCCGTATCCTGACTTTAATAGGAACAATCGAGTGTGAGGAGTCGGGGTGGTGGAGGGACGCCGTTAACTGTCAAGAGGTCTAGGTGAGTCAAACTATATATATATATTATATATATATATACACATATACACACACATATACACACTTCCTCTCATGCTGATAGGATGAGGTGTAATTGCTGATGATGATGCCCTTATACACTATACATTAACATACTATACCCTTATTCACCATGTGCTGATGTACTACACCCTTATACACTCTTCAACACCCCGGCAACTGCCACCACTCCATGTCATTGTGCTGGAGAGCGTCGCACAGACGAGCACCACTCACATTTCCCACCAAATGCACAACTCCCCCTCATAATTTGTTCCTACTAAACATGTCTCTGACAGCAGAAGACACAGCAGGATCTGTGACAGACCAGCAAAAGCATCCGTGTTGCATATTTTGCAGCATCCGCAGATAAAGCGGGCCGCGCACACGCCCCTGAGGCACAGGAGTTCACGCTCGTCTCTAACGACCTGACATGCATCAGACTTTCCAAATGTCCTCCATAACAATATCCCAGGAGATCCTCATCACATGCTGACCAGCACTGATTCTGACCACAGTAAAATACGAGTGCGAGTCCTCGTTCCGCAGACTGTGCTTTTGTCTTTGCACCACGGGAGTCTGATTTATATAGTATTAAGCAAAAGCATAGTGTTCCACGAATGGGAATGTAATAATAAGCAGTAGAATTGAAATGTACATATTTGCTTCGTAATTTAGTTTTTCATATGATTGTTAAAGATACACTACCAGTTTAAAACAAATTTAACTGCACATTTATAAAATTAGCAATGTCTTTATGTAAAAAAATTATTTTTACTTTTAATATGAAAGCTCGTCGCTTTCAAATTACACTATACACTTACATACTATACCCTTATATACTTAGCACTTATTCACCATACCCTTAAACAATATACATTTACATACTATACCCTTATACACCATGCATTATTCACTATACACTTACATACTATATACTTTGCACTTATTCACTATACATTTACATACTATGGCCTTATTCACTATACACTTACATACTATACCCTTATACAGTCTTATACCCTTATACCCTCCACAATCAAGAGAAGATTAATCAGCAGGGGGTGTAATCCTCAGCACTCTCCAGAACTATATCGCCACCAGCAGGCGGGGAGAGGAAGCACGGGGTCGTAACAATGACCAAAAGTGCATAGCTGATTGGCCCCCTGGGGATTATTTTAGCTGGACAATGAGAAATCAGCCTGCTCTCAGACTGCTCTGCAGTGCTTTCGCCAGAGATTTGAATAGATTCATTTGAATTCATTGTTTCTATTCAAAATGTGCGCACAATCACAATGAAAAATAAGCCTTTAGGTTCTCCTGGCTGATTTTTCCAATGTGCACATAAAGGCATTTTATAAGCATTTAAATTATTTTAAAATGAAATATTAAATATTAAACACTTTTGTGAATGTGGATCGAGTGTTGCAAGAAACATTGGGTTGTGCAAAATTCATAACCGGAGAATTGGCTGTTTTTCATTTGGTGGGAATCTGAACTGAATGTGAATGACAGGAAGGGGAATATTGTGAATTGGAATTGGAAGGAATTGAAACGAGAGAGATGCATTCTGGGTAATGTAGTGTTCTTTCACCCAGATCCACAATAGTTTGTTTATTTAATGTGATGCAATATTACATACAAATTCAAAACTTGCAAGTCCAAATGCATGTTTTATAAACTACATGTTAAAATAGAATCTATTCCATTATATATAAAAGTTTTTGCTTGTTAATAATTTTTTTATTCAGCAAGCATGCATTAAATTGATTAAAAGTGACACTAAATATAATCATAATGTAACAAAAGATTTTACTTTAAATAAATAATTTTTACTATATATTCACATAGAAAACAGCTGTTTTACACTGATATAATATTACACTGTTTTACTGTATTTATCATCTAATAAATTCAGCTTTAATCACAGGAATAAATGACACTTTACTATATATTCACACAGAAAACAG
>JAWRVZ010000335.1:5000-42500 GCA_037043235.1 Rhodeus uyekii | reverse complement strand
ACCACGTAGCAACAATCTCGCAACCATCCAAAACACCATAGCAACCAACTAATAATACCATAGCAACTATCCACCCCCACCCAGTCAACCATCCATGTCACTCTAACTACCTTCTAGTCATGATCTATAAACCATCCTGAACACCCTAGAAACCATCCTGCACTACCGTCAACCATCCTGAACACCCTAGCAACCATCCTGCACTACCGTCAACCATCCAGAACACACTAGCAACCATCCTGCACTACCGTCAACCATCCAGAACACACTAGCAACCATCCTGCACTACCGTCAACCATCCAGAACACACTAGCAACCATCCTGCACTACCGTCAACCATCCAGAACACACTAGCAACCATCCTGCACTACCGTCAACCATCCAGAACACACTAGCAACCATCCTGCACTACCGTCAACCATCCAGAACACCCTAGCAACCATCCTGCACTACCGTCAACCATCCAGAACACCCTAGAAACCATCCTGCACTACCGTCAACCATCCAGAACACCCTAGCAACCATCCTGCACTACCGTCAACCATCCAGAACACCCTAGCAACCATCCTGCACTACCGTCAACCATCCAGAACACCCTAGCAACCATCCTGCACTACCGTCAACCATCCAGAACACACTAGCAACCATCCTGCACTACCGTCAACCATCCAGAACACACTAGCAACCATCCTGCACTACCGTCAACCATCCAGAACACACTAGCAACCATCCTGCACTACCGTCAACCATCCAGAACACACTAGCAACCATCCTGCACTACCGTCAACCATCCAGAACACCCTAGAAACCATCCTGCACTACCGTCAACCATCCAGAACACCCTAGCAACCATCCTGCACTACCATCAACCATCCAGAACACCCTAGCAACCATCCTGCACTACCATCAACCATCCAGAACACCCTAGCAACCATCCTGCACTACCGTCAACCATCCAGAACACCCTAGCAACCATCCTGCACTACCGTCAACCATCCAGAACACCCTAGCAACCATCCTGCACTACCGTCAACCATCCAGAACACCCTAGAAACCATCCTGCACTACCGTCAACCATCCAGAACACCCTAGCAACCATCCTGCACTACCGTCAACCATCCTGAACACCCTAGCAACCATCCTGCACTACCGTCAACCATCCTGAACACCCTAGCAACCACCCTGCACTACCGTCAACCATCCTGAACACCCTAGCAACCATCCTGCACTACCGTCAACCATCCTGAACACCCTAGCAACCATCCTGCACTACCGTCAACCATCCTGAACACCCTAGCAACCACCCTGCACAACCGTCAACCATCCTGAACACCCTAGCAACCACCCTGCACTACCGTCAACCATCCTGAACACCCTAGCAACCATCCTGCACTACCGTCAACCATCCTGAACACCCTAGCAACCATCCTGCACTACCGTCAACCATCCTGAACACCCTAGCAACCATCCTGCACTACCGTCAACCATCCTGAACACCCTAGCAACCATCCTGCACTACCGTCAACCATCCTGAACACCCTAGCAACCACCCTGCACTACCCTCAACCATCCAGAACACACTAGCAACCATCCTGCACTACCGTCAACCATGCTGAACACCCTAGCAACCACCCTGCACTACCATCAACCATCCAGAACACACTAGCTACAATTTAACAATGTCCTATAAACTATCCAGAACACCCTAACAACCATCTATCAATGACCTAGTAGTAACCCTTTAGTAATGTACTAGCCACATCCAAAACACCCTAGCTACAATCTAGCACTACCTTGTTAGCCATCTAGAACACTCTAGAAATGCCTTAGCAATTATCCAGAACACCCTACCAACCACCTAGCAGTGTTCTAGTAGCCACTTAGCAATGCTTTATCAAACTTCAAAAATACCCTAGTACCGATAAGCACCTAGCAATGCCACCCCGAACACCTAAGCACCTAGCAATGCCCTAGCAACTACACAGAACACCCTGGCAAGAACCTAGCAACAACCTTGCAGCCATCCAGAACAGCCCAGCTAGACCCTAGCAATGACTTAGGAACCATTCACAAAACCCTAGCAATGACCTTGCGATGCACTAGAAACCACTTAGAAGATACTAGCAACATGCAAACAACCATATAACAGCACCCTAGCAACCACCCACAACAAAGTGGCAGTCAGTGTTGTATGACTGATGATGTGCGTGTTGTTCTGACCTCTGCTCTCCATGATGAATGGACAGTATGACTCCAGAGTTGAGCTTCTCCTGTCTGAGCGTCAGAGCGATGGTGAACTCGCTCTTTCCTCTGAGCTTCTGCAGCATGTGGCCTGCGGCGGCGTCCGGGACTCTCACGCTGCGGGACGAGCCTGCGGAGAGGGAACTCGTTAACGCTTGACATGGACATGCGGACTATCACAGGACAGCGTTCAGGTGAAGGGAAACCACTGCATGTTTACAGCAATGATCACAACAATCGACATGTGTGAGAGCAGCCTAGGGGAAAAAACACAGCGAGACGTCTTCAACTCACACGTCCACAGCTGCAGATAGTGTGCTGGACTAGTTTCAGAGGGATCTGGGCTCTTTTCAGCTGGATAAAACCAGCTTAAACCAGCTCAGAGTTTCAGCAGGGATTCTGGGAAAACCACAACTGAAAACTATCTTAGATACACATCTTCATTCTCTGAAGACACATATGTGGTGTGTGTGTGTGTGCGTGTTTACTGTATGTACATACGATACATATAAATGAACAGTAAAAATGTAAATAGTTTATATATGTCTATAAATTAGTATTTAGAGTAATGATTTAATTACATTTAATACAATAACTTAAATATGTAATGTTTTAATACTTTTAATCAATTATATAAACAATTAAATAATGAATGATAGATAGATAGAGTGATGGATGGATGGATGAATGTGTTACAAAGGGGACTCACAGGCAGGGATCCAATTGCTAGTCTTTATTAAGAATGGTTGTACAGTCAGATGGTCAGGGCAAACAGAGAACATACATAAACGGTAATCCAGGTCATAAAGGCGGGCAGACAGAATCAGAACTGTAGTTCAGGCAGGTAGTCAAGACAGGCAGAAAACAATCACAAGCGATAATCCAAACAAGGGACGGGGCCGGCAGACAGGATCAGAAACAGAAACAGGTAAACAAGACAGGACTTTCAACGCTCAGAATGATTGCACAGCAAATCAAGACTTCGCGATGTGTGCACGGATAAAGGTGTCTTTTATAGTCCAGGTGATGGTATACAGCTGGTGTGACAAACAGTCATAATGGTGTCCAGCTGGTGTGTGCAATCAGTCCAATGTGTGGGTTTCTGGGAAATGTTGTGTGTAAGTGTGTGTCAGTATGTGTGAGCTCCCTCCGGTGGCCAGAGAGGGGAGGGTGGAGCTTGTATTCATAACAGGATGATAGATAGATAGATAGATAGATAGATAGATAGATAGATAGATAGATAGATAGATAGATAGATAGATAGATAGACCATTTATAATACATATATTTTTATTTTAATATATTATTTTATATAAAAATAGAATTATATATGTCTATATGTCTACAAATTCCTATTTATAATAATGATTTAATTATATGTAATAAATGTATAGTAATTTTTATAAATTAATCAATTATATATACAGTAATTGTTTTTATATATACAGTAATTGTTGTATTTATTATATATTTGTATGTATTTATATGTATTTATATATATATAAATTAAATAATTAAATAAGTTAAATATTTCTCTTTTATATGATTGTAAATATTTCATTATTATATTTCATTTCCCACCATGCACAAGAAAACCCAGGGATGAAACATGGATCAAACAGCCAATGATAGGGTTGCATTGGTGCTAAAAAGCTTCCCCTCCTATTCGTTATTCCTGAAACATGAACCTAAAATGGTTTTATTTTAGCTTTTTTGTGTGTCAGACCAAAATCACTTCCAAATAAATATGAAGTGTTCATAAACACATAAAGCTCTGTCATGGCATCAAGCATAGAATGGTTTAATATTAATATATCAGGCATGATGTGAATGTTTACGACAAATCAGAGTGGATTATATGGATGTTGATGACAGCATCACTTATTAATAATCTCCCACGGTACAGACAGACAACAGCAAAATAACTGGATTTGAGCGTGTCTTCTCCCTCCTCTTGCTCTCAAACACGTGCGTCTGCCACTTTTTAATGGAGGCATCAATAAATGATCAGCTGTTTCAGAAGCGATCGCATCAAAGGCCGAGTCGAGGGAGGCAGTGACACACTTACAGCGGCTCCGAACGAACACATCCTCCCAAACCCAGTCCATCAATCCAGTGACTGAGAGGAAGAGCAATTAACAGTGATGCCGATCCAGTCTGCCGGTTAATTAGTTACTGTCTCGTTTTCACTTCAGAACTGCACTTCTCACTGTCTGTCCATCATGGAAGGAGCTTTCAGTGACTTTCTGCAGACAAAACTGCTCCTGTGTGTTTTAACCCATATGCCAAATTCTATATATGGACATGCAAAAAACACATACATTTATATAAATATACAAAAATATATTTACTTAGAAGTTCAGTAGGTTATATATTATTATTGTTACATATATTGTGCACAATTGTCCAAAGGGAATGTGTGCGATGTGGAGAGACAAAGAGCAGCAGGTTTCAAACTGAAAAATCTCTTCAAACGAAAACAAAACACTTTAAATATCAAAAACAGCACATTTGTGCAAAACCTCACAGAGAACAAAACCCAGAAGAACTGGCATCCGTGCACACGGGACAGAACAGCAACTTCCACAACAAAATGTTAACAACCGACAAAGATAGGAGAAACACAAGAGGGTTTTCAACATAAGGGAATGACAAACACCTGGGTAGACTAACGATGAAAGTGATGACAAGACAGGTGCAGGAAGGACACGAGAGGAAACACAGAAGGGACCCGGAAGTAAAACAAAACCTGACACGACACACAGGAAGTGACAATAGACACACCGACAGGAAGTGAAACAATGTCCTTACAGACAGGAACTGACAAAAGGACACGACAGACAGGAAGTGCATATAAGGTAACAACAATATAATTTGTATGCATTATTTATATATATATATATATATATATATATATATACAGTGGAATACAGTTATATCGACTGCCTCGAGGCTTGCAAAAAAGCATCGAGACAACCGTTTGTCGAGATAACCTACAGCCAATATATCTATTTATTTGATGAAGCGATCGGCATGCTATAAAAATGTTCATACACTGTATATGTTTGCTAACAACAAAAGGCATATGTGCAGCAACTAACAGCAGAGATTTACCAGAATACAATAAAAACACCTTCCATTCTCCATACAAACCTTTCATTATATTCTCCAACACTGCAAACACACAGTCTTAAACAGTCATAACATATTTGTGAGGTTATTCACTATATTCACTAGATTGCATACTTTCTTGCGTTTTCTAATGTGCTTTCTCAACAAATTCGGCTTCGTCTTTTAACAACCGGGTTCTTCAATCCGCAGCGGCGCTGAGCAGAGCGCACGTCAGAACAAAAGCAGGATGTGTGTGTGTGTGTGTGTGTGTGTGTTCATCTAAGCCTCATACTCATTGGTCGTTACCGCTCGTTACTGACCAATGTCAAAATATTTCAGAAAACCAATCAAATCAGAGAAGGGCTTTATGTGCACACAGAAGCGGATGAGTCTTTGGGATGGGGGGGGGGGATCCCTGCGCGGCGATGAGAGAGAAGCGTCACTGACAGAGCGACCAGGACCGCGATTCACGTGCAACGCAAACTCAGCGCATGTGCGGTGAACTCGGTGCGCTCATGACTCACGAGATAACCGTGTGAAGTGACGACTTTGTCCGGGATATTTGCTCGAGATATTAGTGTTCACCGACATTAAAGAATCGAAAATGCTGTTCACTATTAATGCTATTAATCGAGTTAACCGTGAGTCGAGATAAGTGAATTCTAATGTATATATATATATATATATATATATATATATATATATATATAAAATGCATTAAAATTATATTATATTATATTATATAAATGCATGCATTTTAGTTAATTAAATGTCTCATTTATTTTGGGGCGCATATGTTGCCCATATGTAAATTGTAAAATATTTTGACATTGGAAAGTTTACATTTATTTATATAGACAGTAATACCTTGAGATACGAGTGTCCCAACATATAGAGCAAGCCTTCAGTAAATTGTTTGCTTTGAGATACAAGTAAATATTTGAGATACAAGCAGCTTACACCTAGTATTAAGAGAGTATTAAGCTGGGAGCAGCACAAGTATGTATGTTCATTAATATTAAATATGAGGTTCTGAGTCTATCAAACACACAACACAGGAAGAAACACTGCACTTCCATATTGTGTTTGCGTTATCTATGTAATCCCTCCTCCTCCTCATGGGGAAAATGATTTGAGATACGAGCAACTCAAGAAATGAGCTCGTCCTGGTTTTACATGATGCTCGTATCTCAAGGTATTACTATATATATATATAAATTCTGCTTTCATATATTTAGCCATATTGTGGGGCTTTTGGGAAAGCAAGATGTTTTTGCTCTTTCACAGCTTCAGTTATGTTTTATTTAAGATGTTAAGTCTCATTTTGTGAAAACAGTTTTTGTAATTGAAGTGTTTTTTCTGGAACAAAAACAAATATCTGCCAGTGGGGTCCGAAAAATGAACATAATTCAAAGGGAAAACAAGATTCTTTTTCAGATCAAATTTGCACATTTCATAAAGCAAAAAACGCACTTAATTTTTTGATATCACTTGATTTCATCATTCTGCATCAACAATGTGATTTTGCTTCTTCTCCAGGAAATGTTTAGATGTTTGTGCAGGAAAATGAGACTGAAACTCTGAGGTAGAGCATGATTTTTTGCTGTATTTTACATATATTTGGTATTGATTGTAATGTTTCTCAGCACAGTTTGAGTTCTTCTGAAACTCGTGTGAGATTACAGAGCTCGTTTCTCAAAAGAAGGTTCATTTCAGTTTAATGTCATCGCTCAGAAATCTCTTCTGTCAGATTCCTTTCATGCAGAATTTCAACAGAGATCATATGAGAGTCAGAATGAAGGACGTGAGCAACGATTACAGGAAACGTTGAGCCATCTGGAAACATAAACAGAATTATCAGTGTTTTCTTTAAGCAACAGTTCAGAGTCTCTCGTTCCAAACCCCAATGACCCGCGTCCTTCAGAGCAAAGGAGACTTATTTTCATTTCTAGACAAACTGTTGTACTTTAAGAAGTCGAGGCATGATGGGAGGGAAGAAACTGAACTCTCGGCTTTACATCTTAAGTGTCTGATAATGTGAAACGGTTTTCGTCCGAATTTTCATTCCGTTGTGTGAATTATCTGCTCTTTCCATTCAAGCCAATACAAATAAACAGAGAGAATGCGGTAAATTGAGATTTTTACGATGCGTACAGAATCCTAAAATTGTTTTATTTGTGTATTTATTTATTGAGCTCATAAAAACCTGCTGCTGTAAAAAAATTAAAGCAAGCTAAATAAAGCGCTTTTATTCTTCCAAAAAAAGCAGTTACATTATTAAAAAGACAAAACATTCCATGAACGATGTGTAAATGATGTGAAACATCATAAGAGAAAGAACAGAGCCTCTGCTTTTAAACAAAAAACATGCAAAAACATTTTAATCTTGCTTCATGCAGTCTATTTTTATCAACACTAGCATGAGGAATCATTTCATAAAAAGCAACATTTTGAGCAAAAAGCTGAGAAAATCAAGTTTTTGTCAGTCTGTGCAGATGATCATCAACATCTCAAAGCTTCTCCGTCCTGAAGCTCGTCACGTTTCGTTCACAGACAGATGTTGATCATCACATTATTTTACACGTGTGTCAGCAATGCTTCTATCGCCTGTTTCTGCTTCTTCTTCTCCTGTGTTTTGATCAGGAGATTCTGCACTCTTTCAGGAGATGCGTAACAGCCCTCTACCATCCAACAGGGAAAACACCGGATAATTCCCGTTAATGGTAGGAAAAGAGTTCATATGCACAGCTTTCCTGTGTGTCTATCAGTAGAGAGCAGCGCTTGCAACATCAAGCTCATGGGTTCGATTCCCAAGGAAAGCAAGAACTGATTAGAATGTCAATGTGTTTCTTGAATGCAATGCAAGTCGCTTTGGATAAAAGTGTCTCATAAATGTAAATATATATATATAAGCCAGCTAATTTTGTTTAACTTTATTTACTTTGATGTGTTTTTTTGGTGGAAATACGAATGCGGCGCAGATAATAGTTCAATGGTAAGGATAATGACTGCATGAAGCTCTGAAGTTCATCCTGAGACTGCAGGATGATTATTTGATCCCGAGGAACTGAAAAGTGCCGTGTTTTAGTCCCGCGGTTGCCCTTTCATTCCCAGCAGGGCCGTGTTTCTGACTCCAGAAAGCCTCTCAAGGCTGATGAAAGGCCGGCTTCTTTCATGGCTGTGAAGCCTCACAGGGTCTCCGCGGGGAAGGACTTTGATGGTCGGGATCTCCTCTGTCCATCTCTGAACCAACGTCTCCATAGAAACAGCTCTTCCCGCATGTGTCCGTCCTCTCCGCAGACGCTGGTCGATGGTTCCCTCAGTAGGTCATCCTCAATCGATGGCCTCCCGTGCAGCAGACGAGCACCTGCTCTCTCCCGTTTACAGCCGGGAAGTGTCCGGAAGACAGCCGATGATGTTCCGGAATAACTGTCTCCTGTCATCCTCAACAAGCGTGCTTTTATTGCTTCAGCGGCGCAGAGACGGGAGTGTGAAGAGCTCCGAAAAGGACAGAAGAACCGTAAAAAAGTCTATATTTCATAGTATATTTTATGTATGTTTTGGGTCAAAAAATCTAAATAATATTTATATGTATTATAATATACATTATTTTGAATTAACTTTTATTTTTTATAATTTATATAATTTCTAATTTATATTTATTTTAATATTTATTCTATTTTTCATCAAATTTCAGCTTTTTTAACACCTATTGCAGTTTTAGTTAACAATAACAATACTGGGGTTTAATATCATATGATATCAAAGATTTGTGACTTTTAGTGTATTATTAAAATACATTATTATTATTCCATAATCCTTTATGAGTTTTCCTGCATCTCTGACAGTAGAGAGTGTCGCTTGCAACATCAAGGTCATGGGTTTGATTCCCAGGGAAAGCAAGAACTGATTAGAATGTCAATGTGTTTCTTGAATGATGATAAAAGCAGCTGATAAACACACGGGATTATTTCATTAAAATAATTCATATATGCTTTTTAATATTGATGATTGCGTTTTTCTACATATGCTATCGGCTGTTTCTGCTTCTTCTTCTCCTGTGTTTTGATCAGGAGATTGCGTAACAGCGCCCTCTACCCTATAACAGGGAAAGAGTTAAATACAAAGCTCTTTTCTCCTCTTTTTCTCCTCATCTTGCTCAGGAAGCGTCTCTCTGAGGAGGAGTTTGTGGTATAATCTCATCCTCGGGACAGATCCGATGCTTTACAACAAAGAATTGGGCTGAGATGAAGGAAGATGGATGCTGGTTTTCACCGGGAGGTAAACAGATTCACCCCATATGGAAATCTTTCTTCTTCTCTCAGAGGCAAAACACACACCTGGCTGAGAGTCATAAGCAGAGAAAATCATCAATTCCGCCTAAAAATAGATGAAAGAATCAAAGTGGAGTGAATTTTGGTGGATATTTCCAGCCTGTACACTATGAGCACGTGAAAGCAGACGCTTCAAGCTTGATTTCATGCCGTTTGCGCTTTGAAGTGTGTGAGAACACGATTCATAATGCAACGCATGGCAGGCTTTAGCGAACACGTCTTCATTTGCGGTGCGATTCCTCTTTCAGCTCAAACGCGCCCGATAGAAAGAGAGAGAGATAGATGGAGGCAAAGCAACTGGATTAGTGAGGGAAACTCTACTCTTAAACGTAAAGGGTCAAAGTTTGTTCACGGTGAAGCAACACATCGTTTTCAGACCTGGTGGCCAAACATTTTCTCAAAAGAAGAAAACATTCGTACAGTATTTCAGCCACAACATGAAAAAGCGGCTGATAAACAGTGATATTTAATTCAGTATTATTTATGAATGAACCCAGAATGAGAACGCAATGCATGTAATCGTCATGAAATCGTCAGTCTCATCAGTTTTCCAGAGCTGCAGTGACGCAATGACTTTACCCATCAGTGATTGGCTGTTTTATTTAGAAGGCGGGGCTTATTCTGCCGTAATTACGCAGTGCAGTTTCTGTATGTAAAGTCTTTGATATTAATAAGATTTGGTTATTGGTAGAGTATGTCTTTCTAAATGAATGTTATTAAAATAAACATTATTAAAATATCTTCATTTATTGGTGAATGATCGCCTGAAAAGATCCTCAGAAACCTGAAATTAATTTAAATTTTAGTTTCACATTTTTTTTAATGTATTTCTCTATATTATTTTTCTATAATTCTATTTATTTATTATATTATTTTATATATTATAATTATTTTTTACAAATATTTTACAATTTGTATTATATATATTTTACATTTTCTGTTTTCATTTTAATTTCAGTTAAAGTTTTAGTAATTTAGTGTTTTGTCATTTTTATTTATCTATTGTTTAATATTTCTGGATAGTTTTTAGTTTTAGCTTATTTACTATTTTTGTGCTAATTTAACAAAAATATAATTTTATTTCAGTTAATTTTTACTAATTTGTATGGTTTTAATTAACGATAATAACCCTAACTTAGCAATATATTTTTAAGATATTTCTTGAATATCCTCTTTCAATGATAGTCAGTTTTTGATTATTTGTTCTGTTTTAATGTTGATTTTAATTTAAGTCTTTTGTTTTTTTTGGCTCACACATCTCAACATCTGCACGTGTTCAATGATCCAGATGTGAAGTGTATGATGCAGATGTTGGATCAACAAGAGCGTGAGTAACTTTCATATTTTTGACCATTATTCTTGGATCTTTAGTCTTTGGTTGTTGTGGCCAGTTCAGGAGTTCAGACGGAACCGTACGGAAATCTCTGCATGATTTTTGCATCCATTAATCATGAAGGCAGGAGATTCTTCCAGAGCGTCTGACACTGAACGTCAGCAACTGTCACACATGAAATCCCAGAGCCGGTCAAGGGCACCTTCAGTCCTGCAGGGACACTCTGTGACCCTCTCTCTCTCTCTCTCTCTCTCTCTCTCTCTCTCTCTCTCTCTCTCTCTCTCTCTCTCTCTCTCTCTCTGTCCAACAGCATTTTGAAAAAAAGAAAGAAAGAGAGTCAGAGTCTCGCAAGGGTCGCAGAACTCGATCAGATCGCTGGAGATTTACTTCTCTGCAAAAACTCTACTTTAATCACAGGAATAAATGACACTACTATATATTCACATAGAAAACAGCTGTTTTACACTGATATAATATTACACTGTTTTACTGTATTTATCATCTAATAAATTCAGCTTTAATCACAGGAATAAATGACACTTTACTATATATTCACATAGAAAACAGCTGTTTTACACTGATATAATATTACACTGTTTTACTGTATTTATCATCTAATAAATTCAGCTTTAATCACAGGAATAAATGACACTTTACTATATATTCACATAGAAAACAGCTGTTTTACATTGATATAATATTACACTGTTTTACTGTATTTATCATCTAATAAATTCAGCTTTAATCACAGGAATAAATGACACTTTACTATATATTCACATAGAAAACAGCTGTTTTACACTGATATAATATTACACTGTTTTACTGTATTTATCATCTAATAAATTCAGCTTTAATCACAGAAATAAATGACACTTTACTATATATTCACATAGAAAACAGCTGTTTTACACTGATATAATATTACACTGTTTTACTGTATTTATCATCTAATAAATTCAGCTTTAATCACAGGAATAAATGACACTTTACTATATATTCACATAGAAAACAGCTGTTTTACACTGATATAATATTACACTGTTTTACTGTATTTATCATCTAATAAATTCAGCTTTAATCACAGGAATAAATGACACTACTATATATTCACATAGAAAACAGCTGTTTTACACTGATATAATATTACACTGTTTTACTGTATTTATCATCTAATAAATTCAGCTTTAATCACAGGAATAAATGACACTTTACTATATATTCACATAGAAAACAGCTGTTTTACACTGATATAATATTACACTGTTTTACTGTATTTATCATCTAATAAATTCAGCTTTGTTGAGCTGAAGAGACTCTCTGCAAGTGTAACTAATGATTAATTTGTGCCTGTCTTTAGAATTTTAGGAGACAAAAGACAAAATCTGATACTTTAAATCAACATGAAAACCTAATTTCACATACTTTTATACTTTAAACTTTTACCTTTCTTTCAAAACACCTTCATTTAGAGACACTTTTCTCCATCCAATCAATTCCTCATGGATCAAATCAAGCCCTGCAGTTTTTCTCATTGAATATCCTGCTCATGTCACATTATGGAAGTGAAATGGATTGAATGAAAGCCGTTTTATTTTTCCCAAATCCTCACTCTCCAAATTCTGTGGTTTCTATTTTAATGTATTTTGCATTCCAATTTTAATGGGTTAATTCAATTGTAATTATTAAAAAGCACGTCTAAGCAATTGCATTCATAAAACTTTAACACTTTCTTTACACCAAAACATTGCATTTGAATTTTATGTATAAAAATATATAAATATAAATACAGCAGTGTCCAAAAGTGATATCCGGCCCGGAAAATATCTTTAATAAATTTTTTTTATTATTTTAACATTATCATTTAATTATTTTAGATTTATTTTAATTTATTTTAATGTTTTTTTATTTATTAAATTATTTTATATTATATTTTATTTTATATTATTTTATTTTTATTTTGTATAAATGTATTTCTATCACAATTTCTTCACAAATGATCTTAATAACAACCTTTGAGTTTTTTGAGTTTTTTTGTCATAGTGACAACAACAATTTTCCACTAAACGCTCTAAAATATAATTTTATATTATATAATATATTATATTATATATTATTATATTTATATAATTTATAATTCATTATCAAAGCATATTTCAGTAAAAAACATGGTTTGAAAAAATGTTATTTTTTTGGACTCTCTCATTAATACCACTGTTATTTTTCATCAATAAAAGAGTAAAAGTGTAGCTTTAAGTGTACAGACTGAATTACAAAATGGATTTAATGTGTTTAGCCATGAGCATCCAGACCAGCAGAAGCAGAAGCCGCCGGGCCAGACTCATCGATGGAACCGTTTGTGGTCCAAATCCCGGCTCAAACTCCCTCCACCTGCATGAATGCCCTGCTGTCCCAATTAGAAGGGAAAGGTTCAGCCCGAGGCTCTCCGATTTTATCCTGCTGGTCTCCACGGCCTTCCCACTGTCACTTAGAGCATATCTCTCCGGCTCTCCGACAAGAAACACCACGTTTAATGCCTGTAATGATGTGTGTGTGTGTGTGTGTGTGTGTGTGTGTGTGTGTGTGTTTGCACTCGCTGCGTAGGTGTGCACACAAATATCTGAGATGATATATATAGCAACAGTAGAGAGTATTTATTAATGCATGCATTAGAGAAGAACAAGGAAGAGTAAATGACAGTGAGACAAAGAGAGAATATGTCTGCAGAGAAATAATGAGAAGGAGTCGGCTGATTAAATCCCTTCATCTGTCTTGGCTTCACATCTGCCCCACAGGCACAATGATCGCAGACCTAATGAGCTCAGGTGAACGGAGACACGTGAAGAATCCGAAGATCCACAATCAAGTGTGTATGCAAATCTGAATTTGATTGAACAATGTAATAAGTGGCCACATTCTGTTCTTTTACAGTCTTCCTGTTGTTTCTGTCTCCACTAGATCAGGTTTTCCTGCTTGAATGTTGGTTATTTTCCCCATATTCGTCTTTTCCCAGTCGGTCAGAAACGCTCTGTTTAGTTCCTGTCTCTATGAAGCTCCTCCTCCTGAAAGCACACTGTGCTCTGATTGGTCGGCTGGATCGGTGTGTTGTGATTGGTCGAGAGCTTCCAGTGTGTTTGGGAAATGTCCCGCCCCTTCCCATAACCACCAGTTTCAACACACGACTCACTCACTCAAGCCCCGCCCCTTTATTCTGCGCATGAATTATGATAATGAGGAATATTGTGAGAGTTTGCGTTTCAGGAGTTCAGAAACACTGACTCTGATAGAGAAGAACTGCAGAGGAGAAGCACGTCCATGATCAAACAGCAAAGACAGATGAATGTGGAGAAAAGCAGAATAGGTGCTCTTTAAGTGAAAACATTTGCAATGCATTTTACTTCTTTAATGTGACATGTCTGAGTGCATGACAATGATAATAATAATATGCACTAATGAATCATTCATGGCACATTAAGAGAGTAAATGGAGTAAATTTTCTTTTATTTCTATTATGCCCCTTTTAACAAGATATCTCAGGCGTTCCCAGAAAGTGTCTGTGAAGTTTCAGCTCAAAGAGATCGTTCATTATAGCATGTTTTAAATGCCCATTTTTGAGTGGAAGGAAAAACATGTTTTTTTGTGCTTGTGTCTTTAAATGCAAATGAGCTGCAGCTCCGCCCCCTTTTCCAGAAGTGGGCTGTGCCTTTGGTACTCTTCCAAAACTGCAACATCTGTTGTCTCCTGATGATTGCAGTTCTTCATCATCGTGAGAGTTTATGATCTGCATGTTTTAAAGTCGTTTCCGTCTAAACGTCTGATATCTGGATTTCTGAGCGAACAGAAAGATGGACGTCAGACGGAGCGTCCCGTGAGGATTAAACTCTCTCTCTTTCACGTCTTACTGCGCTTAAACTGAGTCGCATAAACACAGTGGTTATGTGTGTGAACAGATCACGTGTGTGTGTTAGATCTGTGTATTAAAGTGACAGCAGCGTAATATTCAGAACATGCGGATATATTTACTGTTAATATGAATAACCCTAACCCTAACAACTGAATAACTTTAGTAGCTTTAATAACAATACTTTTCTTTCTTGAATTCTGCTGTTTAATGGAAACATGGTGGACTGTGTTCGGCACACTGGGGGCGGAGCTATGCTAACAGGGCGGAGTCAGACAGCAGTTGTGGGCGGAGCCTGTGTATATAAGACGTCACACTGCTAGAATCCGCAAACGCTTATTCTGACACACTGCTTTTGATTTATGGGGAGCGTGGATTTTCAGCATTATAGGATGATTGTGCCGATTCATATTTATGTTCAAACTACATGTAAAAGTGAATATTGCATAATAGATAAAAAAAACATTTAAAGATGAAATGTGTCCTTTCAGAGCAGCTAGTGGCCCCAAACGGCGTTAGTCTGATTTAGTGCATAAATTACACACTTGAGATTCTGAAATGATCCTTGAGATTCTTCAGGAATTGCACAACTGCAGATTTAAGCACGCAAAACAGCTGAATGTTACTCAACAGCGGAGTCATGGCTTTTCTCCGCATCTGCAATGCCAGCACAAATCACAGAGCCAAACTCTGAAACGTGAAGCTTCCAGCATCCCAACCTTGCGACTTGTTGCATCATAGCGCGGCTCCCAAAGCAGGCCATTATTTGTCAACAACAGCAGAACTCTCTGGAGATGAACTGTACACACAGATCTGTGTATCGTCTGAGGACTAATCTCATTATGCTTGCCATTATTCTCCAGCGTCTGCTTCCATAAAGAGTCACGGCCCTTTGTTTCCAGAGAGGCTCTCAATCGTCAGGGGCCCGTGAGGGTCCATTCATCCCGCAGAGAGCAGACGCCAGACAATCAGCCGGCGTTAGACGCGGATACGCAGATGTTCAAGCACTTATATCGGGAACACTTTATTCTGCATGAACCGACAACGAACGTTTTAACAAAGATGGATAAAAACTATAACAAATGCACCTCTTATTGTAAAATCATGCAATATATCTCATATTATAAGAAACATTTATGCGTATTTGCAATGCATGCGGAACAGTGCGATATCAGTATCAGCCGAACACGACGAAGAAAGATGTTCTAAGAACATCTTGCGTTAAGTTATGAAAACGTTATGTGAACGTTGAGGGAACGTTTGCATGCATTACTTTCGAATGTTCTCCAAAGCATCTGACAAAACTAGAAATTCAACTCAACTGTTTCAGTAAAATTCTGTTTTGAGGACAGAAGGTACGTTGAAGAGCTTTTGTTCAGAGGCTTACCGGATCGCTGCTTGTTAGCTGGGATAGAGCCAGAAGCACAGATCCCAGAAGGAGCATGCTTGGGAAAACTGTGGCACTTGGGAAAAGCTCATCTTGCGTAATGGCCAATAAGACAGTTTGCTGATAGTTTGCAGTCTTACCTTGGAACAGGAAGGCTCTGGTGTCATCATGGAAACCTTGCACCTGTGTCACGCCGGCAAACCCTTCTCCGGGACCGAACTCCTGAAACACGCTGATCCGAACCGCTGGATCCACTCCGAACGCAGCCGCTTCAACACAATCACAACATGCACCATTACAACAAAGAAGCAAGTGGATCGCAGTGTTGGTGTCGCATCCTCACAGCTTCAGAGCAATGCATTTACTGCAGTCATGGACGGAATTAAGAGCAATGACTTTTCCATGACTTTCATTGACTTTTCAGAGCTTGGAAATCTAAATGCATTGATATTTCCAAGTGGGAAGCCTACATAGAAAAAGATCATGTGGGAACAAATTTCACTCCCCAATTACGCACTTAATTGCAAAGAAGCAGCATTAGTTATATATGCTGTGCGTGTAATTACAACAAGCGATGATGTTAGCAGCTCTACATGTCTGAGCACAGATGAATGCATGAGCAGCTACTGATTTCACCGGATCAGACCGACTCTCCGCTCACCTGCTGCCGCGTAAAGCAATCCAACGCACAACGCCAGTAATCCCATGGTGAGCGATGCAATTAGTCCATGTTGCGATACTCCGCGAAAACGCAATCACATATACGCAGGATTGTCCCTCCTCATTCAAACATTCCCACGGGATGAGAGGAGCATCACCGGAGCTGAGGGCGCGTGTGTTCCGCGTGGAGACGCGCTGGAGACGCACAGGTGGTTCTGCTGGGTTCTTGCGCAGCGCATCCGACGGACTGCAGACCGAGCGCGAGGATCAGCAGCAGCTCCTGCTCTGGAGGGAAGGAGGGAGGGAGGGAGAGAGAGGGAGAGAGGGAGAGGGAGAGGGAGAGGGAGAGAGAGACAGCGCGCGTAACCCCTCTGCTGGCTCTCCACGGAAGCGCTGCATCGCGGTCACTTCTTCTTCTTCTTCTTTTGACGTAAAATGCGTTACTATTGACTCTCGGATTTCTCATGAAACATCTTTTATATTCTATCGCTACTTGCTCTCAACACATGCAGTCGAATGCATGTTACATGAACTGTTACTGCGTTTATAAACATTTAAAATCAATTCAACACTGACTTTAAAATGTTCATATTTGGGAAGATGGAGGAAATCACACTTCCCTCTCCAGGGAATATTTACCAGGAAGGATTGATTGATTTGCTGTTTACCCAACATATGATGATTCATGATATATATTTATTAATATATAGATTATTATTTATTTATTTGCTGCTTTTAATTTACAAACTGTACGATTCATGATATTATTAATATATATTTATTCATTTATTTATTTGCTGCTTTTTCTTTATAAACTGTATGATTCATGATATGCGTTTATTATTATATAGAAGATTATTTATTTGTTGCTTTTAATTTACAAACTGTATGATTCATAATATGCATTTATTATTATTTATTTATTTGTTCCTTTTAATTTACAAACTGTATGATTCATGATATGCGTTTATTAATGTATAGTTATTTATTTATTTGTTGCTTTTAATTTACAAAGTGTATGATTCATGATATGCGTTTATTAATGTATAGTTATTTGTTGCTTTTAATTTACAAACTGTATGATTCATGATATGCGTTTATTAATATATAGTTATTTGTTGCTTTTAATTTACAAACTGTATGATTCATGATATGCGTTTATTAATGTATAGTTATTTATTTATTTGTTGCTTTTAATTTACAAACTGTCTGATTCATGATATGCGTTTATTAATGTATAGTTATTTATTTATTTGTTGCTTTTAATTTACAAACTGTATGATTCATGATATGCGTTTATTAATGTATAGTTATTTATTTGTTGCTTTTAATTTACAAACTGTATGATTCATGATATGCGTTTATTAATGTATAGTTATTTATTTATTTGTTGCTTTTAATTTACAAACTGTATGATTCATGATATGCGTTTATTAATGTATAGTTATTTATTTGTTGCTTTTAATTTACAAACTGTATGATTCATGATATGCGTTTATTAATGTATAGTTATTTATTTATTTGTTGCTTTTAATTTACAAACTGTATGATTCATGATATGCGTTTATTAATGTATAGTTATTTATTTGTTGCTTTTAATTTACAAACTGTATGATTCATGATATGCGTTTATTAATGTATAGTTATTTATTTATTTGTTGCTTTTAATTTACAAACTGTATGATTCATGATATGCGTTTATTAATGTATAGTTATTTATTTATTTGTTGCTTTTAATTTACAAACTGTATGATTCATGATATGCGTTTATTAATGTATAGTTATTTATTTGTTGCTTTTAATTTACAAACTGTATGATTCATGATATGCGTTTATTAATGTATAGTTATTTATTTATTTGTTGCTTTTAATTTACAAACTGTATGATTCATGATATGCGTTTATTAATGTATAGTTATTTATTTATTTGTTGCTTTTAATTTACAAACTGTATGATTCATGATATGCGTTTATTAATGTATAGTTATTTATTTGTTGCTTTTAATTTACAAACTGTATGATTCATGATATGCGTTTATTAATATATAGTTATTTATTTATTTGTTGCTTTTAATTTACAAACTGTCTGATTCATGATATGCGTTTATTAATATATAGTTATTTATTTATTTGTTGCTTTTAATTTACAAACTGTATGATTCATGATATGCGTTTATTATTATATAGAAGATTATTTATTTGTTGCTTTTAATTTACAAACTCAATGATTCATAATATGCATTTATTATTATTTATTTATTTGTTCCTTTTAATTTACAAACTGTATGATTCATGATATGCGTTTATTAATGTATAGTTATTTATTTATTTGTTGCTTTTAATTTACAAAGTGTATGATTCATGATATGCGTTTATTAATGTATAGTTATTTGTTGCTTTTAATTTACAAACTGTATGATTCATGATATGCGTTTATTAATATATAGTTATTTGTTGCTTTTAATTTACAAACTGTATGATTCATGATATGCGTTTATTAATGTATAGTTATTTATTTATTTGTTGCTTTTAATTTACAAACTGTATGATTCATGATATGCGTTTATTAATGTATAGTTATTTATTTATTTGTTGCTTTTAATTTACAAACTGTATGATTCATGATATGCGTTTATTAATGTATAGTTATTTATTTATTTGTTGCTTTTAATTTACAAACTGTATGATTCATGATATGCGTTTATTAATGTATAGTTATTTATTTGTTGCTTTTAATTTACAAACTGTATGATTCATGATATGCGTTTATTAATATATAGTTATTTGTTGCTTTTAATTTACAAACTGTATGATTCATGATATGCGTTTATTAATGTATAGTTATTTATTTATTTGTTGCTTTTAATTTACAAACTGTATGATTCATGATATGCGTTTATTAATGTATAGTTATTTATTTATTTGTTGCTTTTAATTTACAAACTGTATGATTCATGATATGCGTTTATTAATGTATAGTTATTTATTTGTTGCTTTTAATTTACAAACTGTATGATTCATGATATGCGTTTATTAATATATAGTTATTTATTTATTTGTTGCTTTTAATTTACAAACTGTATGATTCATGATATGCGTTTATTAATATATAGTTATTTGTTGCTTTTAATTTACAAACTGTATGATTCATGATATGCGTTTATTAATGTATAGTTATTTATTTATTTGTTGCTTTTAATTTACAAACTGTATGATTCATGATATGCGTTTATTAATGTATAGTTATTTATTTATTTGTTGCTTTTAATTTACAAACTGTATGATTCATGATATGCGTTTATTAATGTATAGTTATTTATTTGTTGCTTTTAATTTACAAACTGTATGATTCATGATATGCGTTTATTAATGTATAGTTATTTATTTATTTGTTGCTTTTAATTTACAAACTGTATGATTCATGATATGCGTTTATTAATGTATAGTTATTTATTTGTTGCTTTTAATTTACAAACTGTATGATTCATGATATGCGTTTATTAATGTATAGTTATTTATTTATTTGTTGCTTTTAATTTACAAACTGTATGATTCATGATATGCGTTTATTAATGTATAGTTATTTATTTGTTGCTTTTAATTTACAAACTGTATGATTCATGATATGCGTTTATTAATATATAGTTATTTATTTATTTGTTGCTTTTAATTTACAAACTGTCTGATTCATGATATGCGTTTATTAATGTATAGTTATTTATTTATTTGTTGCTTTTAATTTACAAACTGTATGATTCATGATATGCGTTTATTAATGTATAGTTATTTATTTATTTGTTGCTTTTAATTTACAAACTGTATGATTCATGATATGCGTTTATTAATGTATAGTTATTTATTTGTTGCTTTTAATTTACAAACTGTATGATTCATGATATGCGTTTATTAATGTATAGTTATTTATTTGTTGCTTTTAATTTACAAACTGTATGATTCATGATATGCGTTTATTAATGTATAGTTATTTATTTGTTGCTTTTAATTTACAAACTGTATGATTCATGATATGCGTTTATTAATGTATAGTTATTTATTTATTTGTTGCTTTTAATTTACAAACTGTATGATTCATGATATGCGTTTATTAATGTATAGTTATTTATTTGTTGCTTTTAATTTACAAACTGTATGATTCATGATATGCGTTTATTAATGTATAGTTATTTATTTGTTGCTTTTAATTTACAAACTGTATGATTCATGATATGCGTTTATTAATGTATAGTTATTTATTTATTTGTTGCTTTTAATTTACAAACTGTATGATTCATGATATGCGTTTATTAATGTATAGTTATTTATTTATTTGTTGCTTTTAATTTACAAACTGTATGATTCATGATATGCGTTTATTAATATATAGTTATTTGTTGCTTTTAATTTACAAACTGTATGATTCATGATATGCGTTTATTAATGTATAGTTATTTATTTATTTGTTGCTTTTAATTTACAAACTGTATGATTCATGATATGCGTTTATTAATGTATAGTTATTTATTTGTTGCTTTTAATTTACAAACTGTATGATTCATGATATGCGTTTATTAATGTATAGTTATTTATTTATTTGTTGCTTTTAATTTACAAACTGTATGATTCATGGTATGCGTTTATTAATGTATAGTTATTTATTTATTTGTTGCTTTTAATTTACAAACTGTCTGATTCATGATATGCGTTTATTAATATATAGTTATTTATTTATTTGTTGCTTTTAATTTACAAACTGTATGATTCATGATATGCGTTTATTAATATATAGCTGGGTTCATCTGCACAGATGCTGTGGTGATTGGATGGGTTGTGGATGGCACTGCACGGCTGGATCTCAGACAGTTTTTCCACTCGAGCTTCAGCTGCTCAACGGCTCACCTGAAGGTTTTGAGTTCAGCTGCACAAAAGTGTGACCTAAAAATGTCTCTGAAGCACGAAACCTGTTTAATGGTGTGGAGCCGGTCCCTGGCGTGCTGTTATACTGATATACAGCTGAACAGGTTGTTTTCTCTTTATTAAAATGCATCAGTTCTCAGAATCACACTGTTTCATATCCACAGTGCCAGCTGTGAGTGTAATGTGTTCAGTTATCAGGAGCTGCCGCCTCATCCTGACACTGGGAATTGATTTTCCTCTCATGGTCAGTTTTGAATTGATCAGGACAGAGACTCTTTCAGCCACTAAAGGAGACCCTTGACCTCACACAGGGCCTTTGACCTTTCTCTCACACAACTCAGTCTTTACGCTCCGCTATGATTACTCTCGCTGACTGTTTTCAACTTCAAAGTTTATAGTAGTTGTTTTTCATTTCAGAAAAACATTCATCCAAATAACAAGCAGAAGAAAAAACTGACAGAAAAAATAAGGTGCCAGCAATGACAAAAAGTACTAAAATATAAAAAGTTATATATTATTAATTTAAATTTAATTTATATAAACATTTGTGTTTTAAATATATATATATAAAACAAAAAATGCTTTTATAATTTTAAATAAAATATATATATATAACGCAACATTGTAATAACTATGTAAGAAATAAATATTATTAATAATTTAATTTATTTTAAAACACATTTTTACAAGTTTTCTGTAAATCAGGAAAAATGCTGAAATTTAAAATAAACATTATATATATATATATATTGTAACACTGTTCCTGTCTGTGTGGGTCTTCTTTGTCACTTCCTGTCAGTCTTGTCTTTGTTTCACTTCCTGTCCATCGGGTTATTGTTTCACTCCCTGCACCTGTCTTGTAATCACTTGCTGGTTAGTCTCCCAGGTGTTGTTGATTCCCCTTGTGTATAAATCACTTGTGCATTTCCCAGGTGTTTGTCAGTTGTTAATATTGTAATGTTGAGGTTAGTCAGTGTGTGGATGTCATCTGTTCTCCTGCCGTGGTTCTTGTTAGAGTTCAGTTCAGTTCAGTTCAGTTCAGTTCAGTTCAGTTCAGTTCAGTTCAGTTCAGTTCAGTTCAGTTCAGTTCAGTTCAGTTCAGTTCAGTTCAGTTCAGTTCAGTTCAGTTCAGTTCAGTTCAGTTCAGTTCAGTTCAGTTCAGTTCAGTTCAGTTCAGTTCAGTTTTTGCACAGATGTGCTCCTTTTGTTTATATTTAAAGTCTTTTGTTTTTGTTTATGTTAAAGTTGAGTTTTCAGTTGAATCCTGATTCTGCCTCGTTCTCTTGCATCACACACCCCAGTTCATATATATATATATTCTTTTAAATATATTTAAAAAACTAAATTATATATATTTTTAATTTATATACTGTATATAAAAATGTACTGTTTCATTTTATTATATAAATTGTTTATTTTAAAATAACACATTACATTACTTAAGTGTTTTGTCTTCTTTTCACTGCAGATTTTGTTTGGGGATTGTAATCGTGGTTCTGTCCTGCTCCTGATGGATCTGTGACGCTGATCCCTGGAAAGAGTTCGTCTCTCACTCTTAACAAGACCAGAGCGCTCCAGAAACTGCCCCAGGAAATCCGGCGGTCAAGCTGCGCTTTGGCTGTGAACAGAGGAGCTGCTGACCCGTTTGGCGGCGCTGAAAGGCCAATCGCTCTCATCTGAGACCCGGTCCGTCCCTCTCCTACAGCATCCGAACACGGCTCCGGTTCCCAGCTAATCCCACCAGATCCCACATTAAAAGAGGAAAGGCTCAAACACAGGCCGTTTTCTCATAGAGCAGCAATAAAGAGTGTGGGAGCAGATCCGCTGTATCCCGCTCCGGAGAGGAGGGACGGCCTCCGTCTAATATCCGCTCAGACGAGAGACGGATCGCAGACGGATCGCAGACGGATCGCAGACGGATCGCAGACGGATCGCAGACGGATCGCAGACGGATCGCAGACGGATCGCAGACGGATCGCAGACGGATAGAACTGCTCCGCTGGGATTTACTGTGAGTGTGTGATATGTTTGGTCAGAGAGAATGTTTCTGATGAAATGATGACACAGAAAACCTGTAAACAATAACATATGATAAAAACTGCTTATGAAGAGAATTTGAAAATGAAAATATAAAAATCACGTATGGGTATTCCTAAGCTGTTGCTACGTGGTTCCAAATGTGTTTTGAGTGGTTGCTAGGTTGTTGCTATATGATTGCAAAAGTGTTTTGTGTGCCTGAGTGTTCTGCACTGCATTCTCTTCTGTATCTTCTGTGCATGAATAAGAGCGCGATCATGTAATGAAATACTAAGCAAAGAATGAATGAGGAAAATGGATACGGTGTTAATTCCATTAAATTTAACATATTAATCTGAGCTGTGTTCATTTTGAAAGCACTAACTTACAGTTTTGCAAAAACAGAAAGAGTGATTTAGTAACCAGTGAGTTTAAAGTCTTTGAGCATTTGGTTCAGAGAAGGAACTTTGGTTTAGAGCGGTTGAAGCTGACCAGTGGTTTGGTAATGTTTTGCTCTCTTTGTGTGTGTGTGTGTGTGTGTGTGTGTATACAGTATAGTCTTGAAACGATCCCTCTACAGTTTGTAGACTGATGATGATGTGTGTTTTGTCATACTAAGATGTACCAAACTATTCCTTTTGTGCCAAAACCCAAAGTCTGACCAATTTGTGGAATATCATAAACCATGTCAATAAGGTGAGAATGGAGACAAAGCAAGCCCACCGATTGGCCATTCCCACAAAAAGAGGAGCATCTTTCTAAAACCCGCAGGCCAAGAAACTCACTTTTTTTTCTCTTAGCTCTTTCTCTTTGCTCTTTTCCCCTAACAAGACGAAATCTTTCGTCCAAGGACTTCTATTTTCCAAAAGGGCTTTACATTCAGAGGAATCTAATTTGAACTTCCCGCGGACTTCTAATGAACTCGCCCTGCAAGCTTTCAAACACTGAACGGAATTCTTCACACGCACGAATTCGCAACCAGCAACAAAGAATCACATGCTAGTTTTCCTTAACTATGGTTAGAGAAGTCTTGAGTTTATGCCAAAAAGATGTGGTTTGATTTCTTGCTTGTTCTTCCTGGTTACCTGTTTGTAATTTGCCTTTCCATCTATTAAAATATATATTTTCACACGTGATGGTCTCTGTACTGCTCATACACAAGTCACTTTAATGTTTGACCCTTACTACATGCTTTATTACAAAAGTAAAGAAAGATCATTCTTTGTGGCCATAAGAAGTGTTTCTAAGAAGTTCATTCAGAAGAGCGAATCGTTTGGAAGACAAGATGAATCAAGCCATCTATATTAATAAGTGTTATGATTAATCGTAACATCCAAATTCCCCTCTGTGCCGATTTATGTACATTTGATCATAACACGTTGTGATTAAATACTCGCATAGATCCCGCACTGATTCTGTTTAATGGAACTGAGTGTCACTTTCCTTTTATATTCATTTCATGGTGGAAACCAGTTTCCAGACTTGAGGCCTGTTTGCACAAGAATAACTGCGATTACACAAACACACAAATACAGGATTGTGTTTATAAGCAGCGTGAACTGAAGTTTTAAATCCTCAGGCACTTTAAAATGAGGTGGATTCTGATTGGCTGGGAGAAAAATTCTAGAAGTGTTTCAATCTCATTTCAGGTGTGCTCTTCCCTTTTCTCATAGAATGATGAGATTATTAATTTATTGCATTTATCAGACGCTTTTATCCAAAGTGACTTGCATTGCATTCAAGAAACACATTGACATTCTAATCACTTCTTGCTTTCCCAGGGAATCGAATCCATGACCTTGATGTTGCAAGCGCTGCTCTCTACTGTTAGACACACAGGAGAAGTAATGTCTTTAGAAACAAGGTGTTGTTTCAGACAGAACTACAGAACTTCCTGTTCAACTACACGGGTAAAGAGGGACGCATCAGTCAACTGGTCATGAATCTCAACTGACTGGTTTTTACTTTAAATACATGATCGTCTTTTTTTTCCTTCTCTGTTCTGAACTTGGAAAATACTGAATCGGCCGAGCAAGCTCAATAATAAACAAATGTACATATTGAATTGGGGATGTGTGATGTGTGAATTTATGATCTGTAATCATATCATTTACAATAAGTGCTTTTGAGGAAATAGATTGTATATTCAGTAACCCAAGCTTTATCATTTGTTCATTAGTGTTATATCCATTCTGAGTTGTTTGTACATTATTACATTTTTACCCTTAAACAGTGTTTTTATTTTCCACGCTGGTGTAACAGGGTAAGACAAACATCTAATTCTGAATATATTCGTGGTGTATGAGTATATGAAACTAGGTCTTAAATGTAAATCAAAGGTATTTTAGTGCCCCCTAGTGATTGTTTAACGACAGACGTTTGTTATTTTGTCCATTATCGCGCACCGTAGTTCAGCAGAAATTGGATGTTTGCTGCATTTAATGTCTGCTGTTTCTCCTGTTAAATGTGTTTATCTCATTAATGTATTCTCAGTCTCAGACAATAAAGAATCAAACCACAAAAGTTCAGGACGACAAGTGTTACACTGAAACGACTCGGTTCTTTTTTTTTAGTCACGTGTCACTGCATATAATTAATATAATTAAAATAATTTAATTAATATTTATCTCGCTCGTCCTCAGCGAAAGTCACGTGTCACTGCATATAATTAATATAATTAAAATAATTTAATTAATATTTATGCAGCTCGTCCTCAGCGAGAGTCACGTGTCACTGCATATAATTAATATAATTAAAATAATTTAATTAATATTTATGCCGCTCGTCCTCAGCGAGAGTCACGTGTCACTGCATATAATTAATATAATTAAAATAATTTAATTAATATTTATGCCGCTCGTCCTCAGCGAGAGTCACGTGTCACTGCATATAATTAATATAATTAAAATAATTTAATTAATATTTATGCCGCTCGTCCTCAGCGAGAGTCACGTGTCACTGCATATAATTAATATAATTAAAATAATTTAATTAATATTTATGCCGCTCGTCCTCAGCGAGAGTCACGTGTCACTGCGTTCTAAAACCTGCAGCGAATATGAAACCAATCAATTATGTTAATTACTCTGATTGACTGATTTATAATGTCAGGTGGCACTGGTTATTGCCTCAGGAAGAGTTTTGAACAGTAAGTGAGTGTATATTTGTGAAACTTTGATTGATCTTCTGCAACTGACGGTTTTGTTTTCCTTTGAACTTCACGGAAAATTGATGTACTTTTATTTTTTTCCCAGTTCTGCGTCAACATTTCCACGGAGGTTTTGGAAGCTACAGTAAGTAGATTAATTTAGGTTTTATGAATTTCGGAGCTCAGTTTGTTTGCATTAGCTCTTCATTTCATTGTTTTTAAACAATTCATGTATCCAATGATCAAAAATGACCGGTGTAATTGTAAATGAATGTGTGTTACTGCAGAGGAGATCCAGTAATTGTGTTGCTGTTGAGTAAAACTACACTGACACACAGTATGGTTTGTCCGTTTTATAGTGTAAGACAAAGACCACTATATTATGAAGGTAGTTTTTTTTTTTAAAGTATGAATACTGTGTACATGAATGTTTTGTATTTTGCAACTGTATGTTGATCAAAGAAATGAAGTATTTCCATCCCATTTGTTTGCTGTTTCATGAGTTTAGTTTCATAGTTTTACTGCTGGGATTCTGCTGACTGGCCGTTAAACGACCTATAATATCACTTTAATTTAGGTTTCTCTTCTTTTTATTTATCTATATCTCCTGAGAATAGTAATGGAAGTTTCATTATAAATTCTCCTGTGTGTCTAACAGTAGAGAGCAGTGCTTGCAACATCAAGGTCATGGGTTCGATTCCTAGGGAAAGCAAGAACTGATTAGAATGTCAATGTGTTTCTTGAATGCAATGCAAGTGACTCTGGATAAAAGTGTCTGATAAATGTATGAATGTAGATAAATCATCATAAAGCAGTGTTGTGTATGTTCATCATCAGCGTCTCATTCGTCCCACAGGAGTTGATGCTGGAAGACTTGTGGGTCACCGACTTTCGCGATTCACTGTCCCGTTTGGGGAAGTGAAAATCTGGCCTCAAGAAGGAGCTTTTGAAGAGATTAGAGCGTCTCCTGAGAGGTGTGTACCGGTCACTTGAGGTTTTTATGTTGTATTCACAACTGCTCATAATACCTGTGAGAGCCGCTCTACCGACTTTCATTTCTGTATTTCTAAGTGTGACGGGGTGAATGTTTGTACAGGTACTTTGCATAACTCAGGACTCTCATGTATGAGTGAGTTTGTCGAGTTTGTCATTTCATTAAACCTGAGGAAAATGCGCCAGCTTGTCGCTCGTTTCTTTTATCTGGGCATCAGAACAATCTGAACATTGCAAACCTCACTTTACAGGTGACCGCGGTCCAGAGCTGATGACTGCTGTGAGAGAGCTGCAGAGAGACAGACGATCCGGTGAGTTTCTTTGCTCTTATTCACACTTTAAGCCGTCTTTATTCATTCATCTGAACGGATCGTCTGCTGCTGTTTGTTGTGAGGGATGTTGACTTTCTGTGATAAACGGAGTAACTTTGTTGCAGAAACACATCTGTAGTTTTTCACAACGTGCAGAAAATAACCAACCTTTTGCAGCTTATCTTGACTATTCTTTTGTTTTCCTTTACAAATCTCTGGACTTTCTTAAATCGAGACAACTGAGAAGCAGAATTAAGATATTGTTTTCTGAAAACTATATACAAATTAAGTGAGTGTTTAAAAGGGAATGTATATTTTCCAAATGGTTAATGTGAAGTTTTTTTTTTTTCTGAACCCACTGACTTATTTTTATTAATCAAGGTTTCAAAAAGCAAGACTTAATCATGACTTCAGGTGTTTTTATTTGTGTGTTTCCTGGTAATGTTGACTCTACACCTGTACCATACTAGCTATAGCTTATGCTCTGCGTTCTTACACACAACGTTTAGCAGCTTCTGTCCGAGATGATGCTGAATTTGTTGATTGACGTCTGAATCCGCTTTCTCACAGAGTGAATAATTGTGTTCTTTATAAAAGTACTTCAGAAATGGTTGAAATTGCATTGGTCGAGGCATCAAGTGCAAGAAATGATATAATGGATATATGGCTCTTCTTAAAGGGACGTCCAATATAGAGTAGTCTTCATGTGTAATATTGAGTTTCCCACACTTTTAGTCATATTTCAAATTGATGCTTGACTTTAAATTTGCTTTTCAGCCATGCTGTGTCTAGTGGATTTGGTGGGCAGTGAGCGAGTGCAAGAGGGTCAGTCTCGATAGATGTTTAATGAGATGACCGCCATCAACTCTTCCCTCACCCATCTGGGAATTGTAATCGCTGCTTTGGCCAAAAAGGTACATTCATTTATGGAACTTAATTCGAAGTCTGAAATCCTGTTTTTTTTCTTTTCTCATAATGACAAGGCTTGCACGCTTTCCAAAATAGAAGAGGTAAATTCTTGTTTTCTTTTTGGTGTAACCTAAAGCAGGGTTTCACAACTCTGGCCCTAAAGGTTCAGATTCATGCATATTTTAGCACCAACCCTGATCAAACCCATCCAGACAAGTTCTTCAGGATTACTAGAACCTTACAGACTGGTGCGTTTGTTCAAGGCTGGAGCAAAACTGCAGGAAAGTGGAGCTCAGGGATCAGAGCTGAGAACGCCTGACTCATGTGTGCGACAAATAACCCCTCCAACTTCCACTTCTCTTCCGCAGTCACACACAGGTCGCAGAACTGGAGCACAGAAAGTGTACAGTTTCAGTTTTGATCGTGTGTTTGGGCCACGTGCCTCACAAAGTGAGGTTTCCAATCTGGTGCTTCAGCCGCTGGACGGCGGATCCTATCCCCGGCAGCCGCTGGACGGCGGATCCTATCCCCGGCAGCCGCTGGACGGCGGATCCTATCCCCGGCAGCCGCTGGACGGCGGATCCTATCCCCGGCAGCCGCTGGACGGCGGATCCTATCCCCGGCAGCCGCTGGACGGCGGATCCTATCCCCGGCAGCCGCTGGACGGCGGATCCTATCCCCGGCAGCCGCTGGACGGCGGATCCTATCCCCGGCAGCCGCTGGACGGCGGATCTGAAGACTCTGGTTAAAGAGCGAGGCTTCGGCAGGAACGGGTAAGAGTGAATTGGGCTAAATCAGCAACGTGGGTGAGAAATTGTTTGGTTGCTTGTCTTTTCCTCTCTAGTCCTCGCCCTCAAGTTCTTCCAGACCTGTTACCCTCTAAACTAGTTTCTTCTCTTGTGCAACAAGATATTTTGAACTATGGTTGTCACTGACTTTCATGGTAGGAAAGACATGTATGCAAGTCAATGAAGCCCATTAACTGTCTGGATACCAACCATCTTTAAAAAATCAACTTTTGGGAAACCCCTACAGGTTTGGAACAACATGAGGGTGAGTTTTTTTTTTTTTTTTTTTTTAAATTGACTATCGTTTAAGCCATCCAAAAGGTAATCTTTTTGTGACATTATTAAATTAAATTTACTTTATTGAATCCAGTTTCTTTCTCAAAAGGTGTGGAAGGAACAGCCAGTCAGACCCTATAAGCCAGTGGTGTTTCGGAAGAGTGCCGTGACCCTCACCGTTCCCCAGTCTCCACGTTTTAATCCTTAATTAAATTCATTTTAATAAACCTTTTTTTTTTTAAATTGCTCGTATGATATTTCTTCATGGTTTTCCCTAATAGACTAGTCCCACTCTTGCTTCAACGGTGCTTTTTGTGCTGAATTTATTCTCTGAATATTCACACTTGTTTTAAAGGCTTTCAGTGGTTTGATTTGTCATATATTTTCATAAGACAACTATTGTGGCTGCAGTTTGTGGATCATCCTTCAGCAGCTTCACTCCTGAATCTCCTAGTTTATTCTCAGACAGATGCAGGTGTGAGAGGTTTGATCTGTAAAGGTGTGTGTGAGACAGAGATTTGAGATATAACACCTTTAAGTCCAGTATGTAAAAAAAAAAATGTAATTCATAAAGTGCAATATTTAATCTTCAATCCAGCACATTTTTCCTGCAATCCAAACTGCTATATAAAAATAACAATATGACAGTAAAATATGAAATCTTGTGTCATATCTACTGTCCTTCAACAACTACACTGGTTTCTGTGAAACAGTGCATTGATTTTAAAATCCTGCTTCTCATTTACAAGACTTTGCATAAACTGGCTCCATATTAAACTGATCTGCTTTCAAAACGCGCTCTCCCTCTTGAGGCCTTAGATTTCATGTCTCAGCTTTTGCTGCAAAAGTTCATGTCAGTTTCTGTGACTGATAGACGCAATCCTATATTCATCCTGATCACATCTTTGTTTCTCCTGTGGAAAACTATCAGAAGACATCGAATTTCCAGACACGAACTTGAAGGAATCACAGGTGAATGAGTGTGTATGTGTGTGTGAGAGTTTGAGTGAGTGTGTATGTGTGTGTGTGGGAGTGTGAATGTGTGTGTAAGTGACTGTATGAATGTGTGTTAGAAAAAGGACAAAGATGTTTTTTTTTTGCTTTATTCATCAAATAACACTAAGAATAAGAAAATAATGCACATTTGTAATAATCTGAACAGAGTACACATTCACAAACATGTGCAGTGGGATTTTGGTGAAATGTTTATTAAGTGTGTGAATGAATTGTCACTGGTTTGCATCGATGAACAGCAACATCACCAGAGATTCACAACACTCAATCACTTTAAAACATAACATTTGACTCAGAGTTTGGAAAAGCTTTGTTTCTCCATCACTCAGTGAACTGCTGGTTAATTATCTGATCTTAATGAGGTTTAATTAGTGTTAGCAGGTGTTTGACATCAATGAGAGCAGGTACAAAAGCTCCTCTCATGCTGATTGGATGAGGAGTAATTTCTGATGACGAGTGGATTGCATTGATCTTTAATCATTTACACCTGCTCCTCCTGAACTTTGTTAATCAAACATCATTTTAAGAAACCAAGCCAAGAAAGAAACTTCACTTCTGAGCAGAAACACAAAGTTATGGGTGAGTCAACTGTATTTACTCATAAAGCGTGTGATACAACATGTAGGAGATGTTTCTAATATGTGTTATCAAAGATTTACTGATAAACATTATTAACTCCAGAAAGTTCAAAACCTACAGCAAAGAAATCTCATCCAAACATCAACTCCAGAAGTTTAAAAACCTTGTTCCTCTTGTTTAGAAGCGTGTTCTCAAACTTCTTCATAACTTGTGCTGCATGTTGATCACCAGTGATGCCAGTTTAAATGCATGAAGATGCTGATTCTGAGACACATTGAGCAGCTCTGAAAGTCTGAGAGGAAATGAGCTGCAGACAAACTGACCTTCATTAAGACACACAGATGAGTGAGTTTTTACTGCTGTTCATCTTTGTGTTTTTATGTGATCGTTGCTTGAGTTGTACAATCTTGAGTCACACTAAGCCATCCTTTGCCATGTTCAGTGAAGAACATGCTTTATGACAAGCGACGGAGTGAGTCTTTTCCTTTGTTCTGAATCTGATACTAGGCCTACTTTTTTTTGGGGGGGGGGGGGGGGATATTTAAAAAGAACTACATTTATTTTGACTGAGTTTCTTGTATTTTCTGAATATTAACTAAAAAAAACACTTAATGACCTTTTTGAATGGTTATGATATTTTCTTCTGGTGTCACTGTTACATTAAGTGTTATCTGTTTTATTGGACTTATTTTTCAATGAGTTTTGTTCTTATCTCTAACTATTTAGTTTGATTTCTCAGGTGAGCATCAGAAAGTTCTTAACTGGCTACAATCCACTTTGGCTATGAATCAGACTTTTACATTAAGTGTTTTACATTTAAGCAGAATATTAATTATTTTGCTTGCTAAACCTGAAATCATTTTATTCATTCGCTATGATTTCCCGTATGCTAAACTCTTGCCTGCTCCTTGTTTCAGACGATCTATGGAGGGCTGATATCAGCAGCAGTGACGTCACGGGACCGGCCGTGTTTATTGTTGCACATCTGAGTGAATCCAGACTCACACACACACAACTGCACAACTGGTACAGAGATGGTCATTTAAGTTTCATTTCCTTTTGAGTGAACACTTTCTCATGTTTGTGTAGTTATTGTAAATGCAGTAATGCGCTGACATACGACCGTCCCGAGATACTGGAAGTTGTGCTTTCCATGTACTGCATTATTAGATGATTTAAGGCTGCATTTAAATGTAATCCATTAAAACAATGATAATATAGCATGTTGTCATTTATAGACCTACACGAATACAGATCTATATATGGGTCTGTTTCTAAATATGTGAACTGTTGATTCTTGTTCAGGAAGAGACAATAGCTGCAGGATTTCCATGAAGACGTGATTTAAGTGTTCAGTATTAAACACTGGGTGTGATTGTGCTGTTTTGTTCTCTCTCTAGTCAAGCAAAGATCTGCTGGATTCTCACGACACTTCCTCCGTTGAAGACGTTCAGTCACGGCACCTCAGCCGCTTCTAGATCACGTTGGACATGGAGACATCACTGTTGCTCTTGATGATGACACGTTCAGGCCTTCTGTTCACCTTTTCAGTGTTTAGAAGGTCAAAGATTTCTTCTTTGTAGGTTTTGACAAGGCTGGCAGTAAAGGTGTACTAAAAATACCAAACCAGGAACAGACCATTTATTCATATATATAAATAAAAGAATCATGATGAGGGCAAAGGCAATAACATCTTTAACCTCTTTTTGACAACTGATGAAACTCCACATAGCTCTCACCTGCCAGCCTTGCTCTCGGAGATCTTCTGCAGATCTTAAGATTTGCTTGACAGCACGTGAAATGACCCCACGCAAAGATTCCTGATCACCTCCTTCCATAGTGAAGGTCTTCCCGCTGCCAGTTTGGCCATAAGCAAAGCAGCACACATTAAAACTGTCCAGAGCAGACTGTATTAATGGAGAAATCTCCTCAAACACTTCCTTTTGACCAGCGTTTGGCCCAAACACATGATTGAAGCAGAAATTTAGAGGGTAACAGGTCTGGAAGAACTTGAGGGCGAGGACTAGAGAGGAAAAGACAAGCAACCAAACAATTTCTCACCCACGTTGCTGATTTAGCCCAATTCACTCTTACCCGATCCTGCCGAAGCCTCGCTCTTTAACCAGCTGCTCCTCTATGCGAGTCTTCAGATCCGCCGTCCAGCGGCTGCCGGGGATAGGATCCGCCGTCCAGCGGCTGCCGGGGATAGGATCCGCCGTCCAGCGGCTGCCGGGGATAGGATCCGCCGTCCAGCGGCTGCCGGGGATAGGATCCGCCGTCCAGCGGCTGCCGGGGATAGGATCCGCCGTCCAGCGGCTGCCGGGGATAGGATCCGCCGTCCAGCGGCTGCCGGGGATAGGATCCGCCGTCCAGCGGCTGCCGGGGATAGGATCCGCCGTCCAGCGGCTGCCGGGGATAGGATCCGCCGTCCAGCGGCTGAAGCACCAGATTGGAAACCTCAATTTTTGAGGCACGTGGCCCAAACACACGATCAAAACTGAAACTGTACACTTTCTGTGCTCCAGTCCTGCGACCTGTGTGTGACTGCGGAAGAGAAGTGGAAGTTGGAGGGGTTATTTGTCGCACACATGAGTCAGGCGTTCTCAGCTCTGATCCCTGAGCTCCACTTTCCTGCAGTTTTGCTCCAGCCTTGAACAAACGCACCAGTCTGTAAGGTTCTAGTAATCCTGAAGAGCTTGTCTGGATGGGTTTGATTAGGGTTGGTGTTAAATATGCAGGAATCTGAACTTTTAGAGCCAGAGTCGTGAAACCCTGCTTTAGGTTACACCAAAAAGTTTTTGGAAAGCGTGCGAGCCTTGTCATTGTGAGAAAATTGCAGGATTTCAGACTTAGAATTAGGTTCCATAAATGAATGTACCTTTTTGGCCAAAGCAGCGCTTGCAATTCCCAGATGGGTGAGGGAAGAGTTGATGGCGGTCATCTCATTAAACATCTGTCGAGACTGACCCTCTTGCACTCGCTCACTGCCCACCAAATCCACTAGACACAGCATGGCTGAAGAGCAAATCAAAGTACATTTAAAGTCAAGCATCAATTTGAAATATGACTAAAAGTGTGGGAAACTCAATATTACACATGAAGACTACTCTATATTGGACGTCCCTTTAAGAAGAGCCATATATCCATTATATCATTTCTTGCACTTGATGTCTCGACCAGTGTTCTCCCCTTTGTCTCGCTGGAACACAGAGTGAGAACGTGACGAGTGATCATTCATGCAAGTGCGGGCAGTGGACCGGTTCTTCGCCAACGAGATTCTGGTTTATTTCCTTCAATTCCCCCTTTTGTTCTCCCAAAACGGCTCAACTCCTCACAGTACAGCTTCTTCATCATTAAATATTCATCACATTTCAGTGTAAATCTTTGGCTTGTTCTGTCGTGTCCTCCCCTTTTGGTCCTGCAGTTCCTTCAGAGTTGTGGCTGGAAATTGAAGACCTGTTATCAATTCAAGAACAGCAATTGTGAGTAGTGTTGGAGCAGCAGCAGTATCCGAGGTGTGGGACCATTCACAAATGCATTGCTGCTTGTGTGTATTCTCTGTTCAGATTATATTCTTTGTCTTATTTTGTATGATTTGTAATGAGTGATTTAATCAAGTTGAGGAATTGTTTTATTAGTTAAAGCCTTTCTTTGAATTTGTTTTTTCCATAGAATAAGGCTGAATATTGTCTCTTTCTCACATGATAGAACATGTTATCAATGTTTTGAGAGGCTTTCTGTTGATAGCGGGAGCCTGATCCGAGTTCAGCCTTTGAGAAGCTGTGTGTGTTAATATGGTCTGTATTGGTGAGGTGATCAACTGGCACCATAAGGAGACGGAATGACTTGTTGTTCTCAGAGTCATGTGGAAGGTCACTAACCCGTCAAGCATGTGATCAACAAAGATCTGCTTCAGACTGTCTGCTCTTATATAGAAAATTACTAGTTTTGTCTTTCTTTCTTATCCAATCAGAATCACTTAATCTTCAGTAATGTAGTTAGTATTCTCTGTTAGAGTATAATTGCTGTAACAATGTTATTGTATGTGGGGAGGCCTACGAACTCCTGTGAGACTTGAAGCTTCTGCTGATGAAACTGCAAATTAAAGTTTCTTCTATTGTCTGCACTTCTGACTCCTGCTCTTCATTCATCATATCTGGTCCTCGGGTCTTACCTGTAAATCCCCAGCAGAGGCACTGGGTGGTTTGTGTCTCAGTCGGACACTGCGCTGCTCAGTTCTGGATGTTGAGCTGCTATGAGGTGCTTAAAACTGTGAAAGAACAGAAATCTCGCTTCAAGTAACACACACACTTCCAGCAGTTCACCAGTGACGTCTATAAAACTCCACTAAGTGCCTCTAGATCTTACCAAACGCTTCTCAGATCACATTTCAGTCAAACCGCATCTTTATTGATACAAAATAAACCATGAAGGAGCAAGAAGAACTGAAGGGCATTTCCTCCATAGAATGATGCTAAACCTAGACATGAAGTTATGGCTTATAAGCAGTTATGATCATTGTTTTTCATACACTGATGCAGTTTAAATGTTTTAATCAACCTGATTCTCCTGTCTCTCATTTTATTGTTCTTTTATGGTTTTCCTTTCATATTAATTTCCGCCTAATGAAATTCGCAGAACTGGATCTATGGAAATATTGATTTACAGTATGAAGATGCCAGACTCACTGCTTTAATAGTCACGGATAATTTTACATTCATTTAGCAGGCGCTTTTATCCAAAGCGATTTACAAGTTGAGGAAAACTGAAAGCGATGCATCCGGAAGATGCAAAAGTACACGAGTTTCACAATACAAAGATTCGACCATTGCACATACAAGTCGTTCAAGCCTGAAGATTAGAGGGATTGAGAGAGAGGAAATCATTCCGTGTGTCAGAGAGAGGAAAAAGTTTATGAATCATTAATGAATGTTTTACATTAGTGAAAATGTAAAAGTGCATAAAGAATTCTGTGCATTATCGAGCATTACGAAGTGAATCTGACTAATATTGACAGCGGCTGATGATATAAATCAAACGTTTATATTAATGAAATAACATGTACTAATATGAATAGCTGAAGTCACGTGTGTTTTCTAAAGGAACAGCGCCTCCTGCTGGCGATCGAGCGCTCTCACCGCTCAGCCAATCACACGCGCTGCTGGCGCCACGTGACCGAACCCGGAAGTGTTTCTCAGATGTAAACAGCAGCAAAACTACCTTTAACATTTATTCTCTCACAAACTCTCAGTATGAGCGATTAACTGCAGGTATGTGTGATTTCAGTCTCATATCCACATTCAGACTCATGTTTCCTCTGTGAAGCGTGTTATATATCTGTCATGTTCATCAGAACTAATCATATTCTAATAAAAACATCAGTTTATGAAGATATGTGTGTTTGAATCAGGATTAACACTGCCGTAAATATTAATTACTGTAAATAACAAACACAAATCTCCTTTTTTGTAGTATTGCAGTCATTATTTCATATTAAAGGAGATTTATAATCATAATTTGTTCATTTATTGTGATTATTGTTAGATATTCTGTAATGAGATTATCTCAGTTTCTCATGATATTAT
>JAWRVZ010000334.1:187500-472930 GCA_037043235.1 Rhodeus uyekii | reverse complement strand
CCTGTTTGCTAGCATGAGTCAATAGAGCCAACCCCCATGTCTCTATGACGCTTAGACGCAGAGATATGGGTCTGGCTAAATGGTTGCTAGGGTAAACTATTTGGTTGCTAAGGAGTGGCTTTTCAGCTCGAAGTGATGTTACTCCAAAGGCTGATTGTCAAATAGACCCAACCCCCATGTCTGTACGACTTTCTGATGCAGAGACATTGGTCTGGCTAAATGGTTGCTAGGGTACTCTGTTTGGTTGCTAAGGAGTAGCTTGGCAGCTGCCAGTGATGTTACTCCAAAGGCTGATTGTCAAATTGACCCAACTCCCATGTCTGTACCACTTTCTGATGCGGAGATATAGGTCTGGCTAAATGGTTGCTAGGGTACGCTATTTGGTTGCTAAGGAGTGGCTTTGCAGCTGCCATTTATGTCACTCCAAAGGCTCCTTGTGAGTATGAACGATATAAACCAACCAGAATACCTCTACGACATTCAGAACTGAAGATATCTCATTTTGTATTTGGTTGCTAAGGTGCTCCATAATGGTTGCTAGGGCGTGGCTAGGAAGTGTTGGAGACGTTTGTGATTGGCAGTTTGCTGCCCCGAGTCAAACGAGCCCACCCTCAAATTTCTATGACTTTTCTATCCAGAGATAGGAGTCAATCAATTTGAATGGAAGTCTATGGGATGGGTTGCTAAGGTGCTCTAAATGGTTGCTAGGGCGTGGCTTAATAGCTTCTCAGTGATCCTGAGACACTCATTGGTCGCCTGAGTAAAATGAGCCCTCCCCCTTGTCTCTGTGACACTGTGCTGCAGAGCTATGTTCAATTCAAAATCCCAATGCAATTTGATGGTGTTTCATGGGACGGCCTTCCCCATTCATTTCAATGGGGAAAAATTTGGGGAGCTCTAGCACCCCAGGGGTGCAACTTTTACCCCATTTTGTGGTATGTTCTCACAGAGCCTGCCAGCCTCTTCAAATGTGGCGAGTTTCATCCTTTTACAAATTTCTCGCTCCGAGTTATTAATCGTCAAAGTCGTTTGCAACGCGTTTAAATACTCTTCTAGGATTTCCGTTTTCATTGCGTCTATGGGGGCACGTTTGGGCAGCTCTAGCACCCCAGGGGTGCAACTTTTACCCAATTTTTTTGTATGTTCTTACAGAGCCTGCCAGCCTCTACAAATGTGGCGAGTTTCATCTTTTTACAAATTTCTCGCTCCGAGTTATTAATCGTCAAAGTTGGTCGCAATGTTAAGTCAATGCGTTTTTTCGGCTGCTTTTTCGCCCCTGGGGCGAACATCGTACCCCCGATCCCTTAGAAAAGATATAGCACACCTCTCCTCAATAGGCCGCACGTTTTGTTGCCCTATTCATGGGTCTAGGACAAAACACCTAGGAGGAGTAGCGCGCCGAAAAAAAAGTGAAGGAAGAATAATAATAAAAACCATTGATGTCTATGGGGCAAGTTTGGGCAGCTCTAGCACCCCAGGGGTGCAACTTTTACCCCATTGTGTGGTATATTCTTTTAGAGCATGCCAGCCTCTTCAAATGTGGTGAGTTTCATGTTTTTACAAATTCCTCACTCAGAGTTATTGAGAGTCAACGAATTTTTCAAATCATTGTCTATGCGTTTTTTTTCGGTACTTTTTCGCCCCTGGGGCGAACATCGTACCCCCGATCGCTTTGTAAAGATAGAGCATCACTCTCCTCAATCGGCCGCACGTTTTGACGCCTCATTCATGGGTCTGGGACCAACGCTCTAGGAGGAGGAGCGCGCCGAAAATTTGGTGGTATCAGCATCCTTATTATAGGCTTGGTAAGATAGTAATAGTAGTGCTCGAGGCGAGCACCACTAACTAGAATGTACATTTCCTGAAGAAAATGTGAGTGGTGCTCGCAGTGGCAAAATTCGGGCCCGGGCCAGATGCAGCAGTGTCGGAGAAACAGAGAGACCCCACCGCCATGTCTGTACGATGTTCTGGTGTTGAGATATGGTTGATTCATGTGTTTGTATGGTTGCTACGGCACTCTATATGGTTGCTATGGTGTGGTCATACAGTTTATGGGATTATATCTAAAGACTATTTGGCAGTCTGAGCTTGAAAGTTCAAACTCTGTGCTTCTACAACATTCCAGTACTGAAACATGGCTTGTAAGCGTTGTGTTACGGTTGCTAGGGTGCTGTAAACAGTTGTTAGGGTGTAGCTATGAAGATGGTATGTCACTACTTATTCACTGCTTGATAGGCCGAGTCAAACAAGCCCAGTCCTGAGCCTCCACAACCTTCTGAACCAAAGATACAATTTTACAAATATTTGGCCCATGTTAAGTCAATGGGCCTTTTTTCGGGTTATTTATCGTAGGACAAAACGAAAATCGTACTCCCGATCGCTTAGAAAATATATAGCACACCTCTCCTCAATAAGCCGCACGATATGAGACCTCATTTGTGGGTCTAGGATCAACGGTGCCGGAGGAGTAGCGTGCCAAAGTTTCGTTTAGGAGAATAGTATTTACAATACTAGAATGTACATTTCCTGAAGAAAATGTGAGTGGTGCTCGCAGTGGCAAAATTCGCCCCGGGCCTGGTGAGGCAGTAGCTAGGGTAACCATGATGTTGCTAGGCAGTTGCTAGGGTAACCAGGGTGGTTGCTAGGGTAACCGGGGTGGTTGCTAAGGTGTTGCTAGGTGGTTGCTAGGGTAACCGGTGTGGTTGCTAGGGTGTTGCTAGTTGGTTGCTAGGGTAACCAGAGTGGTTGCTAGGGTGTTGCTAGGTGGTTGCTAGGGTAACCGGAGTCGTCGGTAGGCGGTTGCTAGGATGTTGCTAGGGTAACCAGAGTGGTTGCTAAGGTGTTGCTAGGGTAACCAGATTGGTTGCTAGGCTGTTGCTAGGGTAATCAGAGTGGTTGCTATGGTGTTGCTAGGTGGTTGCCAGGGTAACCAGAGTGGTTGCTAAGGTGTTTCTATGCGGTTGCTAGGGTAAAAAGAGTGGTTCCTAAGCGGTTGCTAGGGTAATCAAAGTGGTTGCTATGGTGTTGCTAGGTGGTTGCTAGGGTAAACTGAGTGGTTGCCAGGGTGTTGCTAGGTGGTTGCTAGGGTAACCGGAGTGGTTGCTAAGTGGTTGCTAGGGTAACCAGAGTGGTTGCTAGGCGGTTGCCAGGGTAACCAGAGTGGTTGCTAAGGTGTTGCTAGGCAGTTACTAGGGTAACCAGAGTGGTTCCTAGGCGGTTGCTAAGGTGTCACTAGGTTAACTGGTTGGTTTACTAGGGTTATGCTAGGTGGTTGTTATGGCTCATCTAGGGTGTCCTGGGCCGTTTTTAGGTGGTTATTAGGTGTTATGGGGGGTTTCTATGGCATTATTAGCATAATTTAACACTTAGTTAATCACTATTAGCATGTAGCTATTCACTGCTAGCATATGTAGCATGTTGGAAGTCCTGTTTGCTAGCATGAGCCAATAGAGCCAACCCCCATGTCTCTACGATACTCAGAAGCAGAGATATGGGTCTGGCTAAACGGTTGCTAGGGTACTCTGTTTGGTTGCTAAGGAGTGGCTTGGTACCTGCCAGTCATGTTACTCCAAAGGCTGATTGTCTAATTGACCCAACTCCCATGTCTCTACGACTTTCTGATGTAGAGATATAGGACTGCCTAAATGGTTGCTAGGATACTATTTTTGGTTGCTAAGGAGTGGCTTAGCGTCTGCCAGTGATGTCCCTCCAAAGGCTCCTTGTGAGTATGAACGATATAAACCAACCAGAATGCCTCTACGACATTCAGAACTGAAGATATCTCACTTTGTATTTGGTTGCTAAGGTGATCCATAATGGTTGCTAGGGCGTGGCTAGGAAGTGTTCAAGACGTTGGTGATTGGCAGTTTGCAGCCCCGAGTCAATCGAGCCCATCCTCAAATTTCTATGACTGTTCTATCCAGAGATAGAAGTTGATCAATTTGAATAGAAGTCTATGGGATGGGTTGCTAAGGTGCTCTAAATGGTTGCTAGGGCGTGGCTTAATAGCTTCCCAGTGATCCTGAGACACTCATTGGTCGCCTGAGTAAAATGAGCCCTCCCCCTTGTCTCTGTGACGCTGTGCTGCAGAGTTATGTTCAATTCAAAATCCCTATGCACATAGTAGATGGCGTTTCATGGGACGGTTTTCCCCATTCATTTCAATGGGGAAAGTTTGGGAGCTCTAGCACCCCAGGGGTGTAACTTTTACCCCATTTTGTGGTATGTTCTCATAGAGCCATCCACCCTCTTCAGATGTGGCGAGTTTCGTCTTTTTACAAATTTCTCACTCCGAGTTATTAATCGTCAAAGTCGTTTGCAACGCGTTTAAATACTCTTCTAGGATTTCCGTTTCCATTGCGTCTATGGGGGCACGTTTGGGCAGCTCTAGCACCCCAGGGGTGCAACTTTTACCCAATTTTTTTGTATGTTCTTACAGAGCCTGCCAGCCTCTACAAATGTGGCGAGTTTCATCTTTTTACAAATTTCTCGCTCCGAGTTATTAATCGTCAAAGTTGGTCGCAATGTTAAGTCAATGCGTTTTTTCGGCTGCTTTTTCGCCCCTGGGGCGAACATCGTACCCCCGATCCCTTAGAAAAGATATAGCACACCTCTCCTCAATAGGCCGCACGTTTTGTTGCCCTATTCATTGGTCTAGGACAAAACACCTAGGAGGAGTAGCGCGCCGAAAAAAAAGTGAAGGAAGAATAAGAATAAAAACCATTGATGTCTATGGGGCAAGTTTGGGCAGCTCTAGCACCCCAGGGGTGCAACTTTTACCCCATTGTGTGGTATATTCTTTTAGAGCATGCCAGCCTCTTCAAATGTGGTGAGTTTCATGTTTTTACAAATTCCTCACTCAGAGTTATTGAGAGTCAACGAATTTTTCAAATCATTGTCCATGCGTTTTTTTTCGGTACTTTTTCGCCCCTGGGGCAAACATCGTACCCCCGATCGCTTTGTAAAGATAGAGCACCACTCTCCTCAATCGGCCGCACGTTTTGACGCCTCATTCATGGGTCTGGGACCAACGCTCTAGGAGGAGGAGCGCGCCGAAAATTTAGTGGTATCAGCATCATTATTATAGGCTTGGTAAGATAGTAATACTATTATACTATTATTATTTATACTTTTACTATCTTACCAAGCCTATAATAATGATGCTGATACCACCAAATTTTCGGCGCGCTCCTCCTCCTAGAGCGTTGGTCCCAGACCCATGAATGAGGCGTCAAAACGTGCGGCCGATTGAGGAGAGTGGTGCTCTATCTTTACAAAGCGATCGGGGGTACGATGTTTGCCCCAGGGGCGAAAAAGTACCGAAAAAAAACGCATGGACAATGATTTGAAAAATTCGTTGACTCTCAATAACTCTGAGTGAGGAATTTGTAAAAACATGAAACTCACCACATTTGAAGAGGCTGGCATGCTCTAAAAGAATATACCACACAATGGGGTAAAAGTTGCACCCCTGGGGTGCTAGAGCTGCCCAAACTTGCCCCATAGACATCAATGGTTTTTATTCTTATTCTTCCTTCACTTTTTTTTCGGCGCGCTACTCCTCCTAGGTGTTTTGTCCTAGACCAATGAATAGGGCAACAAAACGTGCGGCCTATTGAGGAGAGGTGTGCTATATCTTTTCTAAGGGATCGGGGGTACGATGTTCGCCCCAGGGGCGAAAAAGCAGCCGAAAAAACGCATTGACTTAACATTGCGACCAACTTTGACGATTAATAACTCGGAGCGAGAAATTTGTAAAAAGATGAAACTCGCCACATTTGTAGAGGCTGGCAGGCTCTGTAAGAACATACAAAAAAATTGGGTAAAAGTTGCACCCCTGGGGTGCTAGAGCTGCCCAAACGTGCCCCCATAGACGCAATGGAAACGGAAATCCTAGAAGAGTATTTAAACGCGTTGCAAACGACTTTGACGATTAATAACTCGGAGTGAGAAATTTGTAAAAAGACGAAACTCGCCACATCTGAAGAGGGTGGATGGCTCTATGAGAACATACCACAAAATGGGGTAAAAGTTACACCCCTGGGGTGCTAGAGCTCCCAAACTTTCCCCATTGAAATGAATGGGGAAAACCGTCCCATGAAACGCCATCTACTATGTGCATAGGGATTTTGAATTGAACATAACTCTGCAGCACAGCGTCACAGAGACAAGGGGGAGGGCTCATTTTACTCAGGCGACCAATGAGTGTCTCAGGATCACTGGGAAGCTATTAAGCCACGCCCTAGCAACCATTTAGAGCACCTTAGCAACCCATCCCATAGACTTCTATTCAAATTGATCAACTTCTATCTCTGGATAGAACAGTCATAGAAATTTGAGGATGGGCTCGATTGACTCGGGGCTGCAAACTGCCAATCACCAACGTCTTGAACACTTCCTAGCCACGCCCTAGCAACCATTATGGATCACCTTAGCAACCAAATACAAAGTGAGATATCTTCAGTTCTGAATGTCGTAGAGGCATTCTGGTTGGTTTATATCGTTCATACTCACAAGGAGCCTTTGGAGGGACATCACTGGCAGACGCTAAGCCACTCCTTAGCAACCAAAAATAGTATCCTAGCAACCATTTAGGCAGTCCTATATCTCTGCATCAGAAAGTCGTAGAGACATGGGAGTTGGGTCAATTAGACAATCAGCCTTTGGAGTAACATGACTGGCAGGTACCAAGCCACTCCTTAGCAACCAAACAGAGTACCCTAGCAACCGTTTAGCCAGACCCATATCTCTGCTTCTGAGTATCGTAGAGACATGGGGGTTGGCTCTATTGGCTCATGCTAGCAAACAGGACTTCCAACATGCTACATATGCTAGCAGTGAATAGCTACATGCTAATAGTGATTAACTAAGTGTTAAATTATGCTAATAATGCCATAGAAACCCCCCATAACACCTAATAACCACCTAAAAACGGCCCAGGACACCCTAGATGAGCCATAACAACCACCTAGCATAACCCTAGTAACCAACCAGTTAACCTAGTGACACCTTAGCAACCGCCTAGGAACCACTCTGGTTACCCTAGTAACTGCCTAGCAACACCTTAGCAACCACTCTGGTTACCCTGGCAACCGCCTAGCAACCACTCTGGTTACCCTAGCAACCACTTAGCAACCACTCCGGTTACCCTAGCAACCACCTAGCAACACCCTGGCAACCACTCAGTTTACCCTAGCAACCACCTAGCAACACCATAGCAACCACTTTGATTACCCTAGCAACCGCTTAGGAACCACTCTTTTTACCCTAGCAACCGCATAGCAACACCTTAGCAACCACTCTGGTTACCCTGGCAACCACCTAGCAACACCATAGCAACCACTCTGATTACCCTAGCAACAGCCTAGCAACCAATCTGGTTACCCTAGCAACACCTTAGCAACCACTCTGGTTACCCTAGCAACATCCTAGCAACCGCCTACCGACGACTCCGGTTACCCTAGCAACCACCTAGCAACACCCTAGCAACCACTCTGGTTACCCTAGCAACCAACTAGCAACACCCTAGCAACCACACCGGTTACCCTAGCAACCACCTAGCAACACCTTAGCAACCACCCCGGTTACCCTAGCAACCACCCTGGTTACCCTAGCAACTGCCTAGCAACATCATGGTTACCCTAGCTACTGCCTCACCAGGCCCGGGGCGAATTTTGCCACTGCGAGCACCACTCACATTTTCTTCAGGAAATGTACATTCTAGTGTTGTAATTACTATTCTCCTAAACCAACCTTCGGCGCGCTACTCCTCAGGCACCGTTGGTCGTAGACCCAGAAAAGAGATGTCAAATCGTGCAGCTTATTGAGGAGAGGTGTGCTATATCTTTTCTAAGCGATTGGGTGTACGATGTTCGTTTTGCCCTACGATAAATAAACCGAAAAAAGGCCCATTGACTTAACATGGGCCAAATATTTCTAAAAGGATATTTTTGGTTCTGAAGGTCGTAGAGCCTCGGGACTGGGCTCGTTTGACTCGGCCTATCAAGCAGTGAATAACTAGTGACATACCATCTTCATAGCCACGCCTTAACAACCATTTGCAGCACCCTAGCAACCGTAAAACAACGCTTACAAGACATATTTCAGTACTTTAATGTTGTAGAAGCACAGAGTATGATCTTTTAAACTCAGACTGCCAAATAATCTTTAGATATCATCCCATAAACTGTATGTCCACATCATAGCAACCATATAGAGTCCCCTAGCAACCATACAAACACATGAATCATCCATATCTCAGCATCAGAACATCGTACAGACATGACGGTTGGCTCTCTAGCAATGGTGACTGACACTGCCGCATCTGGTTGCATTCGGGCCGAATATTGCCACTGCGAGCACCACTCACATTTTCTTCAGGAAATGTACATTCTAGTTAGTGGTGCTCGCCTCGAGCACTACTATTACTATCTTACCAAGCCTATAATAATGATGCTGATACCACCAAATTTTCGGCGCGCTCCTCCTCCTAGAGCGTTGGTCCCAGACCCATGAATGAGGCGTCAAAACGTGCGGCCGATTGAGGAGAGTGGTGCTCTATCTTTGCAAAGCGATCGGGGGTACGATGTTTGCCCCAGGGGCGAAAAAGTACCGAAAAAAAACGCATGGACAATGATTTGAAAAATTCGTTGACTCTCAATAACTCTGAGTGAGGAATTTGTAAAAACATGAAACTCACCACATTTGAAGAGGCTGGCATGCTCTAAAAGAATATACCACACAATGGGGTAAAAGTTGCACCCCTGGGGTGCTAGAGCTGCCCAAACTTGCCCCATAGACATCAATGGTTTTTATTCTTATTCTTCCTTCACTTTTTTTTCGGCGCGCTACTCCTCCTAGGTGTTTTGTCCTAGACCAATGAATAGGGCAACAAAACGTGCGGCCTATTGAGGAGAGGTGTGCTATATCTTTTCTAAGGGATCGGGGGTACGATGTTCGCCCCAGGGGCGAAAAAGCAGCCGAAAAAACGCATTGACTTAACATTGCGACCAACTTTGACGATTAATAACTCGGAGCGAGAAATTTGTAAAAAGATGAAACTCGCCACATTTGTAGAGGCTGGCAGGCTCTGTAAGAACATACAAAAAAATTGGGTAAAAGTTGCACCCCTGGGGTGCTAGAGCTGCCCAAACGTGCCCCCATAGACGCAATGGAAACGGAAATCCTAGAAGAGTATTTAAACGCGTTGCAAACGACTTTGACGATTAATAACTCGGAGTGAGAAATTTGTAAAAAGACGAAACTCGCCACATCTGAAGAGGGTGGATGGCTCTATGAGAACATACCACAAAATGGGGTAAAAGTTACACCCCTGGGGTGCTAGAGCTCCCAAACTTTCCCCATTGAAATGAATGGGGAAAACCGTCCCATGAAACGCCATCTACTATGTGCATAGGGATTTTGAATTGAACATAACTCTGCAGCACAGCGTCACAGAGACAAGGGGGAGGGCTCATTTTACTCAGGCGACCAATGAGTGTCTCAGGATCACTGGGAAGCTATTAAGCCACGCCCTAGCAACCATTTAGAGCACCTTAGCAACCCATCCCATAGACTTCTATTCAAATTGATCAACTTCTATCTCTGGATAGAACAGTCATAGAAATTTGAGGATGGGCTCGATTGACTCGGGGCTGCAAACTGCCAATCACCAACGTCTTGAACACTTCCTAGCCACGCCCTAGCAACCATTATGGATCACCTTAGCAACCAAATACAAAGTGAGATATCTTCAGTTCTGAATGTCGTAGAGGCATTCTGGTTGGTTTATATCGTTCATACTCACAAGGAGCCTTTGGAGGGACATCACTGGCAGACGCTAAGCCACTCCTTAGCAACCAAAAATAGTATCCTAGCAACCATTTAGGCAGTCCTATATCTCTACATCAGAAAGTCGTAGAGACATGGGAGTTGGGTCAATTAGACAATCAGCCTTTGGAGTAACATGACTGGCAGGTACCAAGCCACTCCTTAGCAACCAAACAGAGTACCCTAGCAACCGTTTAGCCAGACCCATATCTCTGCTTCTGAGTATCGTAGAGACATGGGGGTTGGCTCTATTGGCTCATGCTAGCAAACAGGACTTCCAACATGCTACATATGCTAGCAGTGAATAGCTACATGCTAATAGTGATTAACTAAGTGTTAAATTATGCTAATAATGCCATAGAAACCCCCCATAACACCTAATAACCACCTAAAAACGGCCCAGGACACCCTAGATGAGCCATAACAACCACCTAGCATAACCCTAGTAAACCAACCAGTTAACCTAGTGACACCTTAGCAACCGCCTAGGAACCACTCTGGTTACCCTAGTAACTGCCTAGCAACACCTTAGCAACCACTCTGGTTACCCTGGCAACCGCCTAGCAACCACTCTGGTTACCCTAGCAACCACTTAGCAACCACTCCGGTTACCCTAGCAACCACCTAGCAACACCCTGGCAACCACTCAGTTTACCCTAGCAACCACCTAGCAACACCATAGCAACCACTTTGATTACCCTAGCAACCGCTTAGGAACCACTCTTTTTACCCTAGCAACCGCATAGAAACACCTTAGCAACCACTCTGGTTACCCTGGCAACCACCTAGCAACACCATAGCAACCACTCTGATTACCCTAGCAACAGCCTAGCAACCAATCTGGTTACCCTAGCAACACCTTAGCAACCACTCTGGTTACCCTAGCAACATCCTAGCAACCGCCTACCGACGACTCCGGTTACCCTAGCAACCACCTAGCAACACCCTAGCAACCACTCTGGTTACCCTAGCAACCAACTAGCAACACCCTAGCAACCACACCGGTTACCCTAGCAACCACCTAGCAACACCTTAGCAACCACCCCGGTTACCCTAGCAACCACCCTGGTTACCCTAGCAACTGCCTAGCAACATCATGGTTACCCTAGCTACTGCCTCACCAGGCCCGGGGCGAATTTTGCCACTGCGAGCACCACTCACATTTTCTTCAGGAAATGTACATTCTAGTGTTGTGATTACTATTCTCCTAAACGAAACTTCGGCGCGCTACTCCTCTGGCACCGTTGGTCGTAGACCCACAAATGAGATGTCAAATCGTGCGGCTTATTGAGGTGAGGTGTGCTATATCTTTTCTAAGCGATCGGGCGTACGATGTTCATTTTGTCCCACGAAAAATAAGCCGAAAAAAGCCCCATTGACTTAACATGGGACAAATATTTGTAAAATCATATCTTTGGTTCTGAAGGTCGTAGAGGCTTGGGACTGGGCTCGTTTGACTCGGCCTATCAAGCAGTGAATAAGTAGTGACATACCATCTTCATAGTCACGCCTTAAACACTATTTACAACACCCTAGCAACCGTAAAACAATGCTTACAAGCCATATTTCAGTACTGGAATGTTGCAGAAGCACAGGGTTTGATCTTTTAAGCTCAGATTGTAAAACAGTCTTTAGATATCATCCCATGAACTGTATGACCACACCATAGCAACCATATAGAGTGCCCTAGCAACAAAACAAATACATGAATCAGCCATATCTCAGCATCAAAACATCGTACAGACATGGTGGTTGGCTCTCTGGCAATGTTGTCCGACACCACCGCATCTGGTTGCATCCGGGCCGAATATTGCCACTGCGAGCACCACTCACATTTTCTTCAGGAAATGTACATTCTAGTGTTGTGATTACTATTCTCCCAAACGAAACTTCGGCGCGCTACTCCTCTGGCACCGTTGGTCGTAGACCCACAAATGAGATGTCAAATCGTGCGGCTTATTGAGGTGAGGTGTGCTATATCTTTTCTAAGCGATCGGGCGTACGATGTTTGTTTTGTCCCATGAAAAATCAGCCGAAAAAAGCCCCATTGACTTAACATGGGACAAATATTTCTAAAAGGATATATTTGGTTCTGAAGGTCGTAGAGCCTCGGGACTGGGCTCGTTTGACTCGGCCTATCAAGCAGTGAATAAGTAGTGACATACCATCTTCATAGCCACGCCTTAACAACCATTTAGAGCACCCTAGCAACCGTAAAACAACGCTTACAAGACATATTTCAGTACTTTAATGTTGTAGAAGCACAGAGTATGATCTTTTAAACTCAGACTGCCAAATAATCTTTAGATATCATCCCATAAACTGTATGTCCACATCATAGCAACCATATAGAGTCCCCTAGCAACCATACAAACACATGAATCATCCATATCTCAGCATCAGAACATCGTACAGACATGACGGTTGGCTCTCTAGCAATGGTGTCTGACACTGCCGCATCTGGTTGCATTCGGGCCGAATATTGCCACTGCGAGCACCACTCACATTTTCTTCAGGAAATGTACATTCTAGTTATTTTTATTATTCTTCCTTCACTTTTTTTTCGGCGCGCTACTCCTCCTAGAGCGTTTGTCCAAGACCCATGAATAGGGCAACAAAACGTGCGGCCTATTGAGGAGAGGTGTGCTATATCTTTTCTAAGGGATCGGGGGTACGATGTTCGCCCCAGGGGCGAAAAAGCAGCCGAAAAAACGCATTGACTTAACATTGCGACCAACTTTGACGATTAATAACTCGGAGCGAGAAATTTGTAAAAAGATGAAACTCACCACATTTGTAGAGGCTGGCAGGCTCTGTAAGAACATACCAAAAAATTGGGTAAAAGTTGCACCCCTGGGGTGCTAGAGCTGCCCAAACGTGCCCCCATAGACGCAATGGAAACGGAAATCCTAGAAGAGTATTTAAACGCGTTGCAAACGACTTTGACGATTAATAACTCGGAGCGAGAAATTTGTAAAAAGACGAAACTCGCCACATCTGAAGAGGGTGGATGGCTCTGTGAGAACATACCACAAAATGGGGTAAAAGTTGCACCCCTGGGGTGCTAGAGCTCCCAAACTTTCCCCATTGAAATGAATGGGGAAAACCGTCCCATGAAACACCATCTACTATGTGCATAGGGATTTTGAATTGAACAAAACTCTGCAGTACAGCATCACAGAGACAAGGGGGAGGGCTCATTTTACTCAGGCGACCAATGAGTGTCTCAGGATCACTGAGAAGCTATTAAGCCACGCCCTAGCAACCATTTAGAGCACCTTAGCAACCCATCCCATAGACTTCCATTCAAATTGATCGACTTCTATCTCTGGATAGAACAGTCATAGAAATTTGAGGGTGGGCTCGTTTGACTCGGGGCAGCAAACTGCCAATCACCAACGTCTTCAACACTTCCTAGCCACGCCTTAGCAACCATTATGGAGCACCTTAGCAACCAAATACAAAGTGAGATATCTTCAGTTTTGAATGTCGTAGAGGCATTCTGGTTGGTTTATATGGTTCATACTCATAAGGAACCTTTGGAGGAACATCACTGGCTACTGCAAAGCCACTCCTTAGCAACCAAACAGAGTACCCTAGCAACCATTTAGCCAGTCCTGTATCTCTGCTTCTGAGCATCGTAGAGACATGGGGGTTGGGTCTATTTGACAATCAGCCTTTGGAGTAACATCACTGGCAGACGCTTAGCCACTCCTTAGCAACCAAACAGAGTACCCTAGCAACCATTTAGCCAGACCCATATCTCTGCTTCTGAGTATCGTAGAGACATGGGGGTTGGCTCTATTTACTCATGCTAGCAAACAGGACTTCCAACATGCTACATATGCTAGCAGTGAATAGCTACATGCTAATAGTGATTAACTAAGTGATATATTATGCTAATAATGCCATATAAACCCCCCATAACACCTATTAACCACATAGAAACGGCCCAGGACACCCTAGATGAGCCATAACAACCACCTAGCATAACCCTAGTAACCAACCAGTTATCCTAGTGACACCTTAGCAACCGCCTAGGAACCACTCTGGTTACCCTAGCAACCGCATAGCAACACCTTAGCAACCACTCTGGTTACCCTGGCAACCGCCTAGCAACCACTCTGGTTACCCTAGCAACCACCTAGCAACACCCTGGCAACCACTTAGTTTACCTTAGCAACCACCTAGCAACACCATAGCAACCACTCTGATTACCCTAGCAACAGCCTAGCAACCACTCTGGTTACCCTAGTAACCACCTAGCAACACCTTAGCAACCACTCTGGTTACCCTAGCAACCGCCTAGCAACCGCCTAGCGATGACTCTGGTTACCCTAGCAACCACCTAGCAACCACTCTGGCCTATCAAGCAGTGAATAAGTAGTGACATACCATCTTCATAGCCAAGCCTTAACAACCATTTACAGCACCCTAGCAACCGTAAAATTCCGCTTGCAAGCCATATTTCAGGACTGGGAAGTTGTAGAAGCACAGAGTTTGATGTTTTAAGCTCAGACTAGTAAAAAGTCTTTAAATATCGTCCCATGAACTCTAGGACCATACCATAGCAACCATATAGAGTTCCCTAGCAACCATACAAACATCTTAAAGCATATATCTCAGCATCAGAACATCGTACAGACACGGCGGTTGGCTCTCTGCCAATGGTGTCCGACACTGCCTCACCTGGCCCGGGCCCGAATTTTGCCACTGCGAGCACCACTCACATTTTCTTCAGGAAATGTACATTCTAGTTAGTGGTGCTCGCCTCGAGCACTACTATTACTATCTTACCAAGCCTATAATAAGGATGCTGATACCACCAAATTTTCGGAGCACTCCTCCTCCTAGAGCGTTGGTCCCAGACCCATGAATGAGGCGTCAAAACGTGCGGCCTATTGAGGAGAGGTGTGCTATATCTTTTGTAAATGATCGGGGGTACGATGGTCGCCCCAGGGGCGAAAAAGCAGCCAAAAAAACGCATAGACAACGCATTGCCACAAACTTTGATGATTAATAACTCGAAGCGAGAAATTTGTAAAAAGATGAAACTCACCACATTTGAAGAGGCTGGTAGGCTCTGTAAGAACATACCACACAATGGGGTAAAAGTTGCACCCCTGGGGTGCTACAGCTGCCCAAACTTGCCCCATAGAAGTCAATGGGTTTATTAGTGGTGCTCGCCTCGAGCACTACTATTACTATCTTACCAAGCCTATAATAAGGATGCTGATACCACTAAATTTTCGGAGCGCTCCTCCTCCTAGAGCGTTGGTTCCAGACCCATGAATGAGGCGTCAAAACGTGCGGCCTATTGAGGAGAGGTGTGCTATATCATTTGTAAGTGATCGGGGGTACGATGGTCGCCCCAGGGGCGAAAAAGCAGCCGAAAAAACGCATAGACAATGCATTGCCACAAACTTTGATGATTAATAACTCGGAGCGAGGAATTTGTAAAAAGATGAAACTCGCCACATTTGAAGAGGCTGGTAGGCTCTGTAAGAACATACCACACAATGGGGTAAAAGTTCCACCCCTGGGGTGCCAGAGCTGCCCAAACTTGCCCCCATAGACCTCAATGTTATTTATTATTATTTTTATTCTTCCACTTTTTTTCGGCGCGCTACTCCTCCTAGGGCGTTTGTCCTAGACTCATGAGTGAGGCATCAAATCGTGCGGCCTATTGAGGAGAGGTGTGCTATATCTTTTCTAAGAGATCGGGGGTACGATGTTCGCCCCAGGGGCGACCAAACAGCCGAAAAAACGCATAGACAATGCATTGCGACCAACTTTGACGATTAATAACTCGGAGTGAGAAATTTGTAAAAAGACGAAACTCACCACATTTGTAGAGGCTGGCAGGCTCTGTAAGGACATACCAAAAAATCGGGTAAAAGTTGCACCCCTGGGGTGCTAGAGCTGCCCAAACGTGCCCCCATAGACATCAATGAAAACGGAAATCCTAGAAGAGTATTTAAACGCGTTGCAAACGACTTTGACGATTAATAACTCGGAGCGAGAAATTTGTAAAAAGACGAAACTCGCCACATCTGAAGAGGGTGGATGGCTCTGTGAGAACATACCACAAAATGGGGTAAAAGTTGCACCCCTGGGGTGCTAGAGCTCCCAAACTTTCCCCATTGAAATGAATGGGGAAAACCGTCCCATGAAACACCATCTACTATGTGCATAGGGATTTTGAATTGAACAAAACTCTGCAGTACAGCATCACAGAGACAAGGGGGAGGGCTCATTTTACTCAGGCGACCAATGAGTGTCTCAGGATCACTGAGAAGCTATTAAGCCACGCCCTAGCAACCATTTAGAGCACCTTAGCAACCCATCCCATAGACTTCCATTCAAATTGATCGACTTCTATCTCTGGATAGAACAGTCATAGAAATTTGAGGGTGGGCTCGTTTGACTCGGGGCAGCAAACTGCCAATCACCAACGTCTTCAACACTTCCTAGCCACGCCTTAGCAACCATTATGGAGCACCTTAGCAACCAAATACAAAGTGAGATATCTTCAGTTTTGAATGTCGTAGAGGCATTCTGGTTGGTTTATATGGTTCATACTCATAAGGAACCTTTGGAGGAACATCACTGGCTACTGCAAAGCCACTCCTTAGCAACCAAACAGAGTACCCTAGCAACCATTTAGCCAGTCCTGTATCTCTGCTTCTGAGCATCGTAGAGACATGGGGGTTGGGTCTATTTGACAATCAGCCTTTGGAGTAACATCACTGGCAGACGCTTAGCCACTCCTTAGCAACCAAACAGAGTACCCTAGCAACCATTTAGCCAGACCCATATCTCTGCTTCTGAGTATCGTAGAGACATGGGGGTTGGCTCTATTTACTCATGCTAGCAAACAGGACTTCCAACATGCTACATATGCTAGCAGTGAATAGCTACATGCTAATAGTGATTAACTAAGTGATATATTATGCTAATAATGCCATATAAACCCCCCATAACACCTATTAACCACATAGAAACGGCCCAGGACACCCTAGATGAGCCATAACAACCACCTAGCATAACCCTAGTAACCAACCAGTTATCCTAGTGACACCTTAGCAACCGCCTAGGAACCACTCTGGTTACCCTAGCAACCGCATAGCAACACCTTAGCAACCACTCTGGTTACCCTGGCAACCGCCTAGCAACCACTCTGGTTACCCTAGCAACCACCTAGCAACACCCTGGCAACCACTTAGTTTACCTTAGCAACCACCTAGCAACACCATAGCAACCACTCTGATTACCCTAGCAACAGCCTAGCAACCACTCTGGTTACCCTAGTAACCACCTAGCAACACCTTAGCAACCACTCTGGTTACCCTAGCAACCGCCTAGCAACCGCCTAGCGATGACTCTGGTTACCCTAGCAACCACCTAGCAACCACTCTGGCCTATCAAGCAGTGAATAAGTAGTGACATACCATCTTCATAGCCAAGCCTTAACAACCATTTACAGCACCCTAGCAACCGTAAAATTCCGCTTGCAAGCCATATTTCAGGACTGGGAAGTTGTAGAAGCACAGAGTTTGATGTTTTAAGCTCAGACTAGTAAAAAGTCTTTAAATATCGTCCCATGAACTCTAGGACCATACCATAGCAACCATATAGAGTTCCCTAGCAACCATACAAACATCTTAAAGCATATATCTCAGCATCAGAACATCGTACAGACACGGCGGTTGGCTCTCTGCCAATGGTGTCCGACACTGCCTCACCTGGCCCGGGCCCGAATTTTGCCACTGCGAGCACCACTCACATTTTCTTCAGGAAATGTACATTCTAGTTAGTGGTGCTCGCCTCGAGCACTACTATTACTATCTTACCAAGCCTATAATAAGGATGCTGATACCACCAAATTTTCGGAGCACTCCTCCTCCTAGAGCGTTGGTCCCAGACCCATGAATGAGGCGTCAAAACGTGCGGCCTATTGAGGAGAGGTGTGCTATATCTTTTGTAAATGATCGGGGGTACGATGGTCGCCCCAGGGGCGAAAAAGCAGCCAAAAAAACGCATAGACAACGCATTGCCACAAACTTTGATGATTAATAACTCGAAGCGAGAAATTTGTAAAAAGATGAAACTCACCACATTTGAAGAGGCTGGTAGGCTCTGTAAGAACATACCACACAATGGGGTAAAAGTTGCACCCCTGGGGTGCTACAGCTGCCCAAACTTGCCCCATAGAAGTCAATGGGTTTATTAGTGGTGCTCGCCTCGAGCACTACTATTACTATCTTACCAAGCCTATAATAAGGATGCTGATACCACTAAATTTTCGGAGCGCTCCTCCTCCTAGAGCGTTGGTTCCAGACCCATGAATGAGGCGTCAAAACGTGCGGCCTATTGAGGAGAGGTGTGCTATATCATTTGTAAGTGATCGGGGGTACGATGGTCGCCCCAGGGGCGAAAAAGCAGCCGAAAAAACGCATAGACAATGCATTGCCACAAACTTTGATGATTAATAACTCGGAGCGAGGAATTTGTAAAAAGATGAAACTCGCCACATTTGAAGAGGCTGGTAGGCTCTGTAAGAACATACCACACAATGGGGTAAAAGTTCCACCCCTGGGGTGCCAGAGCTGCCCAAACTTGCCCCCATAGACCTCAATGTTATTTATTATTATTTTTATTCTTCCACTTTTTTTCGGCGCGCTACTCCTCCTAGGGCGTTTGTCCTAGACTCATGAGTGAGGCATCAAATCGTGCGGCCTATTGAGGAGAGGTGTGCTATATCTTTTCTAAGAGATCGGGGGTACGATGTTCGCCCCAGGGGCGACCAAACAGCCGAAAAAACGCATAGACAATGCATTGCGACCAACTTTGACGATTAATAACTCGGAGTGAGAAATTTGTAAAAAGACGAAACTCACCACATTTGTAGAGGCTGGCAGGCTCTGTAAGGACATACCAAAAAATCGGGTAAAAGTTGCACCCCTGGGGTGCTAGAGCTGCCCAAACGTGCCCCCATAGACATCAATGAAAACGGAAATCCTAGAAGAGTATTTATACGCGTTGCAAACGACTTTGACGATTAATAACTCGGAGCGAGAAATTTGTAAAAAGATGAAACTCGCCACATCTGAAGAGGGTGGATGGCTCTGTGAGAACATACCACAAAATGGGGTAAAAGTTGCACCCCTGGGGTGCTAGAGCTCCCAAACTTTCCCCATTGAAATGAATGGGGAAAACCGTCCCATGAAACACCATCTACTATGTGCATAGGGATTTTGAATTGAACATAGCTCTGCAGCACAGCGTCACAGAGACAAGGGGGAGGGCTCATTTTACTCAGGCGACCAATGAGTGTCTCAGGATCACTGGGAAGCTATTAAGCCACGCCCTAGCAACCATTTAGAGCACCTTAGCAACCCATCCCATAGACTTCCATTCAAATTGATAGACTTCTATCTCTGGATAGAAAAGTCATAGAAATTTGAGGGTGGGCTCGTTTGACTCGGGGCAGCAACCTGCCAATCACCAACGTCTTCAACACTTCCTAGCCACGCCCTAGCAACCATTATGGAGCACCTTAGCAACCAAATACAAAGTGAGATATCTTCAGTTCTGAATGTCGTAGAGGCATTCTGGTTGGTTTATATCGTTCATACTCATAGGCAGTCTTTGGAGTGACATCACTGGCAGACACATAGCCACTCCTTAGCAACCAAACAGAGTACCCTAGCAACCATTTAGCCAGTCCTATATCTCTGCATCAGAAAGTGGTACAGACATGGGGGTTGGGTCTATTTGACAATCAGCCTTTGGAGTAACATCACTGGCAGCTGCCAAGCCACTCCTTAGCAACCAAACAGTTTACCCTAGCAACCATTTAGCCAGACCCATATCTCTGCATCAGAAAGTCGTAGAGACATGGGGGTTGGGTCTATTTGACAATCAGCTTTTGGAGTAACATCAGAGGCAGCTGCTAAGCAACTCCTTAGCAACTAAATAGTTTACCCTAGCAACCATTTAGCCAGACCCATATCTCTGCTTCTAAGCGTCATAGAGACATGGGGGTTGGCTCTATTGACTCATGCTAGCAAACAGGACTTCCTACATGCTACATATGCTAGCAGTGAATAGCTACATGCTAATAGTGCCTAGCTAAGTGTTAGATTATGGTAATAATGCCATAGAAACCACCCAGAACACCAGCCGCACCAGGCCCGGGGCGGATTTTGCCACTGCGAGCACCACTCACATTTTCTTCAGGAAATGTACATTCTAGTTAGTGGTGCTCGCCTCGAGCACTACTATTACTATCTTACCAAGCCTATAATAATGATAGTGATTCCACCGCGCTCCTGTTCGTAGAGCGTTGGTCCCAAACCCATGAATGAGGCGTCAAAACGTGTGGCCTATTGAGGAGAGGTGTGCTATATCTTTTGTAAGTGATCGGGGGTACGGTGGTCGCCCCAGGGGCGAAAAAGCAGCCAAAAAAACGCATAGACAACGCATTGCCACAAATTTTGATGATTAATAACTCAAAGTGAGAAATTTGTAAAAAGATGAAACTCGCCACATTTGAAGAGGCTGGCAGGCTCTGTGAGAACATACCACACAATGGGGTAAAAGTTGCACCCCTGGGGTGCTAGAGCTGCCCAAACTTGCCCCATAGAAGTCAATGGGTTTATTATTATTCTTCTTCTTCCACTTTTTTTTCGGCGCGCTACTCCTCCTAGATCGTTTGTCCCAGACCCATGAATGAGGCGTCAAAACGTGCGGCCTATTGAGGAGAGGTGTGCTATATCTTTTCTAAGAGATCGGGCGTACGATGTTCGCCCCAGGGGCGAAAAAGTAGCGATTTTTGGACCTATTGACTTTGCATTGAAATTAACTTTGACGATTAATAACTCGGAGCGAGAAATTTGTAAAAAGACAAAACTCGCCACATTTGTAGAGGCTGGCAGGCTCTGTAAGGACATACCAAAAAATGTGGTAAAAGTTGCACCCCTGGGGTGCTAGAGCTGCCCAAACTCGCCCCCATAGACATCAATGTTAACGGAAATTCTAGAAGAGTATTTATACGCGTTGCAAACGACTTTGACGCTTAATAACTCGGAGCGAGAAATTTGTAAAAAGACGAAACTCGCCACATTTGAAGAGGGTGGATGGCTCTGTGGGAACATACCACAAAAAGGGGTAAAAGTTGCACCCCTAGGGTGCTAGACCTCCCAAACTTTCCCCATTGAAATGAATGGGGAAAACCGTCCCATGAAACACCATCTACTATGTGCATAGGGATTTTGAATTGAACATAGCTCTGCAGCACAGCGTCACAGAGACAAGGGGGAGGGCTCATTTTACTCAGGCGACCAATGAGTGTCTCAGGATCACTGGGAAGCTATTAAGCCACGCCCTAGCAACCATTTAGAGCACCTTAGCAACCCATCCCATAGACTTCCATTCAAATTAATTGACTCCTATCTCTGGATAGAAAAGTCATAGAAATTTGAGGGTGGGCTCGTTTGACTCGGGGCAGCAACCTGCCAATCAGCAACGTCTTCAACATTTCCTAACCACGCCCTAGCAACCATTATGGAGCACCTTAGCAACCAAATACAAAGTGAGATATCTTCAGTTTTGAATGTCGTAGAGGCATTCTGGTTGGTTTATATGGTTCATACTCATAAGGAACCTTTGGAGGAACATCACTGGCTACTGCAAAGCCACTCCTTAGCAACCAAACAGAGTACCCTAGCAACCATTTAGGCAGTCCTATATCTCTGCTTCTGAGCATCGTAGAGACATGGGGGTTGGGTCTATTTGACAATCAGCCTTTGGAGTAACATCACTGGCAGACGCTTAGCCACTCCTTAGCAACCAAACAGAGTACCCTAGCAACCGTTTAGCCAGACCCATATCTCTGCTTCTGAGTATCGTAGAGACATGGGGGTTGGCTCTATTGGCTCATGCTAGCAAACAGAACTTCCAACATGCTACATATGCTAGCAGTGAATAGCTACATGCTAATAGTGATTAACTAAGTGATATATTATGCTAATAATGCCATATAAACCCCCCATAACACCTATTAACCACATAGAAACGGCCCAGGACACCCTAGATGAGCCATAACAACCACCTAGCATAACCCTAGTAACCAACCAGTTATCCTAGTGACACCTTAGCAACCGCCTAGGAACCACTCTGGTTACCCTAGCAACCACCTAGCAACACCCTAGCAACCACTCTGGTTACCCTAGCAACCACTTAGCAACACCTTAGCAACCATCCCAGTTACCCTAGCAACCACCTAGCAATCACCCTGGTTACCCTAGCAACCACTTAGCAACACCTTAGCAACCATCCCAGTTACCCTAGCAACCACCTAGCAACACCCTAGCAACCACCCTGTTTACCCTAGAAACCACTTAGCAACACCGTAGCAACCATCCCAGTTACCCTAGCAACCACCTAGCAACCACACTGGTTACGCTAGCAACTGCCTAGCAACATCATGGTTACCCTAGCTACTGCCTCACCTGGCCCGGGGCGGATTTTGCCACTGCGAGCACCACTCACATTTTCTTCAGGAAATGTACATTCTAGTTATTATTCTTCTTCTTCCACTTTTTTTTCGGCGCGCTACTCCTCCTAGAGCGTTTGTCCCAGACCCATGAATGAGGCGTCAAAACGTGCGGCCTATTGAGTAGAGGTGTGCTATATCTTTTCTAAGAGATCGGGGGTACGATGTTCGCCCCAGGGGCGAAAAAGTAGCGATTTTTGGACCTATTGACTTTGCATTGAAATTAACTTTGACGATTAATAACTCGGAGCGAGAAATTTGTAAAAAGACAAAACTCGCCACATTTGCAGAGGCTGGCAGGCTCTGTGAGAACATACCACAAAATGGGGTAAAAGTTGCACCCCTGGGGTGCTAGAGCTCCCAAACTTTCCCCATTGAAATGAATGGGGAAAACCGTCCCATGAAACACCATCTACTATATGCATAGGGATTTTGAATTGAACATAGCTCTGCAGCACAGCGTCACAGAGACAAGGGGGAGGGCTCATTTTACTCAGGCAACCAATGAGTGTCTCAGGATCACTGGGAAGCTATTAAGCCACGCCCTAGCAACCATTTAGAGCACCTTAGCAACCCATCCCATAGACTTCCATTCAAATTAATTGACTCCTATCTCTGGATAGAAAAGTCATAGAAATTTGAGGGTGGGCTCGTTTCACTCGGGGCAGCAACCTGCCAATCAGCAATGTCTTCAACATTTCCTAACCACGCCCTAGCAACCATTATGGATCACCTTAGCAACCGAATACAAAGTGAGATATCTTCAGTTCTGAATGTCGTAGAGGCATTCTGGTTGGTTTGTATCGTTCATACTCACAAGGAGCCTTTGGAGGAACATCACTGGCTACTGCCAAGCCACTCCTTAGCAACCAAACAGAGTACCCTAACAACCATTTAGCCAGTCCTATATCTCTGCTTCTGAGCATCGTAGAGACATGGGGGTTGGGTCTATTTGACAATCAGCCTTTGGAGTAACATGACTGGCAGACACTTAGCCACTCCTTAGCAACCAAACAGAGTACCCTAGCAACCGTTTAGCCAGACCCATATCTCTGCTTCTGAGTATCGTAGAGACATGGGGGTTGGCTCTATTGGCTCATGCTAGCAAACAGGACTTCCAACATGCTACATATGCTAGCAATGAATAGCTACATGCTAATAGTGATTAACTAAGTGATATATTATGCTAATAATGCCATATAAACCCCCCATAACACCTATTAACCACATAGAAACGGCCCAGGACATCCTAGATGAGCCATAACAACCACCTAGCATAACCCTAGTAACCAACCAGTTATCCTAGTGACACCTTAGCAACCGCCTAGGAACCACTCTGGTTACCCTAGCAACCGCCTAGCAACACCATAGCAACCACTCTGATTACCCTAGCAACCACCTAGCAACCACCCTGGTTAGCCTAGCAACCACTTAGCAACACCCTAGCAACCACCCTGGTTACCCTAGCAACCACCTAGCAACACCCTAGCAACCCCCTAGCAACACCTTAGCAACCAGTCCGGTTACCCTAGCAACCACCCCGGTTACCCTAGCAACCGCCTAGCAACCACTCAGTTTATCCTAGCAACCACCTAGCAACACCTTAGCAACCACTCTGGTTACCCTAGCAACACCATAGCAACCACCCCAGTTACCCTAGCAACCGCCTAGCAACCACTCAGTTTACCCTAGCAACCACCTAGCAACACCCTAGCAACCACCTAGCAACACCTTAGCAACCAGTCCGGTTACCCTAGCAACCACCCCGGTTACCCTAGCAACCGCCTAGCAACCACTCAGTTTACCCTAGCAACCACCTAGCAACACCTTAGCAACCACTCTGGTTACCCCAGCAACACCATAGCAACCACCCCAGATACCCTAGCAACCACCCTGGTTACCCTAGCAACATCATGGTTACCCTAGCTACTGCCTCACCTGGCCCGGGGCGGATTTTGCCACTGCGAGCACCACTCACATTTTCTTCAGGAAATGTACATTCTAGTTAGTGGTGCTCGTTGGCGAGCACTACTATTACTATCTTACCAAGCCTATAATAATGATGCTGAAATCTTCGGTGCGCTGCTACTCCTAGAGCGTTTGTCCCAGACCCATGAATGAGGTGTCAAAACGTGCGGCCGATTGAGGAGAGGGGTGCTCTAGCTTTACTAAGCGATCGGGGGTACGATGTTCGCCCCAGGGGGCGGAACAAAAAACACCCCCATAGACGTCCCATTGAAACGAAATTTTGACGATTAATAACTCAGAGCGAGGAATTTGTAAAAAGATGAAACTCACCACATTTGTAGAGGCTGGCAGGCTCTGTAAGAACATACCACACATTGGGGTAAAAGTTGCACCCCTGGGGTGCTAGAGCTGCCCAAAAACTGACCCCGGTTTATTATTTTTCTTCTTCTTCTTCTGGACACTTTTTTGGCGCGCTACTCCTCCTAGGCGTTTTTTCCTAGACCTGTGAATCAGGCATCAAAACATGCGGCCTATTGAGGACAGGTGTGCTATATCTTTTCTAAGCGATCGGGGGTACGATGTTTGCCCCAGGGGCGAAAAAGCAGCCGAAAAAACGCATTGACTTAACATTGCGACCAACTTTGACGATTAATAACTCGGAGTGAGAAATTTGTAAAAAGATGAAACTCGCCTCATTTGTAGAGGCTGGCAGGCTCTGTAAGGACATACCAAAAAATGGGGTAAAAGTTGCACCCCTGGGGTGCTAGAGCTGCCCAAAGTCGCCCCATAGACACAATAGAAACGGAAATCCTAGAAGAGTATTTATACGCGGTGCAAACGACTTTGACGATTAATAACTCGGAGCGAGAAATTTGTAAAAAGACGAAACTCACCACATCTGAAGAGGGTGGATGGCTCTGTGAGAACATACCACAAAATGGGGTAAAAGTTGCACCCCTGGGGTGCTAGAGCTCCCAAACTTTCCCCATTGAAATGAATGGGGAAAACTGTCCCATGAAACACCATCTAATATGTGCATAGGGATTTTGAATTGAACATAGCTCTGCAGCACAGCGTCACAGAGACAAGGGGGAGGGCTCATTTTACTCAGGCGACCAATGAGTGTCTCAGGATCACTGGGAAGCTATCAAGCCACGCCCTAGAAACCATTTAGAGCACCTTAGCAACCCATCCCATAGACTTCCATTCAAATAGATTGACTTCTATCTCTGGATAGAAAAGTCATAGAAATTTGAGGGTGGGCTCGTTTGACTCGGGGCAGCAAACTGCCAATCACGAATGTCTTCAACACTTCCTAGCCACCCCCTAGCAACCATTATGGAGCACCTTAGCAACCAAATACAAAGTGAGATATCTTTAGTTCTGAATGTCGTAAAGGCATTCTGGTTGGTTTATATCATTCATACTCATAAGGAGCCTTTGGAGTGACATCACTGGCAGACCCAGAGCCACTCCTTAGCAACCAAACAGAGTACCCTAGCAACCATTTAGCCAGTCCTATATCTCTGCATCAGAAAGTCGTAGAGACATGGGAGTTGGGTCAATTTGACAATCAGCCTTTGGAGTAACATGACTGGCAGGTACCAAGCCACTCCTTAGCAACAAAACAGAGTACCCTAGCAACCGTTTAGCCAGACCTATATATCTGCATCAGAAAATCATAGAGACATGGGGGTTGGGTAAATTTGACAATCAGCCGTTGGAGTAACATCAATGGCAGCTGCAAAGCCCTCCTTAGCAACCAAACAGTTTACCCTAGCAACCATTTAGCCAGACCCATATCTCTGCTCTTAAGCTTCATAGAGACATGGGGGTTGGGTCTATTTGACAATCAGCCATTGAAGTAACATCACTGGCAGCTCGAAGCCACTCCTTAGCGACCAAACAGAGTACCCTAGCAACCGTTTAGCCAGACCTATATCTTTGCTTCTGAGCGTCGTACAGACAGGGGGGTTGGCTCTATTGACTCATGCTAGCAAACAAGACTTCCAACATGCTACATATGCTAGCAATGAATAGCTACATGATAATAGTGACTAGCTAAGTGTGAAATTATGCTAATAATGCCATACAAACCACCCAGAACACCAGCCACACCTGGCCCGGGGCGGATTTTGCCACTGCGAGCACCACTCACATTTTCTTCAGGAAATGTACATTCTAGTTAGTGGTGCTCGCCTCGAGCACTACTATTACTATCTTACCAAGCCTATAATAATGATGGTGATTCCACCGCGCTCCTGTTCCTAGAGGGTTTGTCCCAGACCCATAAATGAGGCGTCAAAACGTGCGGCCTATTGAGGAGAGGTGTGCTATATCTTTTGTAAGCGATCGGGGGTACGATGGTCGTCCCAGGGGTGAAAAAGCAGCCAAAAAAAACGCATAGACAAAGCATTGCTACAAACTTTGATGATTAATAACTCGGAGTGAGGAATTTGTAAAAAGATGAAACTTGCCACATTTGAAGAGGCTGGCAGGCTCTGTAAGAACATACCACACAATGGGGTAAAAGTTACACCCCTGGGGTGCTACAGCTGCCCAAACTTTCCCCATAGACACCAATGTTATTTATTATTATTTTTTTTATTATTCTTCTTCCACTTTTTTTTCGGCGCGCTACTCCTCCTAGGGCGTTTGTCCTAGACTCATGAATGAGGCGTCAAAACGTGCGGCCTATTGAGGACAGGTGTGCTATATCTTTTCTAAGAGATTGGGGGTACGATGTTCGCCCCAGGGGCGAAAAAGGAGCGAAAAAAAACGCATAGACAACGCATTGAAATCAACTTTGACGATTAATATCTCGGAGCGAGAAATTTGTAAAAAGATGAAACTCACCACATTTGAAGAGGCTGGCAGGCTCTGTAAGGACATACCAAAAAATGTGTTAAAAGTTGCACCCCTGGGGTGCTAGAGCTGCCCAAACGCGCCCCCATAGACATCAATGTTAACGGAAATCCTAGAAGAGTATTTATACGCGGTGCAAACGACTTTGACGATTAATAACTCGGAGCGAGAAATTTGTAAAAAGACGAAACTCGCCACATTTGAAGAGGGTGGATGGCTCTGTGAGACCATACCACAAAATGGGGTAAAAGTTGCACCCCTGGGGTGCTAGAGCTCCCAAACTTTCCCCATTGAAATGAATGGGGAAAACCGTCCCATGAAACACCATCTACTATGTGCATAGGGATTTTGAATTGAACATAGCTCTGCAGCACAGCGTCACAGAAACAAGGGGGAGGGCTCATTTTACTCAGGCGACCAATGAGTGTCTCAGGATCACTGGGAAGCTATTAAGCCACGCCCTAGCAACCATTTAGAGCACCTTAGCAACCCATCCCATAGACTTACATTCAAATTGATCGACTTCTATCTCTGGATAGAACAGTCATAGAAATTTGAGGGTGGGCTCGTTTGACTCGGGGCAGCAACCTGCCAATCAGCAACATCTTCAACATTTCCTAACCACGCCCTAGCAACCATTATGGAGCACCTTAGCAACCAAATACAAAGTGAGATATCTTCAGTTCTGAATGTCGTAGAGGCATCCTGGTTGGTTTATATCGTTCATACTCATAAGGAGCCTTTGGAGTGACATCAATGACAAACGCTTAGCCACTCCTTAGCAACCTAACAGAGTACCCTAGCAACCATTTAGCCAGTCCTATATCTCTGCATCAGAAAGTCGAAGAGACATGGGAGTTGGGCAAATTTGACAATCAGCCTTTGGAGTAACATCACTGGCTACTGCAAATCCACTCCTTAGCAACCAAACAGAGTACCCTAGCAACCATTTAGCCAGTCCTATATCTCTGCTTCTGAGCATCGTAGAGACATGGGGGCTGGGTCTATTTGACAATCAGCCTTTGGAGTAACATTACAGGCAGACGCTTAGCCACTCCTTAGCAACCAAACAGAGTACCCTAGCAACCGTTTAGCCAGACCCATATCTCTGCTTCTGAGTATCGTAGAGACATGGGGTTTTTTTCTATTGGCTCATGCTAGCAAACAGGACTTCCAACATGCTACATATGCTAGCAGTGAATAGCTGCATGCTAATAGTGATTAGCTAAGTGTTAAATTATGCTATTAATGCCATAGAAACCCCCTATAACACCTAATAACCACCTAGAAACGGCCCAGGACACCCTAGATGAGCCATAACAACCACCTAGCATAACCCTAGTAACCAACCAGTTAACCTAGTGACACCTTAGCAACTGCCTGGGAACCACTCTGGTTACCCTAGCAACCGCCTAGCAACCACTCTGGTTACCCTAGCAACCACCTAGCAACCACCCTGGTTACCCTAGCAACCACTCAGCAACACCCTAGCAACCGCCCCGGTTACCCTAGCAACCGCCTAGCAACTGCCTAGCGACGACTCTGGTTACCCTAGCAACCACCTAGCAACACCCTAGCAACCACCCTGGTTACCCTAGCAACTGCCTAGCAACCGCCTAGCAACCACTCCGGTTACCCTAGCAACCACACCGGTCACCATAGCAACTGCCTAGCAACCGCCTAGCAACCACTCTGCTTACCCTAGCAACCACCTAGCAACCACCCTGGTTACCCTAGCAACCACCTAGCAACACCGTAGCAACCACCCTGGTTACCCTAGCAACAGCCTAGCAACCACTCTGGTTACCCTGGCAACCGGCTAGCAACCACTCTTGTTACCCTAGCAACTGCCTAGCAACCGCCTAGCAACCACCCTGGTTACCCTAGCAACCACCTAGCAACACCATAGCAACCACCCTGGTTACCCTAGCAACTGCCTAGCAACATCATGGTTACCCTAGCTACTGCCTCACCTGGCCCGGGGCGGATTTTGCCACTGCGAGCACCACTCACATTTTCTTCAGGAAATGTACATTCTAGTTAGTGGTGCTCGCCTCGAGCACTACTATTACTATCTTACCAAGCCTATAATAATGATGCTGATACCACCAAATTTTCGGCGCGCTCCTCCTCCTAGAGCGTTGGTCCCAGACCCATGAATGAGGCGTCAAAACGTGCGGCCGATTGAGGAGAGTGGTGCTCTATCTTTACAAAGCGATCGGGGGTACGATGTTTGCCCCAGGGGCGAAAAAGTACCGAAAAAAAACGCATGGACAATGATTTGAAAAATTCGTTGACTCTCAATAACTCTGAGTGAGGAATTTGTAAAAACATGAAACTCACCACATTTGAAGAGGCTGGCATGCTCTAAAAGAATATACCACACAATGGGGTAAAAGTTGCACCCCTGGGGTGCTAGAGCTGCCCAAACTTGCCCCATAGACATCAATGGTTTTTATTCTTATTCTTCCTTCACTTTTTTTTCGGCGCGCTACTCCTCCTAGGTGTTTTGTCCTAGACCAATGAATAGGGCAACAAAACGTGCGGCCTATTGAGGAGAGGTGTGCTATATCTTTTCTAAGGGATCGGGGGTACGATGTTCGCCCCAGGGGCGAAAAAGCAGCCGAAAAAACGCATTGACTTAACATTGCGACCAACTTTGACGATTAATAACTCGGAGCGAGAAATTTGTAAAAAGATGAAACTCGCCACATTTGTAGAGGCTGGCAGGCTCTGTAAGAACATACAAAAAAATTGGGTAAAAGTTGCACCCCTGGGGTGCTAGAGCTGCCCAAACGTGCCCCCATAGACGCAATGGAAACGGAAATCCTAGAAGAGTATTTAAACGCGTTGCAAACGACTTTGACGATTAATAACTCGGAGTGAGAAATTTGTAAAAAGACGAAACTCGCCACATCTGAAGAGGGTGGATGGCTCTATGAGAACATACCACAAAATGGGGTAAAAGTTACACCCCTGGGGTGCTAGAGCTCCCAAACTTTCCCCATTGAAATGAATGGGGAAAACCGTCCCATGAAACGCCATCTACTATGTGCATAGGGATTTTGAATTGAACATAACTCTGCAGCACAGCGTCACAGAGACAAGGGGGAGGGCTCATTTTACTCAGGCGACCAATGAGTGTCTCAGGATCACTGGGAAGCTATTAAGCCACGCCCTAGCAACCATTTAGAGCACCTTAGCAACCCATCCCATAGACTTCTATTCAAATTGATCAACTTCTATCTCTGGATAGAACAGTCATAGAAATTTGAGGATGGGCTCGATTGACTCGGGGCTGCAAACTGCCAATCACCAACGTCTTGAACACTTCCTAGCCACGCCCTAGCAACCATTATGGATCACCTTAGCAACCAAATACAAAGTGAGATATCTTCAGTTCTGAATGTCGTAGAGGCATTCTGGTTGGTTTATATCGTTCATACTCACAAGGAGCCTTTGGAGGGACATCACTGGCAGACGCTAAGCCACTCCTTAGCAACCAAAAATAGTATCCTAGCAACCATTTAGGCAGTCCTATATCTCTACATCAGAAAGTCGTAGAGACATGGGAGTTGGGTCAATTAGACAATCAGCCTTTGGAGTAACATGACTGGCAGGTACCAAGCCACTCCTTAGCAACCAAACAGAGTACCCTAGCAACCGTTTAGCCAGACCCATATCTCTGCTTCTGAGTATCGTAGAGACATGGGGGTTGGCTCTATTGGCTCATGCTAGCAAACAGGACTTCCAACATGCTACATATGCTAGCAGTGAATAGCTACATGCTAATAGTGATTAACTAAGTGTTAAATTATGCTAATAATGCCATAGAAACCCCCCATAACACCTAATAACCACCTAAAAACGGCCCAGGACACCCTAGATGAGCCATAACAACCACCTAGCATAACCCTAGTAAACCAACCAGTTAACCTAGTGACACCTTAGCAACCGCCTAGGAACCACTCTGGTTACCCTAGTAACTGCCTAGCAACACCTTAGCAACCACTCTGGTTACCCTGGCAACCGCCTAGCAACCACTCTGGTTACCCTAGCAACCACTTAGCAACCACTCCGGTTACCCTAGCAACCACCTAGCAACACCCTGGCAACCACTCAGTTTACCCTAGCAACCACCTAGCAACACCATAGCAACCACTTTGATTACCCTAGCAACCGCTTAGGAACCACTCTTTTTACCCTAGCAACCGCATAGAAACACCTTAGCAACCACTCTGGTTACCCTGGCAACCACCTAGCAACACCATAGCAACCACTCTGATTACCCTAGCAACAGCCTAGCAACCAATCTGGTTACCCTAGCAACACCTTAGCAACCACTCTGGTTACCCTAGCAACATCCTAGCAACCGCCTACCGACGACTCCGGTTACCCTAGCAACCACCTAGCAACACCCTAGCAACCACTCTGGTTACCCTAGCAACCAACTAGCAACACCCTAGCAACCACACCGGTTACCCTAGCAACCACCTAGCAACACCTTAGCAACCACCCCGGTTACCCTAGCAACTGCCTAGCAACATCATGGTTACCCTAGCTACTGCCTCACCAGGCCCGGGGCGAATTTTGCCACTGCGAGCACCACTCACATTTTCTTCAGGAAATGTACATTCTAGTATTGTAAATACTATTCTCCTAAACGAAACTTTGGCACGCTACTCCTCCGGCACCGTTGATCCTAGACCCACAAATGAGGTCTCATATCGTGCGGCTTATTGAGGAGAGGTGTGCTATATATTTTCTAAGCGATCGGGAGTACGATTTTCGTTTTGTCCTACGATAAATAACCCGAAAAAAGGCCCATTGACTTAACATGGGCCAAATATTTGTAAAATTGTATCTTTGGTTCAGAAGGTTGTGGAGGCTCAGGACTGGGCTTGTTTGACTCGGCCTATCAAGCAGTGAATAAGTAGTGACATACCATCTTCATAGCTACACCCTAACAACTGTTTACAGCACCCTAGCAACCGTAACACAACGCTTACAAGCCATGTTTCAGTACTGGAATGTTGTAGAAGCACAGAGTTTGAACTTTCAAGCTCAGACTGCCAAATAGTCTTTTTGGTTGCTATGCGGTTGCTAGGGTAACCAGAGTGGTTCCTAGGCGGTTGCTAAGGTGTCACTAGGATAACTGGTTGGTTACTAGGGTTATGCTAGGTGGTTGTTATGGCTCATCTAGGGTGTCCTGGGCCGTTTCTATGTGGTTAATAGGTGTTATGGGGGGTTTATATGGCATTATTAGCATAATATATCACTTAGTTAATCACTATTAGCATGTAGCTATTCACTGCTAGCATATGTAGCATGTTGGAAGTCCTGTTTGCTAGCATGAGTAAATAGAGCCAACCCCCATGTCTCTACGATACTCAGAAGCAGAGATATGGGTCTGGCTAAATGGTTGCTAGGGTACTCTGTTTGGTTGCTAAGGAGTGGCTAAGCGTCTGCCAGTGATGTTACTCCAAAGGCTGATTGTCAAATAGACCCAACCCCCATGTCTCTACGATGCTCAGAAGCAGAGATACAGGACTGGCTAAATGGTTGCTAGGGTACTCTGTTTGGTTGCTAAGGAGTGGCTTTGCAGTAGCCAGTGATGTTCCTCCAAAGGTTCCTTATGAGTATGAACCATATAAACCAACCAGAATGCCTCTACGACATTCAAAACTGAAGATATCTCACTTTGTATTTGGTTGCTAAGGTGCTCCATAATGGTTGCTAAGGCGTGGCTAGGAAGTGTTGAAGACGTTGGTGATTGGCAGTTTGCTGCCCCGAGTCAAACGAGCCCACCCTCAAATTTCTATGACTGTTCTATCCAGAGATAGAAGTCGATCAATTTGAATGGAAGTCTATGGGATGGGTTGCTAAGGTGCTCTAAATGGTTGCTAGGGCGTGGCTTAATAGCTTCTCAGTGATCCTGAGACACTCATTGGTCGCCTGAGTAAAATGAGCCCTCCCCCTTGTCTCTGTGATGCTGTACTGCAGAGTTTTGTTCAATTCAAAATCCCTATGCACATAGTAGATGGTGTTTCATGGGACGGTTTTCCCCATTCATTTCAATGGGGAAAGTTTGGGAGCTCTAGCACCCCAGGGGTGCAACTTTTACCCCATTTTGTGGTATGTTCTCACAGAGCCATCCACCCTCTTCAGATGTGGCGAGTTTCGTCTTTTTACAAATTTCTCGCTCCGAGTTATTAATCGTCAAAGTCGTTTGCAACGCGTTTAAATACTCTTCTAGGATTTCCGTTTCCATTGCGTCTATGGGGGCACGTTTGGGCAGCTCTAGCACCCCAGGGGTGCAACTTTTACCCAATTTTTTGGTATGTTCTTACAGAGCCTGCCAGCCTCTACAAATGTGGTGAGTTTCATCTTTTTACAAATTTCTCGCTCCGAGTTATTAATCGTCAAAGTTGGTCGCAATGTTAAGTCAATGCGTTTTTTCGGCTGCTTTTTCGCCCCTGGGGCGAACATCGTACCCCCGATCCCTTAGAAAAGATATAGCACACCTCTCCTCAATAGGCCGCACGTTTTGTTGCCCTATTCATGGGTCTTGGACAAACGCTCTAGGAGGAGTAGCGCGCCGAAAAAAAAGTGAAGGAAGAATAATAAAAATAACTAGAATGTACATTTCCTGAAGAAAATGTGAGTGGTGCTCGCAGTGGCAATATTCGGCCCGGATGCAACCAGATGCGGTGGTGTCGGACAACATTGCCAGAGAGCCAACCACCATGTCTGTACGATGTTTTGATGCTGAGATATGGCTGATTCATGTATTTGTTTTGTTGCTAGGGCACTCTATATGGTTGCTATGGTGTGGTCATACAGTTCATGGGATGATATCTAAAGACTGTTTTACAATCTGAGCTTAAAAGATCAAACCCTGTGCTTCTGCAACATTCCAGTACTGAAATATGGCTTGTAAGCATTGTTTTACGGTTGCTAGGGTGTTGTAAATAGTGTTTAAGGCGTGACTATGAAGATGGTATGTCACTACTTATTCACTGCTTGATAGGCCGAGTCAAACGAGCCCAGTCCCAAGCCTCTACGACCTTCAGAACCAAAGATATGATTTTACAAATATTTGTCCCATGTTAAGTCAATGGGGCTTTTTTCGGCTTATTTTTCGTGGGACAAAATGAACATCGTACGCCCGATCGCTTAGAAAAGATATAGCACACCTCACCTCAATAAGCCGCACGATTTGACATCTCTTTTGTGGGTCTACGACCAACGGTGCCAGAGGAGTAGCGCGCCGAAGTTTCGTTTAGGAGAATAGTAATCACAACACTAGAATGTACATTTCCTGAAGAAAATGTGAGTGGTGCTCGCAGTGGCAGAATTCGGGCCCGGGCCAGATGCAGCAGTGTCGGAGAAACAGAGAGAACCCACCGCCATGTCTGTACTATGTTCTGCTGTTGAGATATGGCTGATTCATGTGTTTGTATGGTTGCTACGGTTCTCTATATGGTTGCTATGGTGTGGTCATACAGTTTATGGGATGATATCTAAAGACTATTTGGCAGTCTGAGCTTGAAAGTTCAAACTCTGTGCTTCTATAACATTCCAGTACTGAAATATGACTTGTAAGCGTTGTTTTACGGTTGCTAGGGTGCTGTAAATGGTTGTTAAGGCTTGGCTATGAAGATGGTATGTCACTACTTATTCACTGCTTGATAGGCCGAGTCAAACGAGCCCAGTCCCGAGCCTCTACAACCTTCAGAACCAAAGATATGATTTTACAAATATTTGTCCCATGTTAAGTCAATGGGGCTTTTTTCGGCTGATTTTTCGTGGGACAAAACGAACATCGTACGCCTGATCGCTTAGAAAAGATATAGCACACCTCTCCTCAATAAGCCGCACAATTTGACATCTCTTTTGTGGGTCTACGAACAACGGTGCCTGAGGAGTAGCGCGCCGAAGGTTGGTTTAGGAGAATAGTAATCACAACACTAGAATGTACATTTCCTGAAGAAAATGTGAGTGGTGCTCGCAGTGGCAAAATCCGCCCCGGGCCAGGTGCGGCTGGTGTTCTGGGTGGTTTCTATTGCATTCTTAGCATAATATAACACTTAACTTGGCACTATTAGCATGTAGCTATTCACTGCTAGCATATGTAGCATGCAGGAAGTCCTGTTTGCTAGCATGAGTCAATAGAGCCAACCCCCATGTCTCTATGACGCTTAGAAGCAGAAATATGGGTCTGGCTAAATGGTTGCTAGGGTAAACTATTTGGTTGCTAAGGAGTGGCTAAGCGTCTGCCAGTGATGTTACTCCAAAGGCTGATTGTCAAATACACCCAACCCCCATGTCTGTACGACTTTCTGATGCAGAGACATGGGTCTGGCTAAATGGTTGCTAGGGTACTCTGTTTGGTTGCTAAGGAGTGGCTTTGCAGCTTACAGAAATGTTACTCCAAAGGCTGAATGTCAAATTGACCCAACCCCCATGTCTCTACAACTTTCTGATACAGAGACATTGGTCTGGCTAAATGGTTGCTAGGGTACTCTGTTTGGTTGCTAAGGAGTAGCTTGGCAGCTGCCAGTGATGTCACTCCAAAGGCTCCTTATGAGTATGAATGATATAAACCAACCAGAATGCCTCTACGACATTCAGAAGTGAAGATATCTCACTTTGTATTTGGTTGCTAAGGTGCTCCATAATGGTTGCTAGGGCGTGGCTAGGAAGTGTTGAAGATATTGGTGATTGGCAGTTTGCTGCCCCGAGTCAAACGAGCCCACCCTCAAATTTCTATGACTTTTTTATCCAGAGATAGAAGTCGATCAATTTGAATGGAAGTCTATGGGATGGGTTGCTAAGGTGCTCTAAATGGTTGCTAGGGCGTGTCTTAATAGCTTCCCAGTGATCCTGAGACACTCATTGGTCGCCTGAGTAAAATGAGCCCTCCCCATTGTCTCTGTGACACTCTGCTGTAGAGCTATGTTCAATTCAAAATCCCAATGCAATTTGATGGTGTTTCATGGGACGGCCTTCCCCATTCATTTCAATGGGGAAAAATTTGGGGAGCTCTAGCACCCCAGGGGTGCAACTTTTACCCCATTTTGTGGTATGTTCTCACAGAGCCAGCCACCCTCTTCAGATGTGGCGAGTTTCATCTTTTTACAAATTTCTCGCTCCGAGTTATTAATCATCAAAGTCGTTTGCAACGCGTTTAAATACTCTTCTAGGATTTCCGTTAACATTGATGTCTATGGGGGCGCGTTTGGGCAGCTCTAGCACCCCAGGGGTGCAACTTTTACCCAATTTTTTGGTATGTCCTTACAGAGCCTGCCATCCTCTTCAAATGTGGCGAGTTTCATCTTTTTACAAATTTCTCGCTCCGAGTTATTAATCGTCAAAGTTGGTCGCAATGTTAAGTCAATGCGTTTTTTCGGCTGCTTTTTCGCCCCTGGGGCGAACATCGTACCCCCGATCCCTTAGAAAAGATATAGCACACCTCTCCTCAATAGGCCGCACGTTTTGTTGCCCTATTCATGGGTCTAGGACAAAACACCTAGGAGGAGTAGCGCGCCGAAAAAAAAGTGAAGGAAGAATAATAATAAAAACCATTGATGTCTATGGGGCAAGTTTGGGCAGCTCTAGCACCCCAGGGGTGCAACTTTTACCCCATTGTGTGGTATATTCTTTTAGAGCATGCCAGCCTCTTCAAATGTGGTGAGTTTCATGTTTTTACAAATTCCTCACTCAGAGTTATTGAGAGTCAACAAATTTTTCAAATCATTGTCTATGCGTTTTTTTTTTCGGTACTTTTTCGCCCCTGGGGCGAACATCGTACCTCCGATCGCTTTGTAAAGATAGAGCATCACTCTCCTCAATCGGCCGCACGTTTTGACGCCTCATTCATGGGTCTGGGACCAACGCTCTAGGAGGAGGAGCGCGCCGAAAATTTGGTGGTATCAGCATCCTTATTATAGGCTTGGTAAGATAGTAATAGTAGTGCTCGAGGCGAGCACCACTAACTAGAATGTACATTTCCTGAAGAAAATGTGAGTGGTGCTCGCAGTGGCAAAATCCGTCTCAGGCCAGGTGAGGCAGTAGCTAGGGTAACCATGATGTTGCTAGGCAGTTGTTAGGGTAACCAGGGTGGTTGCTAGGTGGTTGCTAGGGTAACTGGGGTTGTTGCTGAGGTGTTGCTAGGTGGTTGCTAGGGTAACTGGGTTGGTTGCTAGGGTGTTGCTAGGTGGTTGCTAGGGTAACCGGAGTCGTCGCTAGGTGGTTGCTAGGGTGTTGCTAGGTGGTTGCTATGCTAACCAGAGTGGTTGCTAGGTGGTTGCTAGGGTAACCAGAGTCGTCGCTAGGCGGTTGCTAGGCGGTTGCTAGGGTCACCAGAGTGGTTGCTAAGGTGTTGCTAGGTGGTTGCTAGGGTCACCAGAGTGGTTGCTAGGTAGTTGCTAGGGTAAACTGAGTGGTTGCCAGGGTGTTGCTAGGTGGTTGCTAGGGTAACCGGAGTGGTTGCTAGGCGGTTTCTAGGCAGTTGCTAGGGTAACCAGGGTGGTTGCTAGGTGGTTGCTAGGGTAACCAGAGTGGTTGCTAGGCGGTTGCCAGGGTAACCAGAGTGGTTGCTAAGGTGTTGCTATGCGGTTGCTAGGGTAACCAGAGTGGTTCCTAGGCGGTTGCTAAGGTGTCACTATGATAACTGGTTGGTTACTAGGGTTATGCTAGGTGGTTGTTATGGCTCACCTAGGGTGTCCTGAGCCGTTTCTATGTGGTTAATAGGTGTTATGGGGGGTTTATATGGCATTATTAGCATAATATATCACTTAGTTAATCACTATTAGCATGTAGCTATTCACTGCTAGCATATGTAGCATGTTGGAAGTCCTGTTTGCTAGCATGAGCCAATAGAGCCAACCCCCATGTCTCTACGATACTCAGAAGCAGAGATATGGGTCTGGCTAAACGGTTGCTAGGGTACTCTGTTTTGGTTGCTAAGGAGTGGCTAAGCGTCTGCCAGTGATGTTACTCCAAAGGCTGATTGTCAAATAGACCCAACCCCCATGTCTCTACGATGCTCAGAAGCAGAGATATAGGACTGGCTAAATGGTTGCTAGGGTACTCTGTTTGGTTGCTAAGGAGTGGCTTTGCAGTAGCCAGTGATGTTCCTGCAAAGGCTCCTTGTGAGTATGAATGATACAAACCAATCAGAATGCCTCTACGACATTCAGAACTGAAGATATCTCACTTTGTATTTGGTTGCTAAGGTGATCCATAAAGGTTGCTAGGGCGTGGCTAGGAAGTGTTAAAGACGTTGGTGATTGGCAGTTTGCTGCCCCGAGTCAAACGAGCCCACCCTCAAACTTTTATGACTTTTCTATCCAGAGATAGAAGTCAATCTATTTGAATGGAAGTCTATGGGATCTGTTGCTAAGGTGCTCTAAATGGTTGCTAGGGCGTGGCTTAATAGCTTCCCAGTGATCCTGAGACACTCATTGGTCGCCTGAGTAAAATGAGCCCTCCCCCTTGTCCCTGTGACGCTGTGCTGCAGAGTTATGTTCAATTCAAAATCCCTATGCACATAGTAGATGGTGTTTCATGGGACGGTTTTCCCCATTCATTTCAATGGGGAAAGTTTGGGGGCTCTAGCACCCCAGGGGTGCAACTTTTACCCCATTTTGTGGTATGGTCTCACAGAGCCATCCACCCTCTTCAAATGTGGCGAGTTTCGTCTTTTTACAAATTTCTCGCTCCGAGTTATTAATCGTCAAAGTCGTTTGCAACGCGTATAAATACTCTTCTAGAATTTCCGTTTTCATTGATGTCTATGGGGGCGCGTTTGGGCAGCTCTAGCACCCCAGGGGTGCAACTTTTACCACATTTTTTGGTATGTCCTTACAGAGCCTGCCAGCCTCTACAAATGTGGCGAGTTTTGTCTTTTTACAAATTTCTCGCTCCGAGTTATTAATCGTCAAAGTTAATTTCAATGCAAAGTCAATAGGTCCAAAAATCGCTACTTTTTCGCCCCTGGGGCGAACATCGTACCCCCGATCTCTTAGAAAAGATATAGCACACCTCTCCTCAATAGGCCGCACGTTTTGACGCCTCATTCATGAGTCTAGGACAAACGCTCTAGGAGGAGTAGCGCGCCAAAAAAAATGTGGAGGAATAAGAAGAAGAAGAAAAATAATAAATTTCATTGGTGTCTATGGGGCAAGTTTGGGCAGCTCTAGCACCCCAGGGGTGCAACTTTTACCCCATTTTGTGGTATGTTCTCACAGAGCCTGCCAGCCTCTTCAAATGTGGCGAGTTTCATCTTTTTACAAATTTCTCGCTCCGAGTTATTAATCATCAAAGTTTGTGGCAATGCGTTGTCTATGCATTTTTTTGGCTGCTTTTTCGCCCCTGGGGCAACCATCGTACCCCCGATCGCTTACAAAAGATATAGCACACCTCTCCTCAATAGGCCGCACGTTTTGACGCCTCATTCATGGGTCTGGGACCAACGCTCTAGGAGGAGGAGCGCTCCGAAAATTTGGTGGTATCAGCATCCTTATTATAGGCTTGGTAAGATAGTAATAGTAGTGCTCGAGGCGAGCACCACTAACTAGAATGTACATTTCCTGAAGAAAATGTGAGTGGTGCTCGCAGTGGCAAAATTCGCCCCGGGCCTGGTGAGGCAGTAGCTAGGGTAACCATGATGTTGCTAGGCAGTTGCTAGGGTAACCGGGGTGGTTGCTAAGGTGTTGCTAGGTGGTTGCTAGGGTAACCGGTGTGGTTGCTAGGGTGTTGCTAGTTGGTTGCTAGGGTAACCAGAGTGGTTGCTAGGGTGTTGCTAGGTGGTTGCTAGGGTAACCGGAGTCGTCGGTAGGCGGTTGCTAGGATGTTGCTAGGGTAACCAGAGTGGTTGCTAAGGTGTTGCTAGGGTAACCAGATTGGTTGCTAGGCTGTTGCTAGGGTAATCAGAGTGGTTGCTATGGTGTTGCTAGGTGGTTGCCAGGGTAACCAGAGTGGTTGCTAAGGTGTTTCTATGCGGTTGCTAGGGTAAAAAGAGTGGTTCCTAAGCGGTTGCTAGGGTAATCAAAGTGGTTGCTATGGTGTTGCTAGGTGGTTGCTAGGGTAAACTGAGTGGTTGCCAGGGTGTTGCTAGGTGGTTGCTAGGGTAACCGGAGTGGTTGCTAAGTGGTTGCTAGGGTAACCAGAGTGGTTGCTAGGCGGTTGCCAGGGTAACCAGAGTGGTTGCTAAGGTGTTGCTAGGCAGTTACTAGGGTAACCAGAGTGGTTCCTAGGCGGTTGCTAAGGTGTCACTAGGTTAACTGGTTGGTTACTAGGGTTATGCTAGGTGGTTGTTATGGCTCATCTAGGGTGTCCTGGGCCGTTTTTAGGTGGTTATTAGGTGTTATGGGGGGTTTCTATGGCATTATTAGCATAATTTAACACTTAGTTAATCACTATTAGCATGTAGCTATTCACTGCTAGCATATGTAGCATGTTGGAAGTCCTGTTTGCTAGCATGAGCCAATAGAGCCAACCCCCATGTCTCTACGATACTCAGAAGCAGAGATATGGGTCTGGCTAAACGGTTGCTAGGGTACTCTGTTTGGTTGCTAAGGAGTGGCTTGGTACCTGCCAGTCATGTTACTCCAAAGGCTGATTGTCTAATTGACCCAACTCCCATGTCTCTACGACTTTCTGATGCAGAGATATAGGACTGCCTAAATGGTTGCTAGGATACTATTTTTGGTTGCTAAGGAGTGGCTTAGCGTCTGCCAGTGATGTCCCTCCAAAGGCTCCTTGTGAGTATGAACGATATAAACCAACCAGAATGCCTCTACGACATTCAGAACTGAAGATATCTCACTTTGTATTTGGTTGCTAAGGTGATCCATAATGGTTGCTAGGGCGTGGCTAGGAAGTGTTCAAGACGTTGGTGATTGGCAGTTTGCAGCCCCGAGTCAATCGAGCCCATCCTCAAATTTCTATGACTGTTCTATCCAGAGATAGAAGTTGATCAATTTGAATAGAAGTCTATGGGATGGGTTGCTAAGGTGCTCTAAATGGTTGCTAGGGCGTGGCTTAATAGCTTCCCAGTGATCCTGAGACACTCATTGGTCGCCTGAGTAAAATGAGCCCTCCCCCTTGTCTCTGTGACGCTGTGCTGCAGAGTTATGTTCAATTCAAAATCCCTATGCACATAGTAGATGGCGTTTCATGGGACGGTTTTCCCCATTCATTTCAATGGGGAAAGTTTGGGAGCTCTAGCACCCCAGGGGTGTAACTTTTACCCCATTTTGTGGTATGTTCCCACAGAGCCATCCACCCTCTTCAAATGTGGCGAGTTTCGTCTTTTTACAAATTTCTCGCTCCGAGTTATTAAGCGTCAAAGTCGTTTGCAACGCGTATAAATACTCTTCTAGAATTTCCGTTAACATTGATGTCTATGGGGGCGAGTTTGGGCAGCTCTAGCACCCCAGGGGTGCAACTTTTACCACATTTTTTGGTATGTCCTTACAGAGCCTGCCAGCCTCTACAAATGTGGCGAGTTTTGTCTTTTTACAAATTTCTCGCTCCGAGTTATTAATCGTCAAAGTTGATTTCAATGCGTTGTCTATGCGTTTTTTTTCGCTCCTTTTTGGCCCCTGGGGCGAACATCGTACCCCCAATCTCTTAGAAAAGATATAGCACACCTCTCCTCAATAGGCCGCACGTTTTGACGCCTCATTCATGAGTCTGGGACGAACGCTCTAGGAGGAGTAGCGCGCCGAAAAAAAAGTGGAAGAATAAGAAGAATAACTAGAATGTACATTTCCTGAAGAAAATGTGAGTGGTGCTCGCAGTGGCAAAATCCGCCCCGGACCAGGTGAGGCAGTGTCGGACACCATTGCCAGAGAACCAACCGCCATGTCTGTACGATGTTCTAGTGCTGAGATATGGCTGATTGACTTGTTTAGTTTCATTGGTTGATATGGTCTGGTCATACAGCTAACTGTCTCTATCATCATGTGGGGATTAAAATTTGACATATTTTAGAATGAGATTTGGATTTTGACTAATTAGGACCCTACTGGCCATAACAGCATAACATTATGATACCACATGAGGACATCTGTACAATATGTGTTTTTTACTTCAGAGTTTATCTCACTTATTTTATTCCACATGTCTTATTTTTTTTTACTAGATTTATTCATAATTCTACATATGTATATGTATGTGTATATGTATATCACCTTTATTCTATTTCTATTTTATAATTTCTTGTGTTTTTTGGTAACTGTTATTTGCACTGTCCATGGAGCGGACCTGTTTACATTTCACTGCCGGTTGTATATTCTGTATATAACTGTGTATGTGACAAATAAAAACTCTTGAATGTTGAATCTTGTTTTGGTGTATTCTATTTATTAGGTCCTAAATATCCCAAATAGCAGGAACAATTATAAAATGCACATCAGGCAAACTTGTGGGATTCAAGACGATATATAATACATTTCAATCAGCATGTCTGAACATGTGCAATCATTGCAGTCAATGTCCATTCCAATGGACATACATTTTTTTTTAAATCGACCTTCTGAACCAAGGATATGATTTTACAAATAGTGTGCCAATGTTAAATCAATAGGCTTTTTTTGGCAGATATTTTGTAGGCCAAAATTAATATCATACGTCTGATCGCTTAGAAAAGATATAGCACACCTCTCCTCAGCATTTCAGAAGATTTTTTTTTAAATTTATTAAAGTACATCCAGTTATATTTCTTTAAGGTAACTATGGTAACAAGGATTCGTTTTGCTGCGTGTGGGCGGGGCTTCCTTGACGGTTTTCAGACAGGAATATTACAGATTCTACTTTGCGTCATTTGAATTACTTGCATCGTCAGCGGTTTACAGACAGGAGTGTTGCTACATCTTTGCTTAATTCTATTAACGTAGATCATCACAATGAGAGGTAAGTTGTTGTCTTGAACATCCCTTGTTAATTTTTATTTAAACTGGATCTGGGGAAAATAATGTGTTAATTTCTAGCATTAAGTATTCTTAATTAAACAAGTTAAAAATAATTAACACAATGAACAAACAAGTATAAAACAGAAATAAAACGCAATTTTTGTTCAAATTCTATAGAGAACGTGTGGATTGTTGGCCACAGCTTTGTCAAGTGGGCTGGGAAGAGAGCCCAGGACGCGTGGGAGCCGAACTTAGGGCTCCACAACACCACTGTCAAGTGGTTAGGAAAGGGAGGCATGTGTTGGAGCCAGCTTCTGGAGGCCTGCACCTCTGCAGATGGAAGGCCAGACGTCCTGGTGCTCCACGCTGGAGGAAACGATCTGGGGAAAACCAGGAGTGTAGAGCTTATCCGAATGATGAAGACGGACATCTCTACACTCAAGGAGCTGACCGGTGCCAGAATTATTTTTTCTGGCATCACGGAGCGACGCGAGTGGCGTTGGGGTGAAGGAAGAAAGATGAACAGGGTCCGAAAAAATGTCAACAAAGTTATGTCCCGGTACATGAAGGAAATTGGTGGCCTGTTTGTCAGCCATGACAAGGACATAAAATGGAAAAGAACTGACTTGTTTAGATGGGATGGGGTACATTTAACTAAAAAGGGGAATGATTTGTTTTTGTCTAATCTCTTAAATGCTCTCAGTAAATGAAATTTACTAAATCTACAAAATGTTTATTGTATTCTTTTTCATGTACATACATACAGTACACACAGAGGCCTCTATTATAGTAATTTTATAAATGTACACATGTATATACATACATTTTAAATGCAGTATGAGCACGAATAGTTGCAGTATTCTTAACCTTCGTCATAAAAAGTGATGCATCAAATGGTAAAACTAAATTCTCATAGATCAATTGAAGACGTAACACTATTTATATGGTTATATGTTTTAAGAAAGGTTTCTATGTCCCACATCAGAAATTAAATGAGCGGGATATTGAGGCAGACACTTCAAAATAAGAGTCCCGATGTTATTTCTTTGATCATTCTTGATACACTTAATAAACTATATATTTGTTTTTGTAAAACACTGCACATGCCAATTTCTACGATTAATATTAGGCTTTCACTCAAAACTGATCTAATGTGGATTTGTTTTAATCATATAAAAAGCATATTTCAACCCTTTAACCTGCCTACCATGTACACATCTTTTATTGCTGTGAAAATATAGCAAAATGCATGGTTTTCATATACGATGGTAATCTTTCACATATAGAAATATCATTGTATCAATATTTGGTAGGTTGATGTACAGACTCAGAATGAGGATTCGAAGAGACACTATGATTGACATGTGAACAGCCAATGATATTCAGTCATGACAGCAATCGGGGAAATGAAAGACAATCCCATTCATTACATACACTAGTGAAACATTAATAATGATCATCTCAAACAAAAATTATTTGACTTTAATGCATCAAACGCTTTTGTACAAATGCACTCTACAGGTCTTAAGTTGTAAAAGTAAAGTTTAATTTGAATAACCCTCTTACCAACTTATTGCAGCACCTGTGAACATGCCCACATCTTCTCTGAAGTTCACAAGAAAGTATTCTTAATGTGCAATTAAATCATGTTCAATAAAGACAAAACAACTGGATTGTGCCAATTCACCTGAATATTTATTGAAGTTTAAGAAAAACGCCTGTTGTGCCAAATCTCATCCACCACACCCGATACCAGCAGCAAAGTCTGATAACATAACATTAACTTTATTTTAGCATGGTATATAATTATACATTTGTGCTGTCAAAAAATATATGCAAATGTGTGGTGATTTTTTTAACAATGATAATATATCTAAGTTTCTTACTTACAAATCTTCAAACCTTCATGTCTCAAGCTTTTATATTGGCATTATCTCTATCCAGAGGTGTTGAACTTGTATTAAGTGTATTTTATAAAGTAATAAAATGAACCTTAGAATAAAGTTAAATTAATACTACATAGAAACGCATATGTAGAAAATATTTTATAAAAGCAATAAGACAAGTGAAGCCGTGATTTAAGAAAAGCTAAGTGGTGTAACACCATTTAGCTGTTCTGAAATCACTAAAGCATTCATGATGGAGTTTGTGTGGAACAGCTTGTACTGTGAACTGAAACGCGCACAGATAAAGAGCCACACACACACACTCCACCTTGAAACAGTGCATCACAATATATTTATAAACTTAAATTGCATGTTTATGATTAACTCTACATTAAGCCACGTAATGATTTAATTTTGACTTCAAATTAATTGTGCAGCACTAGTTATTAACATTGATTTACATTTTCATGAGTTAATTGAAGATGGAGATAAATTTTGGTCAGTAAGGGTCAGAGAGGCAGACAAGATTTGGCACAACACCCCCAGTGAGCAAGCCAATGGCGACTGTGGCAAGGAAAACAACTCCAAATAGGAGAAAAACCTTAAGAGGAACCAGACTCAAAAGGGGGAGCCCATCCTCTTCTGGCATAGCGTATACATTACATTTCAGCAAATATAGATCTGTAGAAATAAAAATAAAAACAGTTTTATATTTATAATCTTTTAAATATTTTGGAGATAAACCTGAAAAAGAGTAAAATCAACTTTAAACAGTAAAAGACAGATATAACTGGGATAAAATACTTTCTTTTGGTGGCTGAAAGTATTAACGTGCCTAAGACTATTGCACAGTACAATATATAAATATACTCTGTACTGCGCAAGAGTCTATATATTAATTCCATAGATATCGGTGATGTAATGATGCGTCGCCCGTCATCTAGTCACTGGATCCGACAGCATACAGACTGGATATCCTGAGGTAGAGCAGAAGCAGAAGTTAAAACAAATCATTATTGCATGTGAATTGTATGATAAAATGCACTGAAACACTAGACTTTACAATTAGAATTGATAAACTTTACCTCAGTATTTTCCTGTGCTTGTTTTGCTGTGGTCCTTCATGTCATTCATGGTGTCCCTTCCTGTAGAAATTAAATAAATGAATGAATAACGGGGTCACTACATCCAGACAGTATTAATAAACAAAACAAGCAAGCAGAAAGAAATTACCACATATGCAGCTTGTCACCAGTGTTGTAGCACACTTGATGATCTCAGACATTCTGACTTCAACGGTCCAGTTACTGAAAAACCACAAGTACAAATTTGATTCAGATCCAATTTCTTTCTCGAAAATGTGGTTATGATGTACTGTAGTAGTTATTGAAGTGAAATCTTTAAACACTTAGCTTTGGATAGTAGTTTTCGGTCCAGTCTTGCACTGCTATATTCTCCAAACTCTTCCTGCAACTTTACAGAAGGGCACATATTAATTACTATTAGAATAACAGCGGACTGCATATATTGCACAGATTGTCACAAATTGTACAGGTTGAACACATTGAGGTTAAAACTTCTATCAGTCAAAACAAAATATACTACAACAGTGTGTGTTTATTTTCTCGTTTACATCTTACTGCCACTATTGCTCTCATTGTCGTGTGTACTCACTGCATCCTGTCTGCCGCTGCTGCCTTCACTGGCTAGAGTCCTCCCTGGAGCTGCAACACTACTCCTTACGTGAAAGCTGAAACCAAAGCTCATTTACGTAAAATACAGTACACAACACTATGATACTTACACTATACTACTGACGACGACGGGATGATTTTCCACATTGCAATACGACCATATGTAGAACTTGAAGGCCTAGGGCCCGTCCTGTGGCCACACCCGCAACGTGAACAAGTTGCTGAGCGCCCTTCAAGTTTGATATGGCGTACCAATGCAACACAAAGGATTAGGCCATCACTGTCTAGAGTCCTCCCTGGAGCTGCAGCACTACTCCTTACTTGATCCATCCTGCTGATGAGGCTGTAAGATACAGTACACGGCACTATGATAGCTATGATAACTATGTAAAACACCCGATTGAAGGCACAGATCCGGCTGAGAGAGGTAAATGTGGTCCAATAGTGTATGCTTTTTGGTGGTTGCTGTGGTGATCAGTTGCTTATATCTTCTAGTTGTGAACAATTCCAGAACCTTCTTTTCTCCTGTGCTTAGAAGATCCTCATTAAAGTCTCCACAGACGACGACGGGATGATTCTCCACCAACTCCAGATAATCCAGGAGACTGGTCAAGTTCCTCAAGAACTCTTCCAAAGAGTAGCGCGGGGGCCTGTACACAGCAGCGACCGTTGCTCTGATTGGACCATCTATTTTGATGACGACGAACTCCAGATCGGTCACATTCTGGATAAACTGCCTAGGCTGAGCTGAGATGTGCTTTTTACAATATATGGCGACTCCACCTCCATCCATCTGTGCAATATCCTGACGCGTTGAGTAGGAGACGTGTCTGTTACGTGTAAACACGTTGAATCCTTCCAGTTGGTGATGTGCTGCAACAAACGATCCGGTCAGATGCGTTTCCGTCAGGCAAAGAATATCCGACAGCAGCAGTTCGTGATGGCATCTGATGTCGTCTATGTGGGATGGCAGGCCTTCGGTGTTGTGATGAACGATCTTGAGCGTTTGTTCCGTGTCTGCGTCTCTAATCCATTCCAAAAGTGGCATGATTCCTTTGAAAGTTGCTTTCCTCATATTCTGCAACGCGGCTTTGACTGCAGGATCGGCATAAATTTTATTTTCTATGAAGTCCGTCACGTGTAATCCACAAAGTGAGGTTGTTCTGCTGAGGGCGACGTAGGCCATTCCCGGCTCGAAAATTCTCTTCATTGACACTACAGCGTTCTGCAATGTCATCCCTTGAACTTTGTGAGCTGTGCAGGCGTAGGCTAACACAGAAACCTAGGTGGTTAGGTAGCAACCACTCGGTTGCTAAGGTGTCACTAGGATAACTGGTTGGTTACTAGGGTTATGCTAGGTGGTTGTTATGGCTCATCTAGGGTGTCCTGGGCCGTTTCTATGTGGTTAATAGGTGTTATGGGGGGTTTATATGGCATTATTAGCATAATATATCACTTAGTTAATCACTATTAGCATGTAGCTATTCACTGCTAGCATATGTAGCATGTTGGAAGTCCTGTTTGCTAGCATGAGTAAATAGAGCCAACCCCCATGTCTCTACGATACTCAGAAGCAGAGATATGGGTCTGGCTAAATGGTTGCTAGGGTACTCTGTTTGGTTGCTAAGGAGTGGCTAAGCGTCTGCCAGTGATGTTACTCCAAAGGCTGATTGTCAAATAGACCCAACCCCCATGTCTCTACGATGCTCAGAAGCAGAGATACAGGACTGGCTAAATGGTTGCTAGGGTACTCTGTTTGGTTGCTAAGGAGTGGCTTTGCAGTAGCCAGTGATGTTCCTCCAAAGGTTCCTTATGAGTATGAACCATATAAACCAACCAGAATGCCTCTACGACATTCAAAACTGAAGATATCTCACTTTGTATTTGGTTGCTAAGGTGCTCCATAATGGTTGCTAAGGCGTGGCTAGGAAGTGTTGAAGACGTTGGTGATTGGCAGTTTGCTGCCCCGAGTCAAACGAGCCCACCCTCAAATTTCTATGACTGTTCTATCCAGAGATAGAAGTCGATCAATTTGAATGGAAGTCTATGGGATGGGTTGCTAAGGTGCTCTAAATGGTTGCTAGGGCGTGGCTTAATAGCTTCTCAGTGATCCTGAGACACTCATTGGTCGCCTGAGTAAAATGAGCCCTCCCCCTTGTCTCTGTGATGCTGTACTGCAGAGTTTTGTTCAATTCAAAATCCCTATGCACATAGTAGATGGTGTTTCATGGGACGGTTTTCCCCATTCATTTCAATGGGGAAAGTTTGGGAGCTCTAGCACCCCAGGGGTGCAACTTTTACCCCATTTTGTGGTATGTTCTCACAGAGCCATCCACCCTCTTCAGATGTGGCGAGTTTCGTCTTTTTACAAATTTCTCGCTCCGAGTTATTAATCGTCAAAGTCGTTTGCAACGCGTTTAAATACTCTTCTAGGATTTCCGTTTCCATTGCGTCTATGGGGGCACGTTTGGGCAGCTCTAGCACCCCAGGGGTGCAACTTTTACCCAATTTTTTGGTATGTTCTTACAGAGCCTGCCAGCCTCTACAAATGTGGTGAGTTTCATCTTTTTACAAATTTCTCGCTCCGAGTTATTAATCGTCAAAGTTGGTCGCAATGTTAAGTCAATGCGTTTTTTCGGCTGCTTTTTCGCCCCTGGGGCGAACATCGTACCCCCGATCCCTTAGAAAAGATATAGCACACCTCTCCTCAATAGGCCGCACGTTTTGTTGCCCTATTCATGGGTCTTGGACAAACGCTCTAGGAGGAGTAGCGCGCCGAAAAAAAAGTGAAGGAAGAATAATAAAAATAACTAGAATGTACATTTCCTGAAGAAAATGTGAGTGGTGCTCGCAGTGGCAATATTCGGCCCGAATGCAACCAGATGCGGCAGTGTCAGACACCATTGCTAGAGAGCCAACCGTCATGTCTGTACGATGTTCTGATGCTGAGATATGGATGATTCATGTGTTTGTATGGTTGCTAGGGGACTCTATATGGTTGCTATGATGTGGACATACAGTTTATGGGATGATATCTAAAGATTATTTGGCAGTCTGAGTTTAAAAGATCATACTCTGTGCTTCTACAACATTAAAGTACTGAAATATGTCTTGTAAGCGTTGTTTTACGGTTGCTAGGGTGCTCTAAATGGTTGTTAAGGCGTGGCTATGAAGATGGTATGTCACTACTTATTCACTGCTTGATAGGCCGAGTCAAACGAGCCCAGTCCCGAGGCTCTACGACCTTCAGAACCAAATATATCCTTTTAGAAATATTTGTCCCATGTTAAGTCAATGGGGCTTTTTTCGGCTGATTTTTCATGGGACAAAACAAACATCGTACGCCCGATCGCTTAGAAAAGATATAGCACACCTCACCTCAATAAGCCGCACGATTTGACATCTCATTTGTGGGTCTACGACCAACGGTGCCAGAGGAGTAGCGCGCCGAAGTTTCGTTTGGGAGAATAGTAATCACAACACTAGAATGTACATTTCCTGAAGAAAATGTGAGTGGTGCTCGCAGTGGCAATATTCGGCCCAGATGCAACCAGATGCGGTGGTGTCGGACAACATTGCCAGAGAGCCAACCACCATGTCTGTACGATGTTTTGATGCTGAGATATGGCTGATTCATGTATTTGTTTTGTTGCTAGGGCACTCTATATGGTTGCTATGGTGTGGTCATACAGTTCATGGGATGATATCTAAAGACTGTTTTACAATCTGAGCTTAAAAGATCAAACCCTGTGCTTCTGCAACATTCCAGTACTGAAATATGGCTTGTAAGCATTGTTTTACGGTTGCTAGGGTGTTGTAAATAGTGTTTAAGGCGTGACTATGAAGATGGTATGTCACTACTTATTCACTGCTTGATAGGCCGAGTCAAACGAGCCCAGTCCCAAGCCTCTACGACCTTCAGAACCAAAGATATGATTTTACAAATATTTGTCCCATGTTAAGTCAATGGGGCTTTTTTCGGCTTATTTTTCGTGGGACAAAATGAACATCGTACGCCCGATCGCTTAGAAAAGATATAGCACACCTCACCTCAATAAGCCGCACGATTTGACATCTCATTTGTGGGTCTACGACCAACGGTGCCAGAGGAGTAGCGCGCCGAAGTTTCGTTTAGGAGAATAGTAATCACAACACTAGAATGTACATTTCCTGAAGAAAATGTGAGTGGTGCTCGCAGTGGCAAAATCCGTCTCAGGCCAGGTGAGGCAGTAGCTAGGGTAACCATGATGTTGCTAGGCAGTTGCTAGGGTAACCAGGGTGGTTGCTAGGTGGTTGCTAGGGTGACTGGGGTGGTTGCTAAGGTGTTGCTAGGTGGTTGCTAGGGTAACTGGGTTGGTTGCTAGGGTGTTGCTAGGTGGTTGCTAGGGTAACCGGAGTCGTCGCTAGGTGGTTGCTAGGGTGTTGCTAGGTGGTTGCTAGGGTAACCAGGGTGGTTGCTAGGGTGTTGCTAAGTGGTTGCTAGGCTAACCAGAGTGGTTGCTAGGGTAACCAGAGTCATCGCTAGGCGGTTGCTAGGCGGTTGCTAGGGTAACCAGAGTGGTTGCTAAGGTGTTGCTAGGTGGTTACTAGGGTAACCAGAGTGGTTGCTAGGCTGTTGCTAGGGTAATCAGAGTGGTTGCTATGGTGTTGCTAGGTGGTTGCTAGGGTAAACTAAGTGGTTGCCAGGGTGTTGCTAGGTGGTTGCTAGGGTAACCAGAGTGGTTGCTAGGCGGTTGCTAGGCAGTTGCTAGGGTCACCGGGGTGGTTGCTAGGTGGTTGCTAGGGTAACCAGAGTGGTTGCTAGGCGTATGCCAGGGTAACCAGAGTGGTTGCTAAGGTGTTGCTATGCGGTTGCTAGGGTAACCAGAGTGGTTCCTAGGCGGTTGCTAAGGTGTCACTAGGATAACTGGTTGGTTACTAGGGTTATGCTAGGTGGTTGTTATGGCTCATCTAGGGTGTCCTGGGCCGTTTCTCTGTGGTTAATAGGTGTTATGGGGGGTTTATATGGCATTATTAGCATAATATATCACTTAGTTAATCACTATTAGCATGTAGCTATTCACTGCTAGCATATGTAGCATGTTGGAAGTCCTGTTTGCTAGCATAAGCCAATAGAGCCAACCCCCATGTCTCTACGATACTCAGAAGCAGAGATATGGGTCTGGCTAAACAGTTGCTAGGGTACTCTGTTTGGTTGCTAAGGAGTGGCTAAGCGTCTGCCAGTGATGTTACTCCAAAGGCTGATTGTCAAATAGACCCAACCCCCATGTCTCTACGATGCTCAGAAGCAGAGATATAGGACTGGCTAAATGGTTGCTAGGGTACTCTGTTTGGTTGCTAAGGAGTGACTTTGCAGTAGCCAGTGATGTTCCTCCAAAGGTTGCTTATGAGTATGAACCATATAAACCAACCAGAATGCCTCTACGACATTCAAAACTGAAGATATCTCACTTTGTATTTGGTTGCTAAGGTGCTCCATAATGGTTGCTAAGGCGTGGCTAGGAAGTGTTGAAGACGTTGGTGATTGGCAGTTTGCTGCCCTGAGTCAAACGAGCCCACCCTCAAATTTCTATGACTGTTCTATCCAGAGATAGAGGTTGATCAATTTGAATGGAAGTCTATGGGATGGGTTGCTAAGGTGCTCTAAATGGTTGCTAGGGCGTGGCTTAATAGCTCTCCAGTGATCCTGAGACACTCATTGGTCGCCTGAGTAAAATGAGCCCTCCCCCTTGTCTCTATGACGCTGTGCTGCAGAGCTATGTTCAATTCAAAATCCCTATGCACATAGTAGATGGTGTTTCATGGGACGGTTATCCCCATTCATTTCAATGGGGAAAGATTGGGAGCTCTAGCACCCCAGGGGTGCAACTTTTACCCCCTTTTGTGGTATGGTCTCACAGAGCCATCCACCCTCTTCAAATGTGGCGAGTTTCGTCTTTTTACAAATTTATCGCTCCGAGTTATTAATCGTCAAAGTCGTTTGCACCGCGCTTAAATACTCTTCTAGGATTTCCGTTAACATTGCGTCTATGGGGGCACGTTTGGGCAGCTCTAGCACCCCAGGGGTGCAACTTTTGCCCCATTTTTTGGTATGTTCTTACAGAGGCTGCCAGCCTCTACAAATGTGGCGAGTTTCGTCTTTTTACAAATTTCTCGCTCCAAGTTATTAATCGTCAAAGTTTGTCGCAATGTTAAGTCAATACGTTTTTTCGGCTGCTTTTTCGCCCCTGGGGTGAACATCGTACCCCCGATCGCTTAGAAAAGATATAGCACACCTGTCCTCAAAAGGCCACACGTTTTGATGCCTCATTCATGGGTCTAGGAAAAAACGTCTAGGAGGAGTAGCGCGCCAAAAAAGTGTCCAGAAGAAGAAGAATAATAATAATAATAAACCGAGGTCGATTTTTGGGCAGCTCTAGCACCCCAGGGGTGCAATTTTTACCCCATTGTGTGGTATGTTCTTACAGAGACTGCCAGCCTCTACAAATGTGGTGAGTTTCATCTTTTTACAAATTCCTCGCTCTGAGTTATTAATCGTCAAAATTTCGTTTCAATGGGACGTCTATGGGGGTGTTTTTTGTTCCGCCCCCTGGGGCGAACATCGTACCCCCGATCGCTTAGTAAAACTAGAGCACCCCTCTCCTCAATCGGCCGCACGTTTTGACACCTCATTCATGGGTCTGGGACAAACGCTCTAGGAGCAGTGGCGCGCCGAAAATCAGCATCATTATTATTATAGGCTTGGTAAGATAGTAATAGTAGTGCTCGAGGCGAGCACCACTAACTAGAATGTACATTTCCTGAAGAAAATGTGAGTGGTGCTCGCAGTGGCAAAATCCGCCCCGGGCCAGGTGTGGCTGGTGTTCTGGGTGGTTTGTATGGCATTATTAGCATAATTTCACACTTAGCTAGTCACTATTATCATGTAGCTATTCATTGCTAGCATATGTAGCATGTTGGAAGTCTTGTTTGCTAGCATGAGTCAATAGAGCCAACCCCCCTGTCTGTACGACGCTCAGAAGCAAAGATATAGGTCTGGCTAAACGGTTGCTAGGGTACTCTGTTTGGTCGCTAAGGAGTGGCTTCGAGCTGCCAGTGATGTTACTTCAATGGCTGATTGTCAAATAGACCCAACCCCCATGTCTCTATGAAGCTTAAGAGCAGAGATATGGGTCTGGCTAAATGGTTGCTAGGGTAAACTGTTTGGTTGCTAAGGAGGGCTTTGCAGCTGCCATTGATGTTACTCCAACGGCTGATTGTCAAATTTACCCAACCCCCATGTCTCTATGATTTTCTGATGCAGATATATAGGTCTGGCTAAACGGTTGCTAGGGTACTCTGTTTTGTTGCTAAGGAGTGGCTTGGTACCTGCCAGTCATGTTACTCCAAAGGCTGATTGTCAAATTGACCCAACTCCCATGTCTCTACGACTTTCTGATGCAGAGATATAGGACTGGCTAAATGGTTGCTAGGGTACTCTGTTTGGTTGCTAAGGAGTGGCTCTGGGTCTGCCAGTGATGTCACTCCAAAGGCTCCTTATGAGTATGAATGATATAAACCAACCAGAATGCCTTTACGACATTCAGAACTAAAGATATCTCACTTTGTATTTGGTTGCTAAGGTGCTCCATAATGGTTGCTAGGGGGTGGCTAGGAAGTGTTGAAGACATTCGTGATTGGCAGTTTGCTGCCCCGAGTCAAACGAGCCCACCCTCAAATTTCTATGACTTTTCTATCCAGAGATAGAAGTCAATCTATTTGAATGGAAGTCTATGGGATGGGTTGCTAAGGTGCTCTAAATGGTTTCTAGGGCGTGGCTTGATAGCTTCCCAGTGATCCTGAGACACTCATTGGTCGCCTGAGTAAAATGAGCCCTCCCCCTTGTCTCTGTGACGCTGTGCTGCAGAGCTATGTTCAATTCAAAATCCCTATGCACATATTAGATGGTGTTTCATGGGACAGTTTTCCCCATTCATTTCAATGGGGAAAGTTTGGGAGCTCTAGCACCCCAGGGGTGCAACTTTTACCCCATTTTGTGGTATGTTCTCACAGAGCCATCCACCCTCTTCAGATGTGGTGAGTTTCGTCTTTTTACAAATTTCTCGCTCCGAGTTATTAATCGTCAAAGTCGTTTGCACCGCGTATAAATACTCTTCTAGGATTTCCGTTTCTATTGTGTCTATGGGGCGACTTTGGGCAGCTCTAGCACCCCAGGGGTGCAACTTTTACCCCATTTTTTGGTATGTCCTTACAGAGCCTGCCAGCCTCTACAAATGAGGCGAGTTTCATCTTTTTACAAATTTCTCACTCCGAGTTATTAATCGTCAAAGTTGGTCGCAATGTTAAGTCAATGCGTTTTTTCGGCTGCTTTTTCGCCCCTGGGGCAAACATCGTACCCCCGATCGCTTAGAAAAGATATAGCACACCTGTCCTCAATAGGCCGCATGTTTTGATGCCTGATTCACAGGTCTAGGAAAAAACGCCTAGGAGGAGTAGCGCGCCAAAAAAGTGTCCAGAAGAAGAAGAAGAAAAATAATAAACCGGGGTCAGTTTTTGGGCAGCTCTAGCACCCCAGGGGTGCAACTTTTACCCCAATGTGTGGTATGTTCTTACAGAGCCTGCCAGCCTCTACAAATGTGGTGAGTTTCATCTTTTTACAAATTCCTCGCTCTGAGTTATTAATCGTCAAAATTTCGTTTCAATGGGACGTCTATGGGGGTGTTTTTTGTTCCGCCCCCTGGGGCGAACATCGTACCCCCGATCGCTTAGTAAAGCTAGAGCACCCCTCTCCTCAATCGGCCGCACGTTTTGACACCTCATTCATGGGTCTGGGACAAACGCTCTAGGAGTAGCAGCGCACCGAAGATTTCAGCATCATTATTATAGGCTTGGTAAGATAGTAATAGTAGTGCTCGCCAACGAGCACCACTAACTAGAATGTACATTTCCTGAAGAAAATGTGAGTGGTGCTCGCAGTGGCAAAATCCGCCCCGGGCCAGGTGAGGCAGTAGCTAGGGTAACCATGATGTTGCTAGGGTAACCAGGGTGGTTGCTAGGGTATCTGGGGTGGTTGCTATGGTGTTGCTGGGGTAACCAGAGTGGTTGCTAAGGTGTTGCTAGGTGGTTGCTAGGGTAAACTGAGTGGTTGCTAGGCGGTTGCTAGGGTAACCGGGGTGGTTGCTAGGGTAACCGGACTGGTTGCTAAGGTGTTGCTAGGTGGTTGCTAGGGTGTTGCTAGGTGGTTGCTAGGGTAAACTGAGTGGTTGCTAGGCGGTTGCTAGGGTAACTGGGGTGGTTGCTATGGTGTTGCTAGGGTAACCAGAGTGGTTGCTAAGGTGTTGCTAGGTGGTTGCTAGGATAAACTGAGTGGTTGCTAGGCGGTTGCTAGGGTAACCGGGGTGGTTGCTAGGGTAACCGGACTGGTTGCTAAGGTGTTGCTAGGGGGTTGCTAGGGTGTTGCTAGGTGGTTGCTAGGGTAACCAGGGTGGTTGCTAGGGTGTTGCTAAGTGGTTGCTAGGCTAACCAGGGTGGTTGCTAGGTGGTTGCTAGGGTAATCAGAGTGGTTGCTATGGTGTTGCTAGGCGGTTGCTAGGGTAACCAGAGTGGTTCCTAGGCGGTTGCTAAGGTGTCACTAGGATAACTGGTTGGTTACTAGGGTTATGCTAGGTGGTTGTTATGGCTCATCTAGGATGTCCTGGGCCGTTTCTATGTGGTTAATAGGTGTTATGGGGGGTTTATATGGCATTATTAGCATAATATATCACTTAGTTAATCACTATTAGCATGTAGCTATTCATTGCTAGCATATGTAGCATGTTGGAAGTCCTGTTTGCTAGCATGAGCCAATAGAGCCAACCCCCATGTCTCTACGATACTCAGAAGCAGAGATATGGGTCTGGCTAAACGGTTGCTAGGGTACTCTGTTTGGTTGCTAAGGAGTGGCTAAGTGTCTGCCAGTCATGTTACTCCAAAGGCTGATTGTCAAATAGACCCAACCCCCATGTCTCTACGATGCTCAGAAGCAGAGATATAGGACTGGCTAAATGGTTGTTAGGGTACTCTGTTTGGTTGCTAAGGAGTGGCTTGGCAGTAGCCAGTGATGTTCCTCCAAAGGCTCCTTGTGAGTATGAACGATACAAACCAACCAGAATGCCTCTACGACATTCAGAACTGAAGATATCTCACTTTGTATTCGGTTGCTAAGGTGATCCATAATGGTTGCTAGGGCGTGGTTAGGAAATGTTGAAGACATTGCTGATTGGCAGGTTGCTGCCCCGAGTGAAACGAGCCCACCCTCAAATTTCTATGACTTTTCTATCCAGAGATAGGAGTCAATTAATTTGAATGGAAGTCTATGGGATGGGTTGCTAAGGTGCTCTAAATGGTTGCTAGGGCGTGGCTTAATAGCTTCCCAGTGATCCTGAGACACTCATTGGTTGCCTGAGTAAAATGAGCCCTCCCCCTTGTCTCTGTGACGCTGTGCTGCAGAGCTATGTTCAATTCAAAATCCCTATGCATATAGTAGATGGTGTTTCATGGGACGGTTTTCCCCATTCATTTCAATGGGGAAAGTTTGGGAGCTCTAGCACCCCAGGGGTGCAACTTTTACCCCATTTTGTGGTATGTTCTCACAGAGCCTGCCAGCCTCTGCAAATGTGGCGAGTTTTGTCTTTTTACAAATTTCTCGCTCCGAGTTATTAATCGTCAAAGTTAATTTCAATGCAAAGTCAATAGGTCCAAAAATCGCTACTTTTTCGCCCCTGGGGCGAACATCGTACCCCCGATCTCTTAGAAAAGATATAGCACACCTCTACTCAATAGGCCGCACGTTTTGACGCCTCATTCATGGGTCTGGGACAAACGCTCTAGGAGGAGTAGCGCGCCGAAAAAAAAGTGGAAGAAGAAGAATAATAACTAGAATGTACATTTCCTGAAGAAAATGTGAGTGGTGCTCGCAGTGGCAAAATCCGCCCCGGGCCAGGTGAGGCAGTAGCTAGGGTAACCATGATGTTGCTAGGCAGTTGCTAGCGTAACCAGTGTGGTTGCTAGGTGGTTGCTAGGGTAACTGGGATGGTTGCTACGGTGTTGCTAAGTGGTTTCTAGGGTAAACAGGGTGGTTGCTAGGGTGTTGCTAGGTGGTTGCTAGGGTAACTGGGATGGTTGCTAAGGTGTTGCTAAGTGGTTGCTAGGGTAACCAGGGTGATTGCTAGGTGGTTGCTAGGGTAACTGGGATGGTTGCTAAGGTGTTGCTAAGTGGTTGCTAGGGTAACCAGAGTGGTTGCTAGGGTGTTGCTAGGTGGTTGCTAGGGTAACCAGAGTGGTTCCTAGGCGGTTGCTAAGGTGTCACTAGGATAACTGGTTGGTTACTAGGGTTATGCTAGGTGGTTGTTATGGCTCATCTAGGGTGTCCTGGGCCGTTTCTATGTGGTTAATAGGTGTTATGGGGGGTTTATATGGCATTATTAGCATAATATATCACTTAGTTAATCACTATTAGCATGTAGCTATTCACTGCTAGCATATGTAGCATGTTGGAAGTTCTGTTTGCTAGCATGAGCCAATAGACCCAACCCCCATGTCTCTACGATGCTCAGAAGCAGAGATATAGGACTGGCTAAATGGTTGCTAGGGTACTCTGTTTGGTTGCTAAGGAGTGGCTTTGCAGTAGCCAGTGATGTTCCTCCAAAGGTTCCTTATGAGTATGAACCATATAAACCAACCAGAATGCCTCTACGACATTCAAAACTGAAGATATCTCACTTTGTATTTGGTTGCTAAGGTGCTCCATAATGGTTGCTAGGGCGTGGTTAGGAAATGTTGAAGACGTTGCTGATTGGCAGGTTGCTGCCCCGAGTCAAACGAGCCCACCCTCAAATTTCTATGACTTTTCTATCCAGAGATAGGAGTCAATTAATTTGAATGGAAGTCTATGGGATGGGTTGCTAAGGTGCTCTAAATGGTTGCTAGGGCGTGGCTTAATAGCTTCCCAGTGATCCTGAGACACTCATTGGTCGCCTGAGTAAAATGAGCCCTCCCCCTTGTCTCTGTGACGCTGTGCTGCAGAGCTATGTTCAATTCAAAATCCCTATGCACATAGTAGATGGTGTTTCATGGGACGGTTTTCCCCATTCATTTCAATGGGGAAAGTTTGGGAGGTCTAGCACCCTAGGGGTGCAACTTTTACCCCTTTTTGTGGTATGTTCCCACAGAGCCATCCACCCTCTTCAAATGTGGCGAGTTTCGTCTTTTTACAAATTTCTCGCTCCGAGTTATTAAGCGTCAAAGTCGTTTGCAACGCGTATAAATACTCTTCTAGAATTTCCGTTAACATTGATGTCTATGGGGGCGAGTTTGGGCAGCTCTAGCACCCCAGGGGTGCAACTTTTACCACATTTTTTGGTATGTCCTTACAGAGCCTGCCAGCCTCTACAAATGTGGCGAGTTTTGTCTTTTTACAAATTTCTCGCTCCGAGTTATTAATCGTCAAAGTTAATTTCAATGCAAAGTCAATAGGTCCAAAAATCGCTACTTTTTCGCCCCTGGGGCGAACATCGTACCCCCGATCTCTTAGAAAAGATATAGCACACCTCTCCTCAATAGGCCGCACGTTTTGACGCCTCATTCATGGGTCTGGGACAAACGATCTAGGAGGAGTAGCGCGCCGAAAAAAAAGTGGAAGAAGAAGAATAATAATAAACCCATTGACTTCTATGGGGCAAGTTTGGGCAGCTCTAGCACCCCAGGGGTGCAACTTTTACCCCATTGTGTGGTATGTTCTCACAGAGCCTGCCAGCCTCTTCAAATGTGGCGAGTTTCATCTTTTTACAAATTTCTCACTTTGAGTTATTAATCATCAAAATTTGTGGCAATGCGTTGTCTATGCGTTTTTTTGGCTGCTTTTTCGCCCCTGGGGCGACCACCGTACCCCCGATCACTTACAAAAGATATAGCACACCTCTCCTCAATAGGCCACACGTTTTGACGCCTCATTCATGGGTTTGGGACCAACGCTCTACGAACAGGAGCGCGGTGGAATCACTATCATTATTATAGGCTTGGTAAGATAGTAATAGTAGTGCTCGAGGCGAGCACCACTAACTAGAATGTACATTTCCTGAAGAAAATGTGAGTGGTGCTCGCAGTGGCAAAATCCGCCCCGGGCCTGGTGCGGCTGGTGTTCTGGGTGGTTTCTATGGCATTATTACCATAATCTAACACTTAGCTAGGCACTATTAGCATGTAGCTATTCACTGCTAGCATATGTAGCATGTAGGAAGTCCTGTTTGCTAGCATGAGTCAATAGAGCCAACCCCCATGTCTCTATGACGCTTAGAAGCAGAGATATGGGTCTGGCTAAATGGTTGCTAGGGTAAACTATTTAGTTGCTAAGGAGTTGCTTAGCAGCTGCCTCTGATGTTACTCCAAAAGCTGATTGTCAAATAGACCCAACCCCCATGTCTCTACGACTTTCTGATGCAGAGATATGGGTCTGGCTAAATGGTTGCTAGGGTAAACTGTTTGGTTGCTAAGGAGTGGCTTGGCAGCTGCCAGTGATGTTACTCCAAAGGCTGATTGTCAAATAGACCCAACCCCCATGTCTGTACCACTTTCTGATGCAGAGATATAGGACTGGCTAAATGGTTGCTAGGGTACTCTGTTTGGTTGCTAAGGAGTGGCTATGTGTCTGCCAGTGATGTCACTCCAAAGACTGCCTATGAGTATGAACGATATAAACCAACCAGAATGCCTCTACGACATTCAGAACTGAAGATATCTCACTTTGTATTTGGTTGCTAAGGTGCTCCATAATGGTTGCTAGGGCGTGGCTAGGAAGTGTTGAAGACGTTGGTGATTGGCAGGTTGCTGCCCCGAGTCAAACGAGCCCACCCTCAAATTTCTATGACTTTTCTATCCAGAGATAGAAGTCTATCAATTTGAATGGAAGTCTATGGGATGGGTTGCTAAGGTGCTCTAAATGGTTGCTAGGGCGTGGCTTAATAGCTTCCCAGTGATCCTGAGACACTCATTGGTCGCCTGAGTAAAATGAGCCCTCCCCCTTGTCTCTGTGACGCTGTGCTGCAGAGCTATGTTCAATTCAAAATCCCTATGCACATAGTAGATGGTGTTTCATGGGACGGTTTTCCCCATTCATTTCAATGGGGAAAGTTTGGGAGCTCTAGCACCCCAGGGGTGCAACTTTTACCCCATTTTGTGGTATGTTCTCACAGAGCCATCCACCCTCTTCAGATGTGGCGAGTTTCATCTTTTTACAAATTTCTCGCTCCGAGTTATTAATCGTCAAAGTCGTTTGCAACGCGTATAAATACTCTTCTAGGATTTCCGTTTTCATTGATGTCTATGGGGGCACGTTTGGGCAGCTCTAGCACCCCAGGGGTGCAACTTTTACCCGATTTTTTGGTATGTCCTTACAGAGCCTGCCAGCCTCTACAAATGTGGTGAGTTTCGTCTTTTTACAAATTTCTCACTCCGAGTTATTAATCGTCAAAGTTGGTCGCAATGCATTGTCTATGCGTTTTTTCGGCTGTTTGGTCGCCCCTGGGGCGAACATCGTACCCCCGATCTCTTAGAAAAGATATAGCACACCTCTCCTCAATAGGCCGCACGATTTGATGCCTCACTCATGAGTCTAGGACAAACGCCCTAGGAGGAGTAGCGCGCCGAAAAAAAGTGGAAGAATAAAAATAATAATAAATAACATTGAGGTCTATGGGGGCAAGTTTGGGCAGCTCTGGCACCCCAGGGGTGGAACTTTTACCCCATTGTGTGGTATGTTCTTACAGAGCCTACCAGCCTCTTCAAATGTGGCGAGTTTCATCTTTTTACAAATTCCTCGCTCCGAGTTATTAATCATCAAAGTTTTTGGCAATGCATTGTCTATGCGTTTTTTCGGCTGCTTTTTCGCCCCTGGGGCGACCATCGTACCCCCGATCACTTACAAATGATATAGCACACCTCTCCTCAATAGGCCGCACGTTTTGACGCCTCATTCATGGGTCTGGAACCAACGCTCTAGGAGGAGGAGCGCTCCGAAAATTTAGTGGTATCAGCATCCTTATTATAGGCTTGGTAAGATAGTAATAGTAGTGCTCGAGGCGAGCACCACTAATAAACCCATTGACTTCTATGGGGCAAGTTTGGGCAGCTGTAGCACCCCAGGGGTGCAACTTTTACCCCATTGTGTGGTATGTTCTTACAGAGCCTACCAGCCTCTTCAAATGTGGTGAGTTTCATCTTTTTACAAATTTCTCGCTTCGAGTTATTAATCATCAAAGTTTGTGGCAATGCGTTGTCTATGCGTTTTTTTGGCTGCTTTTTCGCCCCTGGGGCGACCATCGTACCCCCGATCATTTACAAAAGATATAGCACACCTCTCCTCAATAGGCCGCACGTTTTGACGCCTCATTCATGGGTCTGGGACCAACGCTCTAGGAGGAGGAGTGCTCCGAAAATTTGGTGGTATCAGCATCCTTATTATAGGCTTGGTAAGATAGTAATAGTAGTGCTCGAGGCGAGCACCACTAACTAGAATGTACATTTCCTGAAGAAAATGTGAGTGGTGCTCGCAGTGGCAAAATTCGGGCCCGGGCCAGGTGAGGCAGTGTCGGACACCATTGGCAGAGAGCCAACCGCCGTGTCTGTACGATGTTCTGATGCTGAGATATATGCTTTAAGATGTTTGTATGGTTGCTAGGGAACTCTATATGGTTGCTATGGTATGGTCCTAGAGTTCATGGGACGATATTTAAAGACTTTTTACTAGTCTGAGCTTAAAACATCAAACTCTGTGCTTCTACAACTTCCCAGTCCTGAAATATGGCTTGCAAGCGGAATTTTACGGTTGCTAGGGTGCTGTAAATGGTTGTTAAGGCTTGGCTATGAAGATGGTATGTCACTACTTATTCACTGCTTGATAGGCCAGAGTGGTTGCTAGGTGGTTGCTAGGGTAACCAGAGTCATCGCTAGGCGGTTGCTAGGCGGTTGCTAGGGTAACCAGAGTGGTTGCTAAGGTGTTGCTAGGTGGTTACTAGGGTAACCAGAGTGGTTGCTAGGCTGTTGCTAGGGTAATCAGAGTGGTTGCTATGGTGTTGCTAGGTGGTTGCTAAGGTAAACTAAGTGGTTGCCAGGGTGTTGCTAGGTGGTTGCTAGGGTAACCAGAGTGGTTGCTAGGCGGTTGCCAGGGTAACCAGAGTGGTTGCTAAGGTGTTGCTATGCGGTTGCTAGGGTAACCAGAGTGGTTCCTAGGCGGTTGCTAAGGTGTCACTAGGATAACTGGTTGGTTACTAGGGTTATGCTAGGTGGTTGTTATGGCTCATCTAGGGTGTCCTGGGCCGTTTCTATGTGGTTAATAGGTGTTATGGGGGGTTTATATGGCATTATTAGCATAATATATCACTTAGTTAATCACTATTAGCATGTAGCTATTCACTGCTAGCATATGTAGCATGTTGGAAGTCCTGTTTGCTAGCATGAGTAAATAGAGCCAACCCCCATGTCTCTACGATACTCAGAAGCAGAGATATGGGTCTGGCTAAATGGTTGCTAGGGTACTCTGTTTGGTTGCTAAGGAGTGGCTAAGCGTCTGCCAGTGATGTTACTCCAAAGGCTGATTGTCAAATAGACCCAACCCCCATGTCTCTACGATGCTCAGAAGCAGAGATACAGGACTGGCTAAATGGTTGCTAGGGTACTCTGTTTGGTTGCTAAGGAGTGGCTTTGCAGTAGCCAGTGATGTTCCTCCAAAGGTTCCTTATGAGTATGAACCATATAAACCAACCAGAATGCCTCTACGACATTCAAAACTGAAGATATCTCACTTTGTATTTGGTTGCTAAGGTGCTCCATAATGGTTGCTAAGGCGTGGCTAGGAAGTGTTGAAGACGTTGGTGATTGGCAGTTTGCTGCCCCGAGTCAAACGAGCCCACCCTCAAATTTCTATGACTGTTCTATCCAGAGATAGAAGTCGATCAATTTGAATGGAAGTCTATGGGATGGGTTGCTAAGGTGCTCTAAATGGTTGCTAGGGCGTGGCTTAATAGCTTCTCAGTGATCCTGAGACACTCATTGGTCGCCTGAGTAAAATGAGCCCTCCCCCTTGTCTCTGTGATGCTGTACTGCAGAGTTTTGTTCAATTCAAAATCCCTATGCACATAGTAGATGGTGTTTCATGGGACGGTTTTCCCCATTCATTTCAATGGGGAAAGTTTGGGAGCTCTAGCACCCCAGGGGTGCAACTTTTACCCCATTTTGTGGTATGTTCTCACAGAGCCATCCACCCTCTTCAGATGTGGCGAGTTTCGTCTTTTTACAAATTTCTCGCTCCGAGTTATTAATCGTCAAAGTCGTTTGCAACGCGTTTAAATACTCTTCTAGGATTTCCGTTTCCATTGCGTCTATGGGGGCACGTTTGGGCAGCTCTAGCACCCCAGGGGTGCAACTTTTACCCAATTTTTTGGTATGTTCTTACAGAGCCTGCCAGCCTCTACAAATGTGGTGAGTTTCATCTTTTTACAAATTTCTCGCTCCGAGTTATTAATCGTCAAAGTTGGTCGCAATGTTAAGTCAATGCGTTTTTTCGGCTGCTTTTTCGCCCCTGGGGCGAACATCGTACCCCCGATCCCTTAGAAAAGATATAGCACACCTCTCCTCAATAGGCCGCACGTTTTGTTGCCCTATTCATGGGTCTTGGACAAACGCTCTAGGAGGAGTAGCGCGCCGAAAAAAAAGTGAAGGAAGAATAATAAAAATAACTAGAATGTACATTTCCTGAAGAAAATGTGAGTGGTGCTCGCAGTGGCAATATTCGGCCCGAATGCAACCAGATGCGGCAGTGTCAGACACCATTGCTAGAGAGCCAACCGTCATGTCTGTACGATGTTCTGATGCTGAGATATGGATGATTCATGTGTTTGTATGGTTGCTAGGGGACTCTATATGGTTGCTATGATGTGGACATACAGTTTATGGGATGATATCTAAAGATTATTTGGCAGTCTGAGTTTAAAAGATCATACTCTGTGCTTCTACAACATTAAAGTACTGAAATATGTCTTGTAAGCGTTGTTTTACGGTTGCTAGGGTGCTCTAAATGGTTGTTAAGGCGTGGCTATGAAGATGGTATGTCACTACTTATTCACTGCTTGATAGGCCGAGTCAAACGAGCCCAGTCCCGAGGCTCTACGACCTTCAGAACCAAATATATCCTTTTAGAAATATTTGTCCCATGTTAAGTCAATGGGGCTTTTTTCGGCTGATTTTTCATGGGACAAAACAAACATCGTACGCCCGATCGCTTAGAAAAGATATAGCACACCTCACCTCAATAAGCCGCACGATTTGACATCTCATTTGTGGGTCTACGACCAACGGTGCCAGAGGAGTAGCGCGCCGAAGTTTCGTTTGGGAGAATAGTAATCACAACACTAGAATGTACATTTCCTGAAGAAAATGTGAGTGGTGCTCGCAGTGGCAATATTCGGCCCAGATGCAACCAGATGCGGTGGTGTCGGACAACATTGCCAGAGAGCCAACCACCATGTCTGTACGATGTTTTGATGCTGAGATATGGCTGATTCATGTATTTGTTTTGTTGCTAGGGCACTCTATATGGTTGCTATGGTGTGGTCATACAGTTCATGGGATGATATCTAAAGACTGTTTTACAATCTGAGCTTAAAAGATCAAACCCTGTGCTTCTGCAACATTCCAGTACTGAAATATGGCTTGTAAGCATTGTTTTACGGTTGCTAGGGTGTTGTAAATAGTGTTTAAGGCGTGACTATGAAGATGGTATGTCACTACTTATTCACTGCTTGATAGGCCGAGTCAAACGAGCCCAGTCCCAAGCCTCTACGACCTTCAGAACCAAAGATATGATTTTACAAATATTTGTCCCATGTTAAGTCAATGGGGCTTTTTTCGGCTTATTTTTCGTGGGACAAAATGAACATCGTACGCCCGATCGCTTAGAAAAGATATAGCACACCTCACCTCAATAAGCCGCACGATTTGACATCTCATTTGTGGGTCTACGACCAACGGTGCCAGAGGAGTAGCGCGCCGAAGTTTCGTTTAGGAGAATAGTAATCACAACACTAGAATGTACATTTCCTGAAGAAAATGTGAGTGGTGCTCGCAGTGGCAAAATCCGTCTCAGGCCAGGTGAGGCAGTAGCTAGGGTAACCATGATGTTGCTAGGCAGTTGCTAGGGTAACCAGGGTGGTTGCTAGGTGGTTGCTAGGGTGACTGGGGTGGTTGCTAAGGTGTTGCTAGGTGGTTGCTAGGGTAACTGGGTTGGTTGCTAGGGTGTTGCTAGGTGGTTGCTAGGGTAACCGGAGTCGTCGCTAGGTGGTTGCTAGGGTGTTGCTAGGTGGTTGCTAGGGTAACCAGGGTGGTTGCTAGGGTGTTGCTAAGTGGTTGCTAGGCTAACCAGAGTGGTTGCTAGGGTAACCAGAGTCATCGCTAGGCGGTTGCTAGGCGGTTGCTAGGGTAACCAGAGTGGTTGCTAAGGTGTTGCTAGGTGGTTACTAGGGTAACCAGAGTGGTTGCTAGGCTGTTGCTAGGGTAATCAGAGTGGTTGCTATGGTGTTGCTAGGTGGTTGCTAGGGTAAACTAAGTGGTTGCCAGGGTGTTGCTAGGTGGTTGCTAGGGTAACCAGAGTGGTTGCTAGGCGGTTGCTAGGCAGTTGCTAGGGTCACCGGGGTGGTTGCTAGGTGGTTGCTAGGGTAACCAGAGTGGTTGCTAGGCGTATGCCAGGGTAACCAGAGTGGTTGCTAAGGTGTTGCTATGCGGTTGCTAGGGTAACCAGAGTGGTTCCTAGGCGGTTGCTAAGGTGTCACTAGGATAACTGGTTGGTTACTAGGGTTATGCTAGGTGGTTGTTATGGCTCATCTAGGGTGTCCTGGGCCGTTTCTCTGTGGTTAATAGGTGTTATGGGGGGTTTATATGGCATTATTAGCATAATATATCACTTAGTTAATCACTATTAGCATGTAGCTATTCACTGCTAGCATATGTAGCATGTTGGAAGTCCTGTTTGCTAGCATAAGCCAATAGAGCCAACCCCCATGTCTCTACGATACTCAGAAGCAGAGATATGGGTCTGGCTAAACAGTTGCTAGGGTACTCTGTTTGGTTGCTAAGGAGTGGCTAAGCGTCTGCCAGTGATGTTACTCCAAAGGCTGATTGTCAAATAGACCCAACCCCCATGTCTCTACGATGCTCAGAAGCAGAGATATAGGACTGGCTAAATGGTTGCTAGGGTACTCTGTTTGGTTGCTAAGGAGTGACTTTGCAGTAGCCAGTGATGTTCCTCCAAAGGTTGCTTATGAGTATGAACCATATAAACCAACCAGAATGCCTCTACGACATTCAAAACTGAAGATATCTCACTTTGTATTTGGTTGCTAAGGTGCTCCATAATGGTTGCTAAGGCGTGGCTAGGAAGTGTTGAAGACGTTGGTGATTGGCAGTTTGCTGCCCTGAGTCAAACGAGCCCACCCTCAAATTTCTATGACTGTTCTATCCAGAGATAGAGGTTGATCAATTTGAATGGAAGTCTATGGGATGGGTTGCTAAGGTGCTCTAAATGGTTGCTAGGGCGTGGCTTAATAGCTCTCCAGTGATCCTGAGACACTCATTGGTCGCCTGAGTAAAATGAGCCCTCCCCCTTGTCTCTATGACGCTGTGCTGCAGAGCTATGTTCAATTCAAAATCCCTATGCACATAGTAGATGGTGTTTCATGGGACGGTTATCCCCATTCATTTCAATGGGGAAAGATTGGGAGCTCTAGCACCCCAGGGGTGCAACTTTTACCCCCTTTTGTGGTATGGTCTCACAGAGCCATCCACCCTCTTCAAATGTGGCGAGTTTCGTCTTTTTACAAATTTATCGCTCCGAGTTATTAATCGTCAAAGTCGTTTGCACCGCGCTTAAATACTCTTCTAGGATTTCCGTTAACATTGCGTCTATGGGGGCACGTTTGGGCAGCTCTAGCACCCCAGGGGTGCAACTTTTGCCCCATTTTTTGGTATGTTCTTACAGAGGCTGCCAGCCTCTACAAATGTGGCGAGTTTCGTCTTTTTACAAATTTCTCGCTCCAAGTTATTAATCGTCAAAGTTTGTCGCAATGTTAAGTCAATACGTTTTTTCGGCTGCTTTTTCGCCCCTGGGGTGAACATCGTACCCCCGATCGCTTAGAAAAGATATAGCACACCTGTCCTCAAAAGGCCACACGTTTTGATGCCTCATTCATGGGTCTAGGAAAAAACGTCTAGGAGGAGTAGCGCGCCAAAAAAGTGTCCAGAAGAAGAAGAATAATAATAATAATAAACCGAGGTCGATTTTTGGGCAGCTCTAGCACCCCAGGGGTGCAATTTTTACCCCATTGTGTGGTATGTTCTTACAGAGACTGCCAGCCTCTACAAATGTGGTGAGTTTCATCTTTTTACAAATTCCTCGCTCTGAGTTATTAATCGTCAAAATTTCGTTTCAATGGGACGTCTATGGGGGTGTTTTTTGTTCCGCCCCCTGGGGCGAACATCGTACCCCCGATCGCTTAGTAAAACTAGAGCACCCCTCTCCTCAATCGGCCGCACGTTTTGACACCTCATTCATGGGTCTGGGACAAACGCTCTAGGAGCAGTGGCGCGCCGAAAATCAGCATCATTATTATTATAGGCTTGGTAAGATAGTAATAGTAGTGCTCGAGGCGAGCACCACTAATAATAAACCAGGGGCGATTTTTGGGCAGCTCTAGCACCCCAGGGGTGCAACTTTTACCCCAATGTGTGGTATGTTCTCACAGAGCCTGCCAGCCTCTTCAAATGTGGCGAGTTTCATCTTTTTACAAATTCCTCACTCTGAGTTATTAATCGTCAAAATTTCGTTTCAATGGGACGTCTATGGGGGTGTTTTTTGTTCCGCCCCCTGGGGCGAACATCGTATCCCCGATCGCTTAGTGAACATAGGGCACCCCTCTCCTCAATCGGCCGCACGTTTTGATGCCTCATTCATCGGTCTGGGACAAACGCTTTAGGAGCAGCAGCGCGCCGAAGATTTCAGCATCATTATTATAGGCTTGGCAAGATAGTAATAGTAGTGCTCGAGGCGAGCACCACTAACTAGAATGTACATTTCCTGAAGAAAATGTGAGTGGTGCTCGCAGTGGCAAAATCCGCCCCGGGCCAGGTGAGGCAGTAGCTAGGGTAACCAAGAGGTTGCTAGGCAGTTGCTAGGGTAACCAGGGTGGTTGCTAGGTGTTTGCTAGAGTAACTGGGATGGTTGCTAAGGTGTTGCTAAGTGGTTGCTAGGGTAACCAGGGTGGTTGCTAGGGTGTTGCTAGGTGGTTGCTAGGGTAACCAAAGTCGTCGCTAGGCGGTTGCTAGGCGGTTGCTAGGGTAACCAGAGTGGTTGCTAGGCTGTTGCTAGGGTAATCAGAGTGGTTCCTATGGTGTTGCTAGGTGGTTGCTAGGGTAACCGGAGTCGTCGCTAGGCGGTTGCTAGGCGGTTGCTAGGGTAACCAGAGTGGTTGCTAGGCTGTTGCTAGGGTAATCAGAGTGGTTTTTATGGTGTTGCTAGGTGGTTGCTAGGGTAACCGGAGTCGTCGCTAAGCGGTTGCTTGGCGTTTGCTAGAGTAATCAGAGTGGTTGCTATGGTGTTACTAGGTGGTTGCTAGGGTAAACTGAGTGGTTGCCAGGGTGTTGCTAGGCAGTTGCTAGGGTAACCGGGGTGGTTGCTAGGTGGTTGCTAGGGTAACCAGAGTTGTTGCTAAGGTGTTGCTAGGCGGTTGCTAGGGTAACCAGAGTAGTTCCTAGGCGGTTGCTAAGGTGTCACTAGGTTAACTGGTTGGTTACTAGGGTTATGCTAGGTGGTTGTTATGGCTCATCTAGGGTGTCCCGGGCCGTTTCTAGGTGGTTATTAGTTGTTATGGGGGGTTTATATGGCATTATTAGCATAATTTAACACTTAGTTAATCACTATTAGCATGTAGCTATTCACTGCTAGCATATGTAGCATGTTGGAAGTCTTGTTTGCTAGCATGAGCCAATAGAGCCAACCCCCATGTCTCTACGATACTCAGAAGCAGAGATATGGGTCTGGCTAAACGGTTGCTAGGGTACTCTGTTTGGTTGCTAAGGAGTGGCTTGGTACCTGCCAGTCATGTTACTCCAAAGGCTGATTGTCAAATTGACCCAACTCCCATGTCTCTACGACTTTCTGATGCAGAGATATAGGACTGGCTAAATGGTTGCTAGGGTACTCTGTTTGGTTGCTAAGGAGTGGCTATGGGTCTTTCAGTGATGTCACTCCAAAGGCTCCTTATGTGTATGAACAATATAAACCAACCAGAATGCCTCTACGGCATTCAGAACTGAAGATATCTCATTTTGTATTTGGTTGCTAAGGTGCTCCATAATGGTTGCTAGGGCGTGGCTAGGAAGTGTTGAAGACGTTGGTGATTGGCAGTTTGCTGCCCCGAGTCAAACGAGCCCACCCTCAAATTTCTATGACTGTTCTATCCAGAGATAGAAGTCGATCAATTTGAATGGAAGTCTATGGGATGGGTTGCTAAGGTGCTCTAAATGGTTGCTAGGGCGTGGCTTGATAGCTTCCCAGTGATCCTGAGACACTCATTGGTCGCCTGAGTAAAATGAGCCCTCCCCCTTGTCTCTGTGATGCTGTGCTGCAGAGCTATGTTCAATTCAAAATCCCTATGCACATAGTAGATGGTGTTTCATGGGACGGTTTTCCCCATTCATTTCAATGGGGAAAGTTTGGGAGCTCTAGCACCCCAGGGGTGCAACTTTTACCCCATTTTGTGGTATGTTCTCACAGAGCCATCCACCCTCTTCAAATGTGACGAGTTTCGTCTTTTTACAAATTTCTTGCTCCGAGTTATTAAACGTCAAAGTCGTTTGCACCGCGCTTAAATACTCTTCTAGGATTTTCGTTTCCATTGTGTCTATGGGGGCACGTTTGGGCAGCTCTAGCACCCCAGGGGTGCAACTTTTACCCCATTTTTTGGTATGTTCTTACAGAGCCTGCCAGCCTCTACAAATGTGGCTAGTTTCATCTTTTTACAAATTTCTCACTCCGAGTTATTAATCGTCAAAGTTGGTCGCAATGTTAAGTCAATGCGTTTTTTCGGCCGCTTTTTCGCCCCTGGGGCGAACATCGTACCCCCGATCGCTTAGAAAAGATATAGCACACCTGTCCTCAATAGGCCGCACGTTTTGATGCCTGATTCATGGGTCTAGGAAAAAACGCCAAGGAGGAGTAGCGCGCCGAAAAAAAAGTGAAGGAAGAAGAATAATAATAAAAAATAAATTGAGGACCATTTTTGGGCAGCTCTAGCACCCCAGGGGTGCAACTTTTACCCCATTGTGTGGTATGTTCTTACAGAGCCTGCCAGCCTCTTCAAATGTGGCGAGTTTCGTCTTTTTACAAATTTCTCGTTCTGAGTTATTAATCATCAAAATTTCATTTCAATGGGACGTCTATGGGGGGCGTTTTTGTTTCGCCCCGTGGGGCGAAGATTGTACCCCCGATCGCTTAGTAAAGCTATAGCACCCCTCTCCTCAATCGGCCGCACGTTTTGACACCTCATTTATGGGTCTGGGACAAACGCTCTAGGAGTAGCAGCGCGCCGAAAAAGAGGTGGAATCAGCATCATTATTGTTATAGGCTTGGTAAGATAGTAATAGTAGTGCTCCTGGCGAGCACCACTAACTAGAATGTACATTTCCTGAAGAAAATGTGAGTGGTGCTCGCAGTGGCAAAATCCGTCTCAGGCCAGGTGAGGCAGTAGCTAGGGTAACCATGATGTTGCTAGGCAGTTGCTAGGGTAACCAGGGTGGTTGCCAGGGTAACTGGTGTGGTTCCTAAGGTGTTGCTAGGTGGTTGCTAGGGTAACTGGGTTGGTTGCTAGGGTGTTGCTAGGTGGTTGCTAGGGTAACCGGAGTCGTCGCTAGGTGGTTGCTAGGGTTTTGCTAGGTGGTTGCTAGGGTAACCAGGGTGGTTGCTAGGGTGTTGCTAAGTGGTTGCTAGGCTAACCAGAGTGGTTGCTAGGTGGTTGCGAGGGTAACCAGAGTCGTCGCTAGGCGGTTGCTAGGGTAACCAGAGTGGTTGCTAAGGTGTTGCTAGGTGGTTACTAGGGTAACCAGAGTGGTTGCTATGGTGTTGCTAGGTGGTTGCTAGAGTAAACTGAGCGGTTGCCAGGGTGTTGCTAGGTGGTTGCTAGGGTAACCGGAGTGGTTGCTAGGCGGTTGCTAGGCAGTTGCTAGGGTAACCGGGGTGGTTGCTAGGTGGTTGCTAGGGTAACCAGAGTGGTTGCTAGGCGGTTGCCAGGGTAACCAGAGTGGTTGCTAAGGTGTTGCTATGCGGTTGCTAGGGTAACCAGAGTGGTTCCTAGGCGGTTGCTAAGGTGTCACTAGGATAACTGGTTGGTTACTAGGGTTATGCTAGGTGGTTGTTATGGCTCATCTAGGATGTCCTGGGCCGTTTCTATGTGGTTAATAGGTGTTATGGGGGGTTTATATGGCATTATTAGCATAATATATCACTTAGTTAATCACTATTAGCATGTAGCTATTCATTGCTAGCATATGTAGCATGTTGGAAGTCCTGTTTGCTAGCATGAGCCAATAGAGCCAACCCCCATGTCTCTACGATACTCAGAAGCAGAGATATGGGTCTGGCTAAACGGTTGCTAGGGTACTCTGTTTGGTTGCTAAGGAGTGGCTAAGTGTCTGCCAGTGATGTTACTCCAAAGGCTGATTGTCAAATTGACCCAACCCCCATGTCTCTACGATGCTCAGAAGCAGAGATATAGGACTGGCTAAATGGTTGTTAGGGTACTCTGTTTGGTTGCTAAGGAGTGGCTTGGCAGTAGCCAGTGATGTTCCTCCAAAGGCTCCTTGTGAGTATGAACGATATAAACCAACCAGAATGCCTCTACGACATTCAGAACTGAAGATATCTCACTTTGTATTCGGTTGCTAAGGTGATCCATAATGGTTGCTAGGGCGTGGCTAGGAAGTGTTCAAGACGTTGGTGATTGGCAGTTTGCTGCCCCGAGTCAAACGAGCCCACCCTCAAATTTCTATGACTTTTCTATCCAGAGATAGGAGTCAATCAATTTGAATGAAAGTCTATGGGATGGGTTGCTAAGGTGCTCTAAATGGTTGCTAGGGCGTGGCTCAATAGCTCTTCAGTGATCCTGAGACACTCATTGGTCGCCTGAGTAAAATGAGCCCTCCCCCTTGTCTCTATGACGCTGTGCTGCAGAGCTATGTTCAATTCAAAATCCCTATGCAAATAGTAGATGGTGTTTCATGGGACGGTTTTCCCCATTCATTTCAATGGGGAAAGTTTGGGAGCTCTAGCACCCCAGGGGTGCAACTTTTACCCCATTTTGTGGTATGTTCTTGCAGAGCCATCCACCCTCTTCAGATGTGGCGAGTTTCATCTTTTTACAAATTTCTCGCTCCGAGTTATTAATCGTCAAAGTCGTTTGCACCGCGTATAAATACTCTTCTAGGATTTCCGTTTCTATTGTGTCTATGGGGCAAGTTTGGGCAGCTCTAGCACCCCAGGGGTGCAACTTTTACCCCAATTTTTTGTATGTCCTTACAGAGCGTGCCAGGCTCTACAAATGTGGTGAGTTTCATCTTTTTACAAATTTCTCGCTCCGAGTTATTAATCGTCAAAGTTGGTCGCAATGTTAAGTCAATGCGTTTTTTGGGCTGCTTTTTCGCCCCTGGGGCGAACATCGTACCCCCGATCCCTTAGAAAAGATATAGCACACCTCTCCTCAATAGGCCGCACGTTTTGTTGCCCTATTCATGGGTCTTGGACAAACGCTCTAGGAGGAGTAGCGCGCCGAAAAAAAAGTGAAGGAAGAATAATAAAAATAATAAACCGGGGTCAATTTTTGGGCAGCTCTAGCACCCCAGGGGTGCAACTTTTATCCCAATGTGTGGTATGTTCTCACAGAGCCTGCCAGCCTCTTCAAATGTGGCGAGTTTCATCTTTTTACAAATTCCTCACTCTGAGTTATTAATCGTCAAAATTTCGTTTCAATGGGACGTCTATGGGGGTGTTTTTTGTTCCGCCCCCTGGGGCGAACATCGTACCTCCGATCGCTTAGTGAAGATAGATCACCCCTCTCTTCAATCGGCCGCACGTTTTGATGCCTCATTCATGGGTCTGGGACAAACGCTCTAGGAGCAGTGACGCGCCGAAAATCAGCATCATTGTTATAGGCTTGGTAAGATAGTAATAGTAGTGCTCGCCAACGAGCACCACTAACTAGAATGTACATTTCCTGAAGAAAATGTGAGTGGTGCTCGCAGTGGCAAAATCCGCCCCGGGCCAGGTGCGGCTGGTGTTCTGGGTGGTTTCTATGGCATTATTAGCATAATCTAACACTTAGCTAGGCACTATTAGCATGTAGCTATTCACTGCTAGCATATGTAGCATGTTTGAAGTCCTGTTTGCTAGCATGAGTCAATAGAACCAACCCCCATGTCTCTATGACGCTTAGAAGCAGAGATATGTGTCTGGCTAAATGGTTGCTAGGGTAAACTATTTAGTTGCTAAGGAGTGGCTTAAGAGCTGCCACTGATGTTACTCCAAAGGCTGATTGTCAAATAGACCCAACCCCCATGTCTCTACGACTTTCTGATGCAGAGATATGGGTCTGGCTAAATGGTTGCTAGGGTAAACTATTTGGTTGCTAAGGAGTGGCTTGGCAGCTGCCAGTGATGTTACTCCAAAGACTGATTGTCAAATTGACCCAACCCCCATGTCTGTACGACTTTCTGATGCAGAGACATTGGTCTGGCTAAATGGTTGCTAGGGTACTCTGTTTGGTTGCTAAGGAGTGACTTGGCAGCTGCCAGTGATGTTACTCCAAAGGCTGATTGTCAAATGGTGGTTGCTAGGGTGTTGCTAGGCAGTTGCTAGGGTATTTTGGGTGGTTGCTAGGGTGTTGCTAGGCGTTTGCTAGGGTAAACAGGGTGGTTGCTAGGGCGTTGCTAGGCAGTTGCTTGGGTATTTTGGGTGGTTGCCAGGGTATCCGGGGTGGTTGCTATGATGTTACTAGGTAGTTGTGAGGTCTTCTGGGTAGTTACTATGGCATTCCTTGCAGAATTTAACACTTAGCTAATCATTATTAGCATGTAGCTATTCACTGCTAGCATGTGTAGCATGTTGACAGTCCAGTTTGCTAGCATGAGTCAATAGAGCCAAACCCCATGTCTGTACGACGCTCAGATCCAGAGATATGGGTCTGGCTAAATGGTTGCTAGGGTACTCTATTTGGTTGCTATGGAATGGCTTCAAGCTTCCAGTGATGTTATTCCAAAGGCTGATTGTCAATCTTACCCAACCCCCATGTCTCTATAACTTTCTGATGCAGAGATATAGGTCTAGCTAAATGGTTGTTAGGGTACTCTGTTTGGTTGCTAAGGAGTGGCTTGGCAGTAGCCAGTGATGTTCCTCCAAAAGCTCCTTGTGAGTATGAACGATACAAACCAACCAGAATGCCTCTACGACATTCAGAACTGAAGATATCTCACTTTGTATTTGGTTGCTAAGGTGATCCATAATGGTTGCTAGGGCGTGGCTAGGAAGTGTTGAAGACGTTGGTGATTGGCAGTTTGCTGCCCCGAGTCAAACGAGCCCACCCTCAAATTTCTATGACTTTTCTATCCAGAGATAGGAGTCAGTCAATTTGAATGGAAGTCTATGGGATGGGTTGCTAGGGTGCTCTAAATGGTTGCTAGGGCGTGGCTTAATAGCTTCCCAGTGATCCTGAGACACTCATTGGTCGCCTGAGTAAAATGAGCCCTCCCCCTTGTCTCTGTGACACTGTGCTGCAGAGCTATGTTCAATTCAAAATCCCTATGTACATAGTAGATGGTGTTTCATGGGACGGTTTTCCCCATTCATTTCAATGGGGAAAGTTTGGGGGCTCTAGCACCCCAGGGGTGCAACTTTTACCCCATTTTGTGGTATGTTCTCACAGAGCCATCCACCCTCTTCAAATGTGGCGAGTTTCGTCATTTTACAAATTTCTCGCTCCGAGTTATTAATCGTCAAAGTCGTTTGCAACGCGTATAAATACTCTTCTAGGATTTCCGTTAACATTGATGTCTATGGGGGCGCGTTTGGGCAGCTCTAGCACCCCAGGGGTGCAACTTTTACCCCATTTTTTGGTATGTTCTTACAGAGCCTGCCTGCCTCTTCAAATGTGGCGAGTTTCATCTTTTTACAAATTTCTCGCTCTGAGATATTAATCGTCAAAGTTGATTTCAATGCGTTGTCTATGCGTTTTTTTTCGCTCCTTTTTCGCCCCTGGGGCGAACATCGTACCCCCGATCTCTTAGAAAAGATATAGCACACCTCTCCTCAATAGGCCGCACGTTTTGACGCCTCATTCATGAGTCTGAGACGAACGCTCTAGGAGGAGTAGCGCGCCGAAAAAAAGTGGAAGAATAAGAAGAATAAAAATAACATTGAGGTCTATGGGGGCAAGTTTGGGCAGCTCTATCACCCCAGGGGTGCAACTTTTACCCCATTGTGTGGTATGTTCTTACAGAGCCTGCCAGCCTCTTCAAATGTGGCGAGTTTCATCTTTTTACAAATTTCACACTCCGAGTTATTAATCATCAAAGTTTGTGGCAATGCGTTGTCTATGCGTTTTTTCGGCTGCTTTTTCACCCCTGGGGTGACCATCGTACCCCCGATCGCTTACAAAAGATATAGCACAACTCTCCTCAATAGGCCGCACGTTTTGACGCCTCATTCATGGGTCTGGGACCAACGCTCTAGGAGGAGGAGCGCTCCGAAAATTTGGTGGTATCAGCATCCTTATTATAGGCTTGGTAAGATAGTAATAGTAGTGCTCGAGGCGAGCACCACTAATAATAAACCGGGGTCAATTTTTGGGCAGCTCTAGCACCCCAGGGGTGCAACTTTTACCCCATTTTGTGGTATGTTCTCACAGAGCCATCCACCCTCTTCAGATGTGGCGAGTTTCGTCTTTTTACAAATTTCTTGCTCCGAGTTATTAATCGTCAAAGTCGTTTGCACCGCGTATAAATACTCTTCTAGGATTTCCGTTTCTATTGCGTCTATGGGGGCACGTTTGGGCAGCTCTAGCACCCCAGGGGTGCAACTTTTGCCCCATTTTTTGGTATGTTCCTACAGAGCCTGCCAGCCTCTACAAATGTGGCGAGTTTCGTCTTTTTACAAATTTCTCGCTCCGAGTTATTAATCGTCAAAGTTGGTCGCAATGTTAAGTCAATGCGTTTTTTCGGCTGCTTTTTCGCCCCTGGGGTGAACATCGTACCCCCGATCTCTTAGAAAAGATATAGCACACCTTTCCTCAATAGGCCGCACGTTTTGACGACTCATTCATGGGTCTAGGACAAAACGCCTAGGAGGAGTAGCGCGCCAAAAAAGTGTCCAGAAGAAGAAGAAGAAGAAGAAGAACTAGAATGTACATTTCCTGAAGAAAATGTGAGTGGTGCTCGCAGTGGCAAAATCCGCCCCGGGCCAGGTGAGGCAGTAGCTAGGGTAACCATGATGTTGCTAGGGTAACCAGGGTGGTTGCTAGGGTAACTGTGTTGGTTGCTATGGTGTTGCTAGGGTAACCAGAGTGGTTGCTAAGGTGTTGCTAGGTGGTTGCTAGGGTAAACTGAGTGGTTGCTAGGCGGTTGCTAGGGTAACCGGGGTGGTTGCTAGGGTAACCAGACTGGTTGCTAAGGTGTTGCTAGGTGGTTGCTAGGGTAACCAGAGTGGTAGCTAAGGTGTTGCTAGGTGGTTACCAGGGTAACCAGGGTGGTTGCTAGGGTGTTGCTAAGTGGTTGCTAGGCTAACCAGAGTGGTTGCTAGGTGGTTGCTAGGGTAACCCGAAGTCGTCGCTAGGCGGTTGCTAGGCGGTTGCTAGGGTAATCAGAGTGGTTGCTATGGTGTTGCTAGGTGGTTGCTAGGGTAAACTGAGTGGTTGCCAGGGTGTTGCTAGGTGGTTGCTAGGGTAACCGGAGTGGTTGCCAGGCGGTTGCTAGGCAGTTGCTAGGGTAACCAGGGTGGTTGCTAGGTGGTTGCTAGGGTAACCAGAGTGGTTGCTATGCGGTTGCTAAGGTGTCACTAGGATAACTGGTTGGTTACTAGGGTTATGCTAGGTGGTTGTTCTGGCTCATCTAGGGTGTCCTGGGCCGTTTCTATGTGAGTTTTAGGTGTTATGGGGGGTTTATATGGCATTATTAGCATAATATATCACTTAGTTAATCACTATTAGCATGTAGCTATTCACTGCTAGCATATGTAGCATGTTGGAAGTCCTGCTTGCTAGCATGAGCCAATAGAGCCAACCCCCATGTCTCTACGATACTCAGAAGCAGAGATATGGGTCTGGCTAAACGGTTGCTAGGGTACTCTGTTTGGTTGCTAAGGAGTGGCTTGGTACCTACCAGTCATGTTACTCCAAAGGCTGATTGTCTAATTGGCCCAACTCCCATGTCTCTACGACTTTCTGATGCAGAGATATAGGACTGGCTAAATGGTTGCTAGGGTACTCTGTTTGGTTGCTAAGGAGTGGCTTTGCAGTAGCCAGTGATGTTTTTCCAAAGGCTCCTTGTGAGTATGAATGATACAAACCAATCAGAATGCCTCTACGACATTCAGAACTGAAGATATCTCACTTTGTATTTGGTTGCTAAGGTGATCCATAATGGTTGCTAGGGCGTGGCTAGGAAGTGTTGAAGACATTGGTGATTGTCAGTTTGCTACCCCGAGTCAAACAAGCCTACCCTAAAATTTCTATGACTTTTCTATCCAGAGATAGAAGTCAATCAATTTGAATGGAAGTCTATGGGATGGGTTGCTAGGGTGCTCTAAATTGTTGCTAGGGCGTGGCTTAATAGCTTCCCAGTGATCCTGAGACACTCATTGGTCGCCTGAGTAAAATGAGCCCTCCCCCTTGTCTCTGTGACACTGTGCTGCAGAGCTATGTTCAATTCAAAATCCCTTTGTACATATTAGATGGTGTTTCATGGGACGGCCTTCCCCATTCATTTCAATGGGGAAAAATTTGGGGAGCTCTAGCACCCCAGGGGTGCAACTTTTACCCCATTTTGTGGTATGTTCTCACAGAGCCAGCCACCCTCTTCAGATGTGGCGAGTTTCATCTTTTTACAAATTTCTCGCTCCGAGTTATTAATCGTCAAAGTCGTTTGCAACGCGTTTAAATACTCTTCTAGGATTTCCGTTAACATTGATGTCTATGGGAGCGCGTTTGGGCAGCTCTAGCACCCCAGGGGTGCAACTTTTAACAAATTTTTGGTATGTCCTTACAGAGCCTGCCAGCCTCTTCAAATGTGGCGAGTTTCGTCTTTTTACAAATTTCTCGCTCCGAGTTATTAATCGTCAAAGTTGATTTCAATGCGTTGTCTATGCGTTTTTTTTCGCTCCTTTTTCGCCCCTGGGGCGAACATCGTACCCCCGATCTTTTAGAAAAGATATAGCACACCTCTCCTCAATAGGCCGCACGTTTTGACGCCTCATTCATGGGTCTGGGTCAAACGCTCTAGGAGGAGTAGCGCGCCGAAAAAAAAGTGGAAGAAGAATAAGAAGAATAATAAACCATGTTTTTGGGCAGCTCTAGCACCCCAGGGGTGCAACTTTTACCCCATTGTGTGGTATATTATTTTAGAGCCTGCCAGCCTCTTCAATTGTGGTGAGTTTCATGTTTTTACAAATTCCTCACTCCGAGTTATTGAGAGTCAACGAATTTTTCAAGGCATTGTCTATGCGTTTTTTTTTCGGTACTTTTTCGCCCCTGGGGCGAACATCGTACCCCTGATCTTTTAGTAAAGCTAGAGCACCGCTCTCCTCAATCGGCCGCACGTTTTGACACCTCATTCATGGGTCTGGGACACACCCTCTAGGAGGAGTAGTGCTCTGAAGATTTCAGCATCATTATTATAGGCTTGGTAAGATAGTAATAGTAGTGCTCGCCAACGAGCACCACTAACTAGAATGTACATTTCCTGAAGAAAATGTGAGTGGTGCTCGCAGTGGCAAAATTCGGCCCCGGCCAGGTGAGACAGTGTCAGACACCATTGCTAGAGAGCCAACCGCCATGTCTGTACGATGTTCTAGTGTTGAGATATGGCTGATTTGTGTGTTTGTATGGTTGCTAGGGCTTTCTAAATGGTTGCTATGGTATGGTCATACAGGTTATGGGACAATATCTAAAGACTATTTACCAGTCTGAGCTTAAAAGATCAAACCCTCTGCTTCTACAGCATTCCAGTACTGAAATATTTGGCTTATAAGCGTAGTTTTACGGTTGCTAGTGTGCTGTAAAAGGTTGCTAGGGCGTGGCTATGAAGATGGTATGTCATTCCTTATTCACTGCTTGATAGGCCGAGTCAAACGAGCCCACTCCCAAGCCTCTACGACCTTCTACACCAAAGATATGATTTTACAAATATTTGGCCCATATTAAGTCAATGGGGATTTTTTCGGCTTATTTATCGTAGGAAAAAACGATCATCGTACACCCAATCACTTAAAAAAGATATAGCACACCTCTCCTCAATAAGCCGCACGATTTGACATCTCATTTGTGAGTCTACGACCAACGGTGCCGGAGGAGTAGTGTGCCAAAGTTTCGTTTAGGAGAATAGTATTTACAATACTAGAATGTACATTTCCTGAAGAAAATGTGAGTGGTGCTCGCAGTGGCAAAATTCGGCCGGGCCAGGTGAGGCAGTGTCGGACACCATTGCCAGAGAGCCAACCGCCATGTCTGTACGATCTTCCAGTGCTGAGATATGGCTGATTCATGTGTTTGTATGGTTGCTAGGGCACTCTATATGGTTGCTATGGTGTGGTTATACTGCTAATGGTACAACATCTAAAGACTAATTGGCAGTCTGAGCTTAACATATCAAACTCTGTGCGTTTACAACATACCAGTACTGAAATATGGCTTGTAAGCGTTGTTTTGCAGTTGCTAGGGTGCTGTAAACAGTTGCTAGGGCGTAGCTATGAAGATGGTATGTCACTACTTATTCACTGCTTGATAGGCCGAGTCAAACGAGCCCAGTCCTGAGCCTCCACGACCTTCTGAACCAAAGATACAATTTTACAAATATTTGGCCCATGTTAAGTCAATGGGCCTTTTTCGGGTTATTTATCATAGGAAAAAACGAAAATCGTACTCCCGATCGCTTAGAAAAGATATAGCACACCTCTCCTCAATAAGCCGCACGATATGAGACCTCATTTGTGGGTCTAGGACCAACGGTGCCGGAGGAGTAGCGTGCCAAAGTTTTGTTTAGGAGAATAGTATTTACAATACTAGAATGTACATTTCCTGAAGAAAATGTGAGTGGTGCTCGCAGTGGCAAAATTCAGGCCCGGGCCAGGTGAGTCAGTGTAGGACACCATTGGCAGAGAGCCAACCGCCGTGTCTGTACGACGTTCTGATGCTGAGATATATGCTTTAAGATGTTTGTATGGTTGCTAGGGAACTCTATATGGTTGCTATGGTATGGTCCTAGAGTTCATGGGACGATATTTAAAGACTTTTTACTAGTCTGAGCTTAAAACATCAAACTCTGTGCTTCTACAACATCCTAGTCCTGAAATATGGCTTGCAAGCGGAATTTTACGGTTGCTAGGCTGCTATAAACGGTCGCTAGGGCATGGCTATTAAGATGGTGTGTCACTACTTATTCAATGCTTGATAGGCCGAGTCAAACGAGCCCAGTCCCAAGCCTCTACGACCTTCTAAACCAAAGATATGATTTTACAAATATTTGGCCCATGTTAAGTCAATGGGGCATTTTTCGGCTGATTTATCGTAGGACAAAACAAATATCGTACGCCCGATCGCTTAGAAAAGATACAGCACACATCATCTCAATAAGCCGCACGATTTGACATCTCATTTGTGGGTCTACGACCAACGGTGCCAGAGGAGTAGCGCGCCGAAGTTTCGTTTAGGAGAATAGTAATCACAACACTAGAATGTACATTTCCTGAAGAAAATGTGAGTGGTGCTCGCAGTGGCAAAATCCGCCCCGGGGATGGTGCGGCTGGTGTTCTGGGTGGTTTCTATGGCATTATTAGCATAATTTCACACTTAGCTAGTCACTATAAGCATGTAGCTATTCATTACTAGCATATGTAGCATGTTAGAAGTCTTGTTTGCTAGCATGAGTCAATAGAGCCAACCCCCATGTCTCTACGACACTCAGAAGCAGAGATATGGGTCTGGCTAAATGGTTGCTAGTATAAACTATTTGGTTGCTAAGGAGTGGCTAAGCGTCTGCCAGTGATGACACTCCAAAGGCTGATTATCAAATTGAACCAAACTCCATGTCTCTACCACTTTCTGATGCGGAGATATAGGTCTGGCTAAATGGTTGCTAGGGTACTCTGTTTGGTTGCTAAGGAGTGACTAAGCGTCTGCCATTGATGTCACTCCAAAGGCTCCTTATGAGTATGAATGATATAAACCAACCAGAATGACTCTACGACATTCAGAACTGAAGATATCTCACTTTGCATTTGGTTGCTAAGGTGCTCCATAATGGTTGCCAGGGCGTGGCTAAGAAGTGTTGAAGACGTTGTTGATTGGCAGTTTGCTGCCCCGAGTCAAACGAGCCCACCCTCAAATTTCTATGACTGTTCTATCCAGAGATAGAAGTCGATCAATTTGAATAGAAGTCTATGGGATGGGTTGCTAAGGTGCTCTAAATGGTTGCTAGGGCGTGGCTTGATGGCTTCCCAGTGATCCTGAGACACTCATTGGTCGCCTGAGTAAAATGAGCCCTCCCCCATGTCTCTGTGACGCTGTGCTGCAGAGCTATGTTCAATTCAAAATCCCTACGCACATAGTAGATGGTGTTTCATGGGACGGTTTTCCCCATTCATTTCAATGGGGAAAGTTTGGGAGCTCTAGCACCCCAGGGGTGCAACTTTTACCCCATTTTGTGGTATGTTCTCACAGAGCCATCCACCCTCTTCAAATGTGGCGAATTTCGTCTTTTTACAAATTTCTCGCTCCGAGTTATTAATCGTCAAAGTCGTTTGCAACGCGTATAAATACTCTTCTAGGATTTCCGTTTTCATTGATGTCTATGGGGGCGCGTTTGGGCAGCTCTAGCACCCCAGGGGTGCAACTTTTACCCCATTTTTTGGTATGTCCTTACAGAGCCTGCCAGCCTCTACAAATGTGGCGAGTTTCGTCTTTTTACAAATTTCTCACTCCGAGTTATTAATCGTCAAAGTTGGTCGCAATGCATTGTCTATGCGTTTTTTCGGCTGTTTGGTCGCCCCTGGGGCGAACATCGTACCCCCGATCTCTTAGAAAAGATATAGCACACCTCTCCTCAATAGGCCGCACGATTTGATGCCTCACTCATGAGTCTACGACAAACGCCCTAGGAGGAGTAGCGCGCCGAAAAAAAGTGGAAGAATAAAAATAATAATAAATAACATTGAGGTCTATGGGGGCAAGTTTGGGCAGCTCTAGCACCCCAGGGGTGGAACTTTTACCCCATTGTGTGGTATGTTCTTACAGAGCCTGCCAGCTTCTTCAAATGTGGCGAGTTTCATCTTTTTACAAATTCCTCGCTCCGAGTTATTAATCATCAAAGTTTGTGGCAATGCGTTGTCTATGCGTTTTTTCGGCTGCTTTTTCGCCCCTGGGGCGATCATCGTACCCCCGATCGCTTACAAATGATATAGCACACCTCTCCTCAATAGGCCGCACGTTGTGACGCCTCATTCATGGGTCTGGGACAAACGCTCTAGGAACAGGAGCGCGGTGGAATCACCATCATTATTATAGGCTTGGTAAGATAGTAATAGTAGTGCTCGAGGCGAGCACCACTAACTAGAGAGGATAAAGTTCGTCGAGACAAACTTTAGAAGTTGGCTGAGAAGGACGCACCGGAAACGTTAATTTCGCATGTTGGTAGCACAATTTAACATTAAATACAAAGTACATTACGAAATCAGAAATTAACAGGTTGCTAAGGTCTTCTGGGTGGTTGCTAGGCAGTTGCTAGGGTATCCTGGGTGGTTGCTAGGGTGTTGCTAGGCAGTTGCTAGGGTATTTTGGGTGGTTGCTAGGGTGATGCTAGGCGGTTGCTAGGGTAAACAGGGTGGTTGCTAGGGTGATGCTAGGCGGTTGCTAGGGTATTTTGGGTGGTTGCTAGGCAGTTGCTAGGGTAACCAAAATGGTTGCTAGGCGGTTGCTAGGGTATCCTGGGTGGTTGCTAGGGTGTTGCTAGGCAGTTGCTAGGGTATTTTGGGTGGTTGCTAGGGGGATGCTAGGCGGTTGCTAGGGTAAACAGGGTGGTTGCTAGGGCGTTGCTAGGGTATTTTGAATGGTTGCTAGGCGGTTGCTAGGGTATTTTGGGTGGTTGCTAGGGTGTTGCTAGGGTAACCAGAGTGGTTGCTAGGCGGTTGCTAGGGTATCCTGGGTTGTTGCTAGGGTGTTGCTAGGCAGTTGCTAGGGTATTTTGGGTGGTTGCTAGGGTGATGCTAGGCGGTTGCTAGGGTAAACAGGGTGGTTGCTAGGGCGTTGCTAGGCAGTTGCTAGGGTATTTTGGGTGGTTGCTAGGCAGTTGCTAGGGTATCTGGGGCAGTTGCTAGGGTGTTGCTAGGTGGTTGCTAGGGTAACTGGGGTGGTTGCTAGGGTATCCTGAGTGGTTGCTAGGCAGTTGCTAGAGTATTTTGGGTGGTTGCTGGGCAGTTGCTAGGGTAAACAGGGTGGTTGCTAGGGCGTTGCTAGGCAGTTGCTAGGGTATTTTGGGTGGTTGCTAGGCAGTTGCTAGGGTATCTGGGGCAGTTGCTAGGGTGTTGCTAGGTGGTTGCTAGGGTAACTGGGGTGGTTGCTAGGGTATCCTGAGTGGTTGCTAGGCAGTTGCTAGAGTATTTTGGGTGGTTGCTAGGCAGTTGCTAGGGTAAACAGGGTGGTTGCTAGGGCGTTTCTAGGGTATTTTGGGTGGTTGCCAGGGTGTTGCTAGGGTATCTGGGGCGGTTGCTAGGATGTTACTAGGTAGTTGTGAGGTCTTCTGGGTAGTTACTATGGCATTCCTAGCACAATTTAACACTTAGCTAACCACTATTAGCATGTAGCTATTCACTGCTAGCATATGTAGCATGTTGGAAGTCCTGTTTGCTAGCATGAGTCAATAGACCCAACCCCCATGTCTCTACGATGCTCGGATCCAGAGATATAGGTCTGGCTAAACGGTTGCTAGGGTACTCTGTTTGGTTGTTAGGGAGTGGCTTCATAATGATCCTGAGACAGTCATTGGTTACCTGATTAAAAAGAGCCCTCCCCCATGAGTGTACAATACTGTGATGCAGAGTTATGTTCAATGCAAAATCCCTATGCAAGTTACCATGAAACATGAAGGGAATGAAACAGGAAACAGGAAGTGCAAGCACTTCCTGTTTCCTGTCATTTGCCATATTAGGTAGAATGGCAGCATCACTGATTCTGATTGGATGAGAGACAGTTATAGAACCGCCCATGCACTGACTCTCAGCAGCTGCAGTGTTTAGATTTGAATTTGGAGACAGTTGGAGTTTGAAATATCTGAACATTCCGCAATGCAAAGTCAATGGGACTTTTTTGGGGGCTTTTTTCGCCATTTGTAGGAAAACCGTAGGTCCGATTCCTTAGAAAAGATATAGCAACTCGAGTCAGAACAGGCCTGCGGCCTGTTCTGATTTTGGGTCCTGTAGCACTAAAGCTGTTGGAGGAGATAGCGTGTAAATTTTTGTACAGAAGAATAATAATAATAAGTTTATTAGCATTTCAATATGTTGGCTGCTTCTCAGCCAACTTAATAATGAGTGGTGCTCGCAGTGGCAAAATCCGCCCCGGGCCTGGTGCGGCTGGTGTTCTGGGTGGTTTCTATGGCATTATTAGCATAATAAGGCTACTCTGTTTGGTTGCTAAGGAGTGGCTAAGCGTCTGCCAGTGATGTTACTCCAAAGGCTGATTGTCAAATTTGCCCAACTCCCATGTCTCTACGACTTTCTGATGCAGATATATAGGACTGGCTAAATGGTTGCTAGGGTACTCTGTTTGGTTGCTAAGGAGTGGCTGAGCATCCGCCATTGATGTCCCTCCAAAGGCTCCTTGTCAGTATGAACCATATAAACCAACCAGGATGCCTCTACGACATTCAGAACTGAAGATATCTCACTTTGTATTTGGTTGCTTAGGTGATCCATAATGGTTGCTAGGGCGTGGCTAGGAAGTGTTCAAGACGTTGGTGATTGGCAGTTTGCTGCCCCGAGTCAAACGAGCCCACCCTCAAATTTCTATGACTTTTCTATCCAGAGATAGGAGTCGATCAATTTGAATGGAAGTCTATGGGATGGGTTGCTAAGGTGCTCTAAATGGTTGCTAGGGCGTGGCTTAATAGCTCTCCAGTGATCCTGAGACACTCATTGGTCGCCTGAGTAAAATGAGCCCTCCCCCTTGTCTCTATGACGCTGTGCTGCAGAGCTATGTTCAATTCAAAATCCCTATGCACATAGTAGATGGTGTTTCATGGGACGGTTTTCCCCATTCATTTCAATGGGGAAAGTTTGGGAGCTCTAGCACCCCAGGGGTGCAACTTTTACCCCATTTTTTGGTATGGTCTCACAGAGCCATCCACCCTCTTCAAATGTGGCGAGTTTCGTCTTTTTACAAATTTCTCGCTCCGAGTTATTAAACGTCAAAGTCGTTTGCACCGCGCTTAAATACTCTTCTAGGATTTTCGTTTCCATTGTGTCTATGGGGGCACGTTTAGGCAGCTCTAGCACCCTAGGGGTGCAACTTTTACCCCATTTTTTGGTATGTTCTTACAGAGCCTGCCAGCCTCTACAAATGTGGCGAGTTTCATCTTTTTACAAATTTCTCACTTCGAGTTATTAATCGTCAAAGTTGGTCGCAATGTTAAGTCAATGCGTTTTTTCGGCTGCTTTTTCGCCCCTGGGGTGAACATCGTACCCCCGATCGCGTAGAAAAGATATAGCACACCTGTCCTCAATAGGCCGCACGTTTTGATGCCTGATTCATGGGTCTAGGAAAAAACGCCTAGGAGGAGTAGCGCGCCGAAAAAAAAGTGAAGGAAGAAGAATAATAACTAGAATGTACATTTCCTGAAGAAAATGTGAGTGGTGCTCGCAGTGGCAAAATCCGCCCCGGGCCTGGTGCGGCTGGTGTTCTGGGTGGTTTCTATGGCATTATTAGCATAATCTAACACTTAGCTAGTCCCTATTAGCATGTAGCTATTCACTGCTAGCATATGTAGCATGTAGGAAGACCTGTTTGCTAGCATGAGTCAATAGAGCCAACCCCCATGTCTCTATGACGCTTAGAAGAAGAGATATGGTTCTGGCTAAATGGTCTCTAGGGTAAACTGTTTGGTTGCTAAGGAGTGGCCCTGCAGCTGCCAGTGATGTTACTCCAAAGGCTGATTGTCAAATTGACCCAACCCCCATGTCTCTACGACTTTCTGATGCAGAGATATTGGTCTGGCTAAATGGTTGCTAGGCTACTCTGTTTGGTTGCTAAGGAGTGGCTAAAGCGTCTGCCAGTGATGTTACTCCAAAGGCTGATTGTCAAATTTGCCCAACTCCCATGTCTCTACGACTTTCTGATGCAGATATATAGGACTGGCTAAATGGTTGCTAGGGTACTCTGTTTGGTTGCTAAGGAGTGGCTGAGCATCCGCCATTGATGTCCCTCCAAAGGCTCCTTGTCAGTATGAACCATATAAACCAACCAGGATGCCTCTACGACATTCAGAACTGAAGATATCTCACTTTGTATTTGGTTGCTTAGGTGATCCATAATGGTTGCTAGGGCGTGGCTAGGAAGTGTTCAAGACGTTGGTGATTGGCAGTTTGCTGCCCCGAGTCAAACGAGCCCACCCTCAAATTTCTATGACTTTTCTATCCAGAGATAGGAGTCGATCAATTTGAATGGAAGTCTATGGGATGGGTTGCTAAGGTGCTCTAAATGGTTGCTAGGGCGTGGCTTAATAGCTCTCCAGTGATCCTGAGACACTCATTGGTCGCCTGAGTAAAATGAGCCCTCCCCCTTGTCTCTATGACGCTGTGCTGCAGAGCTATGTTCAATTCAAAATCCCTATGCACATAGTAGATGGTGTTTCATGGGACGGTTTTCCCCATTCATTTCAATGGGGAAAGTTTGGGAGCTCTAGCACCCCAGGGGTGCAACTTTTACCCAATTTTGTGGTATGTTCTCACAGAGCCATCCACCCTCTTCAAATGTGGCGAGTTTCGTCTTTTTACAAATTTCTCGCTCCGAGTTATTAATCGTCAAAGTCATTTGCAACGCGTATAAATACTCTTCTAGGATTTCCGTTTTCATTGATGTCTATGGGGGCGCGTTTGGGCAGCTCTAGCACCCCAGGGGTGCAACTTTTACCCCATTTTTTGGTATGTTCTTACAGAGCCTGCCAGCCTCTTCAAATGTGGTGAGTTTCATCTTTTTACAAATTTCTCGCTCTGAGATATTAATCGTCAAAGTTGATTTCAATGCGTTGTCTATGCGTTTTTTTTCGCTCCTTTTTCGCCCCTGGGGCGAACATCGTACCCCCGATCTCTTAGAAAAGATATAGCACACCTCTCCTCAATAGGCCGCACGTTTTGACGCCTCATTCATGAGTCTAGGACAAACGCTCTAGGAGGAGTAGCGCGCCGAAAAAAAAGTGGAAGAAGAATAATAAGAACTAGAATGTACATTTCCTGAAGAAAATGTGAGTGGTGCTCGAAGTGGCAAAATCCGCCCCGGGCCTGGTGCGGCTGCTGTTCTGGGTGGTTTCTATGGCATTATTAGCATAATCTAACACTTAGCTAGGCACTATTAGCATGTAGCTATTCACTGCTAACATATGTAGCATGTAGGAAGTCCTGTTTGCTAGCATGAGTCAATAGAGCCAACCCCCATGTCTCTATGACGCTTAGAAGCAGAGATATGGGTCTGGCTAAATGGTTGCTAGGGTAAACTATTTGGTTGCTAAGGAGTGGCTTTTCAGCTCGAAGTGATGTTACTCCAAAGGCTGATTGTCAAATAGACCCAACCCCCATGTCTGTACGACTTTCTGATGCAGAGACATTGGTCTGGCTAAATGGTTGCTAGGGTACTCTGTTTGGTTGCTAAGGAGTAGCTTGGCAGCTGCCAGTGATGTTACTCCAAAGGCTGATTGTCAAATTGACCCAACTCCCATGTCTGTACCACTTTCTGATACGGAGATATAGGTCTAGCTAAATGGTTGCTAGGGTACGCTATTTGGTTGCTAAGGAGTGGCTTTGCAGCTGCCATTTATGTCACTCCAAAGGCTCCTTGTGAGTATGAACGATATAAACCAACCAGAATGCCTCTACGACATTCAGAACTGAAGATATCTCACTTTGTATTTGGTTGCTAAGGTGCTCCATAATGGTTGCTAGGGCGTGGCTAGGAAGTGTTGGAGACGTTTGTGATTGGCAGTTTGCTGCCCCGAGTCAAACGAGCCCACCCTCAAATTTCTATGACTGTTCTATCCAGAGATAGAAGTCGATCAATTTGAATGGAAGTCTATGGGATGGGTTGCTAAGGTGCTCTAAATGGTTGCTAGGGCGTGGCTTAATAGCTTCCCAGTGATCCTGAGACACTCATTGGTCGCCTGAGTAAAATGAGCCCTCCCCCTTGTTTCTGTGACGCTGTGCTGCAGAGCTATGTTCAATTCAAAATCCCTATGCACACAGTAGATGGCTTTTCATGGGACGGTTTTCCCCATTCATTTCAATGGGGCAAGTTTGGGAGCTCTAGCACCCCAGGGGTGCAACCTTTACCCCATTTTGTGGTATGGTCTCACAGAGCCATCCACCCTCTTCAAATGTGGTGAGTTTCGTCTTTTTACAAATTTCTCGCTCCGAGTTATTAATCGTCAAAGTCGTTTGCACCGCGTATAAATACTCTTCTAGGATTTCCGTTAACATTGATGTCTATGGGGGCGCGTTTGGGCAGCTCTAGCACCCCAGGGGTGCAACTTTTAACAAATTTTTTGGTATGTCCTTACAGAGGCTGCCAGCCTCTTCAAATGTGGTGAGTTTCATCTTTTTACAAATTTCTCGCTCCGAGTTATTAATCGTCAAAGTTTGTCGCAATGTTAAGTCAATACGTTTTTTCGGCTGCTTTTTCGCCCCTGGGGCGAACATCGTACCCCCGATCTCTTAGAAAAGATATAGCACACCTGTCCTCAATAGGCCGCACGTTTTGATGCCTCATTCATGGGTCTAGGACAAAACGCCTAGGAGGAGTAGCGCGCCAAAAAAGTGTCCAGAAGAAGAAGAATAATAAACAACATTGAGGTCTATGGGGGCAAGTTTGGGCAGCTCTAGCACCCCAGTGGTGCAACCTTTGCCCCATTTTTTGGTATGTTCTTACAGAGTCTGCCAGCCTCTACAAATGTGGCGAGTTTCATCTTTTTACAAATTCCTCGCTCTGAGTTATTAATCATCAAAGTTTGTGGCAATGCGTTGTCTATGCGTTTTTTCGGCTGCTTTTTCGCCCCTGGGGCGAACATCATACCCCCGATCGCTTACAAATGATATAGCACACCTCTCCTCAATAGGCCGCACGTTTTGATGCCTCATTCATGGGTCTGGGACATACGCTCTAGGATTTGTAGAGCGCCGAAAAATCATCATTTTAGGCTTGGTAAGATAGTAATAGTAGTGCTCGCCAACGAGCACCACTAATAAAAAATAAATTGAGGACCATTTTTGGGCAGCTCTAGCACCCCAGGGGTGAAACTTTTACCCCATTGTGTGGTATGTTCTTACAGAGCCTGCCAGCCTCTTCAAATGTGGCGAGTTTCGTCTTTTTACAAATTTCTCGTTCTGAGTTATTAATTGTCAAAATTTCATTTCAATGGGACGTCTATGGGGGGCGTTTTTGTTTCGCCCCGTGGGGCGAACATCGTACCCCCGATCGCTTAGTAAAGCTAGAGCACCCCTCTCCTCAATCGGCCGCACGTTTTGACACCTCATTTATGGGTCTGGGACAAACGCTCTAGGAGCAGTGGCGCGCCGAAAATCAGCATCATTATTATTATAGGCTTGGTAAGATAGTAATAGTAGTGCTCGAGGCGAGCACCACTAACTAGAATGTACATTTCCTGAAGAAAATGTGAGTGGTGCTCGCAGTGGCAAAATCCGTCTCAGGCCAGGTGAGGCAGTAGCTAGGGTAACCATGATGTTGCTAGGCAGTTGCTAGGTTAACCAGGGTAGTTGCTAGGTGGTTGCTAGGGTAACTGGGGTTGTTGCTAAGGTGTTGCTAGGTGGTTGCTAGGGTAACTGGGTTGGTTGCTAGGGTGTTGCTAGGTGGTTGCTAGGGTAACCGGAGTCGTCGCTAGGTGGTTGCTAGGGTGTTGCTAGTTGGTTGCTAGGCTAACCAGAGTGGTTGCTAGGTGGTTGCTAGGGTAACCAAAGTCGTCGCTAGGCGGTTGCTAGGCGGTTGCTAGGGTCACCAGAGTGGTTGCTAAGGTGTTGCTAGGTGGTTACTAGGGTAACCAGAGTGGTTGCTAGGCTGTTGCTAGGGCAATCAGAGTGGTTGCTATGGTGTTGCTAGGTGGTTGCTAGGGTAAACTGAGTGGTTGCCAGGGTGTTGCTAGGTGGTTGCTAGGGTAACCGGAGTGGTTGCTAGGCGGTTGCTAGGCAGTTGCTAGGGTAACCGGGGTGGTTGCTAGGTGGTTGCTAGGGTAACCAGAGTGGTTCCTAGGCGGTTGCTAAGGTGTCTCTAGGTTAACTGGTTGGTTACTAGGGTTATGCTAGGTGGTTGTTATGGCTCATCTAGGGTGTCCTGGGCCGTTTTTAGGTGGTTATTAGGTGTTATGGGGGGTTTCTATGGCATTATTAGCATAATTTAACACTTAGTTAATCACTATTAGCATGTAGCTATTCACTGCTAGCATATGTAGCATGTTGGAAGTCCTGTTTGCTAGCATGAGCCAATAGAGCCAACCCCCATGTCTCTACGATACTCAGAAGCAGAGATATGGGTCTGGCTAAACGGTTGCTAGGGTACTCTGTTTGGTTGCTAAGGAGTGGCTTGGTACCTGCCAGTCATGTTACTCCAAAGGCTGATTGTCTAATTGACCCAACTCCCATGTCTCTATGACTTTCTGATGCAGAGATACAGGACTGGCTAAATGGTTGCTAGGGTACCCTGTTTGGTTGCTAAGGAGTGGCTTTGCAGCTGCCATTGATGTCACTCCAAAGTCTCCTTATGAGTATGAACCATATAAACCAACTACAATGACTCTATGACATTCAGAACTGAAGATATCTCACTTTGTATTTGGTTGCTAAGGTGCTCCATAATGGTTGCTAGGGCGTGGCTAGGAAGTGTTGAAGACATTGGTGATTGTCAGTTTGCTGCCCCGTGTCAAACGAGCCCACCCTCAAATTTCTATGACTTTTCTATCCAGAGATAGAAGTCGATCAATTTGAATGGAAGTCTATGGGATGGGTTGCTAGGGTGCTTTAAATGGTTGCTAGGGCGTGGCTTAATAGCTTCCCAGTGATCCTGAGACACTCATTGGTCGCCTGAGTAAAATGAGCCCTCCCCCTTGTCTCTGTGACACTGTGCTGCAGAGCTATGTTCAATTCAAAATCCCTATGTACATAGTAGATGGTGTTTCATGGGACGGTTTTCCCCATTCATTTCAATGGGGAAAGTTTGGGGGCTCTAGCACCCCAGGGGTGCAACTTTTACCCCATTTTGTGGTATGTTCTCACAGAGCCATCCACCCTCTTCAAATGTGGCGAGTTTCGTCTTTTTACAAATTTCTCGCTCCGAGTTATTAATCGTCAAAGTCGTTTGCAACGCGTATAAATACTCTTCTAGGATTTCCGTTTCCATTGTGTCTATGGGGGCAACTTTGGGCAGCTCTAGCACCCCAGGGGTGCAACTTTTACCCCAATTTTTTGTATGTCCTTACAGAGCCTGCCAGCCTCTACAAATGTGGCGACTTTCATCTTTTTACAAATTTCACGCTCCGAGTTATTTATCGTCAAAGTTGGTCGTAATGCATTGTCTATGCATTTTTTCGGCTGTTTGGTCACCCCTGGGGCGAACACCGTACCCCCGATCGCTTAGAAAAGATATAGCACACCTCTCCTCAATAGGCCGTACGTTTCGATGCCTCATTCATGGGTCTTGAACAAACGCCCTAGGAGGAGTAGCGCGCCGAAAAAAAAGTGGAAGAATAAGAAAAATAACTAGAATGTACATTTCCTGAAGAAAATGTGAGTGGTGCTCGCAGTGGCAAAATCCGCCCCGGGCCAGGTGAGGCAGTGGCTAGGGTAACCATGATGTTGCTAGGCAGTTGCTAGGGTAACTGGGATGGTTGCTAAGGTGTTGCTATGTGGTTGCTAGGGTAACCAGGGTGGTTGCTAGGGTGTTGCTAGGGGGTTGCTAGGGTAACCGGAGTCGTCGCTAGGCGGTTGCTAGGTGGTTGCTAGGGTAACCAGAGTGGTTGGTAGGCTGTTGCTAGGGTAATAAGAGTGGTTGCTATGGTGTTGCTAGGTGGTTGCTAGGGTAAACTTAGTGGTTGCCAGGGTGTTGCTAGGTGGTTGCTAGGGTAACCGGAGTGGTTGCTAGGCGGTTGCTATGCAGTTGCTAGGGTAACCGGGGTGGTTGCTAGGTGGTTGCTAGGGTAATCAGAGTGATTGCTATGGTGTTGCTAGGTGGTTGCTAGGGTAACCAGAGTGGTTCCTAGGCGATTGCTAAGGTGTGACTAGGCTAACTGGTTGGTTACTAGGGTTATGCTAGGTGGTTGTTATGGCTCATCTAGGGTGTCCTGGGCTGTTTCTAGGTGGTTATTAGGTGTTTTGGGGGGTTTCTATGGCATTATTAGCATAATTTAACACTTAGTTAATCACTATTAGCATGTAGCTATTCACTGCTAGCATATGTAGCATGAAGGAAGTCCTGTTTGCTAGCGTGATTTAATAGAGCCAACCCCCATGTCTCTACGACGCTCAGAAGCAAAGATATGGGTCTGGCTAAACGGTTGCTAGGGTACTCTGTTCGGTTGCTAAGGAATGGCAATGCAGCTGCCAGTGATGTTACTCCAAAGGCTGATTGTCAAATAGACCCAACCCCCATGTTTGTACCACTTTCTGATGCAAAGATATAGGACTGGCTAAATGGTTGCTAAGGTACTCTGTTTGGTTGCTAAGGAGTGGCTATGGGTCTGCCAGTGATGTCACTCCAAAGGCTCCTTATGAGTATGAACGATATAAACCAACCAGAATGCCTCTTCGACATTCAGAACTGAAGATATCTCACTTTGTATTTGGTTGCTAAGGTGCTCCATAATGGTTGCTAGGGCGTGGCTAGGAAGTGTTGAAGACGTTGGTGATTGGCAGTTTGCTTCCCCGAGTCAAACGAGCCCACCCTCAAATTTCTATGACTTTTCTATCCAGAGATAGGAGTCAATCAATTTGAATGGAAGTCTATGGGATGGGTTGCTAAGGTGCTCTAAATGGTTGCTAGGGCGTGGCTTAATAGCTTCCCAGTGATCCTGAGACACTCATTGGTCGCCTGAGTAAAATGAGCCCTCCCCTTGTTTCTGTGACGCTGTGCTGCAGAGCTATGTTCAATTCAAAATCCCTATGCACGTAGTAGAAGGTGTTTCATGGGACGGTTTTCCCCATTCATTTCAATGGGGAAAGTTTGGGAGCTCTAGCACCCCAGGGGTGCAACTTTTACCCCATTTTGTGGTATGTTCTCACAGAGCCATCCACCCTCTTGAGATGTGGCGAGTTTTGTCTTTTTACAAATTTCTCGCTCCGAGTTATTAATCGTCAAAGTCGTTTGCACCGCGTATAAATACTCTTCTAGGATTTCCGTTAACATTGATGTCTATGGGGGCACGTTTGGGCAGCTCTAGCACCCCAGGGGTGCAACTTTTACCCCATTTTTTGGTATGTTCTTACAGAACCTGCCAGCCTCTACAAATGTGGCAAGTTTCATCTTTTTACAAATTCCTCACTCCGAGTTATTAATCGTCAAAGTTGGTCGCAATGCATTGTCTATGCGTTTTTTCGCCTGTTTGATCGCCCCTGGGGCGAACATCGTACCCCCGATCGCTTAGAAAAGATATAGCACACCTCTCCTCAATAGGCTGCACGTTTTGATGCCTCATTCATGGGTCTAGGACAAACGCCCTAGGAGGAGTAGCGCGCCGAAAAAAAAGTGGAATAATAATAATAATAAATAACATTGAGGTATATGGGGGCAAGTTTGGGCAGCTGTAGCACCCCAGGGGTGCAACTTTTACCCCATTGTGTGGTATGTTCTTACAGAGCCTGCCAGCCTCTACAAATGTGGCGAGTTTCATCTTTTTACAAATTCCTCACTCCGAGTTATTAATCATCAAAGTTTGTGGCAATGCGTTGTCTATGCGTTTTTTCGGCTGCTTTTTCGCCCCTGGGGCGACCATCGTACCCCCGATCTTTTAATAAAGATAGAGCACCGCTCTCCTCCATAGGCCGCACGTTTTGACACCTCATTCATGGGTCTGGGACAAATGCTCTAGGAACAGGAGCGCGCCGAAAATTTTGTGGAATCACCATCATTATTATAGGCTTGGCAAGATAGTAATAGTAGTGCTCGAGGCGAGCACCACTAATAATAATAATAAATAACATTGAGGTCTATGGGGGCAAGTTTGGGCAGCTCTAGCACCCCAGGGGTGCAACGTTTGCCCCATTTTTTGGTATGTTCTTACAGAGCCTGCCAGCCTCTACAAATGTGGCGAGTTTCATCTTTTTACAAATTCCTCGCTCCGAGTTATTAATCATCAAAATTTGTGGCAATGCGTTGTCTATGCGTTTTTTCGGCTGCTTTTTCGCCCCTGGGGCGAACATCGTACCCCCGATCGCTTACAAATGCTATAGCACACCTCTCCTCAATAGGCCGCACGTTTTGACGTCTCATTTATGGGTCTGGGACAAACGCAGTAGGAGCAATAGCGCGCCGAAAATTTTGTGGAATCACCATCATTATTATAGGCTTGGTAAGATAGTAATAGTAGTGCTCGAGGCGAGCACCACTAATAAACCCATTGACTTCTATGGGGCAAGTTTGGGCAGCTCTAGCACCCCAGGGGTGCAACTTTTACCCCATTGTGTGGTATGTTCTCACAGAGCCTGCCAGCCTCTTCAAATGTGGCGAGTTTCATCTTTTTACAAATTTCTCACTTTGAGTTATTAATCATCAAAATTTGTGGCAATGCGTTGTCTATGCGTTTTTTTGGCTGCTTTTTCGCCCCTGGGGCGACCACCGTACCCCCGATCACTTACAAAAGATATAGCACACCTCTCCTCAATAGGCCGCACGTTTTGACGCCTCATTCATGGGTTTGGGACCAACGCTCTACGAACAGGAGCGCGGTGGAATCACTATCATTATTATAGGCTTGGTAAGATAGTAATAGTAGTGCTCGAGGCGAGCACCACTAATAAATAACATTGAGGTCTATGGGGGCAAGTTTGGGCAGTTGTAGCACCCCAGGGGTGCAACTTTTACCCCATTGTGTGGTATGTTCTTACAGAGCCTGCCAGCCTCTTCAAATGTGGTGAGTTTCATCTTTTTACAAATTTCACACTCCGAGTTATTAATCATCAAAGTTTGTGGCAATGCGTTGTCTATGCTTTTTGTCGGCTGCTTTTTCACCCCTGGGGCGACCATCGTACCCCCGATCGCTTACAAATGATATAGCACACCTCTCCTCAATAGGCCGCACGTTGTGACGCCTCATTCATGGGTCTGGGACAAACGCTCTAGGAACAGGAGCGCGGTGGAATCACCATCATTATTATAGGCTTGGTAAGATAGTAATAGTAGTGCTCGAGGCGAGCACCACTAATTAAATGGGCAACAATCCCAAAGTGTTCAATGTACAATACAGTTCAGTGCCAAATACACAACCAATAATAAAACCATGTCAGTGACCTAATGAGAGATATGAAGCTGGTGCTTATTTTCCAGAAGTTTCTCAAGATTGGGCTGTAGCTTGACTTACAGACAAAGATATGATGTAGGTGAGAGTCAGTTATTTAGCTTCTTAGTTTACTCTTGTTCAAGTTCATCAGACTGAAGGTCTGCTCGCAGAGGTACAGTAATCTCTCGCCACTTCGCGGCCTCAGTGCATCGCGGATTTTTTCACAAATATTCATAAAAAAAAAAAAACTAAAATACCGCCATATCGGCAGCCGTATTGCGGAAAACATCGTTGTTTAATCGTGACGCGAGAGAAACTATCTCAGAGGCTTTGTACATGCCCACGGCACTCAGACAAGACACGTGATTGGTTCCCAGCGCGAGCTCGACCAATGAGAGCACGAGTGGATGTATCCTGTGAGCTGATTGGCTGATCCTACTTTGCTGATTTTCACCTATCGCGGGAGTTCCGGTCCACATTAACTGCAATAAACGAGGGATCACTGCACTGCCAAACAGAGACAGCATCACTGATGGTGAAGGACGCAGCAGCGCTCTGTTCAGATCGAAGTCCAGCAAGCAGCTTGTTAGCCTGCTGTTCTCGCGCCTCGCCGCTGTACTTTGAGAAAGCTGCACAATGTTTTGTTTCATAATGATGACGGATATTATACTGTTTTAAAACAGCAACGGACTGTTTGCAAACTAGACATACTGCCTTTGATTTGACTTCTGTGAATAAAAACTCATCTTCCCCAGCTTTAAAATAAAAATCTCTTGTCTGTGTGCCACTGCCTTGATTTCTCCATTAGTGCGTTTAATTTGTTGACGTTTATTGACGTCATGTGTTGCAAAGCACACAGTGCTGCGCCTTGAATTGCGCATTTACAATACATTTAATAAATTTACATTTAATTTCAGTTTACTCTGTTGTAGTTCAACTATAAAACAAACAAAATTGTTATATCAAATTAGAAATGACAATCGAAGGTATCTCTCTGTCTGTCTCTCTCTCGCTCTCTCCTCGGACGGTACGGCGGCCAAATCAAAGGTTACCGCGGGCCAGGCATCTCTGGTCTAAAACATATCGTCTACAAAAAAAGGTAGCAGAAGCAAAACAGTGAGTTTAGTTGACCTTTATTCTACTATTTAACAATACACTCACATTATGTTTTAATAAATCCATCCAAATCCATCAAAAATCCATCTGACTCCTGTGGTGGCAAAATCTTTCACTGGTTCTGAATAAGAGACAAATATCCCAATCGTGAATTTTAAAAGGTTTATTTCTTTGCAAAGAAAGGCCACAGTCATACAGACATCCGAAGCTGCCCTGCAGAGTGTGACAAAGAAGGACAGGCAGCTTCAACATTTATATCTTCCCTGACCTTGAAGGTCAGCACAAACTTTCCCTCCCTCTATGGGAAAGTTAGCCTTGCACAAATACTTTCAAGTCTTCCCATACCTTGAACACAATTGCCCAAATACTTTCAAGTCTTCCCATACCTTGAACAAAAGGGTCAGCTGCTACTCACTAATATCTCAGGATATAAAGAGTAAAATATAATCATAAAATAAATACATATGAAATGGTAGAATTTCCATCTGACTCCCCACACAAATCTGACTCCCCCCCTCGTGTGCATTCATTCATATTCGCTTATCGCTCAATATTTTTATTTTTATTTGCTTATCAATATTTTTTCCCACACAGCAAACACCCAGAACGTGCAAACACACATCATGTGGAAAAAATAATTAAACATTATTATGTTTAATATATTTCATGCACAAGTACAATGAGGAGAGTAATACATTTTTTCTAATCTTCTTGCAGCAGGAACATAATTTCAGTGTGAAATCAACAGTTTTGCTGGGGCAATCCATCTGACATGTTTTCTGCATCCTTTATACACATTATTTCATATTTTATGTATTAATTTAAGTGTACTCAAGCTTCCGTGCACTATGGGATGGCTCAATCTATGCGCTCTGTGAGTGTGTGGTGACGTGTTAGTGAGGAAACGAAGCTTCGTTCACACAGGTCACGTGACGGCCTCATTTCCCAGCAATGCTCCGGAACACTGTTTCCAAGCACTAGTGTGTCCAAAACTCCAGACTCATTTCCTTTAGGGTTTTTAAAATGGGAACAAAAGCAAATTTATCAGTTACAATAGCGTGAACAAATGTTCCTGTGGTTTTATTTCTCCTGCTGTCAAATCTTGTGTCTTGCACTATTTCACTTGGTTCAACAATTCTCCATTTTCCGTAAAGAGACTCTTTCATTCAGCTTCAGAATTAAAGTAAACAGATTGTCCAAGTGTTTGAATGAACTTTCTCTTATTTTAGCAGTTGTTCCTGTGAAGATCGACACAGCAAAGCTGCATCTCAGTCCGGACTATGAATCTCAGAAACCATTTCCTCCAGAGATGAAACTAAAGCATTCATAGCAGACTGATTTAATCCAGCAACGTCTAGTTGTGCAACAGCAGATGCACACATATCAGAAGTGCTCTTATTTGACTTTAACAATAGATGTTGATCAATCTGATCAAATATTTCAGCACTAGTTTGTCCATCTGCCTCTCAGTCTCACGGCTGTCAATTGTGTCTAAATTCTGCTCACTGTCACTTTCTCAGCATGTTTTACGTGCAAATGTTTCCTAAACCTGAAAAAGTACCGAACACAGAACCACAACCTGCTTCTGTGCATTTAAGATGAAGATTATTTATATATCTATAAGAGCATTTAAGATTATTTCTGGAACAAAACCATGAGTGAATCAGAAGTGCCCAAGAAGCATTTGTGAACCAGTTCATTCAGCCTGAGAAAGCTGAGCACCAGCTGTAGTGCCTTTTAGTGTCTTTTGTGTCTTAAACAGCTGGTCAAAGGCAGCAGGAGAAGAGCTGGACTGGCATGGAGCGGTTGATGGAGAAGATGAAGCTCTGCTGAACTGAACTCTTCTGTGGATCCACAGCCAGAGATTGAGCTGAGCTCCAGCAGTGACTCGTGTCTCCAACATGATCCTCAATGCTTCTCACACTCTGAGATGATTGTAGAGAGCATCTGATAATTATGTTAACAATATGCTGAATAAAAACACCTTTGAAGTGCATTTCCTCCTCAAACACCAGTGATCTCAGACTGAAGAAACAGCAACACACTGCATCCACCAATCTTTGATAGAAGATTCATTCATGTGCGTGTATTAATATTAGAAGTGTATTAATATTATAAGCATCTTAAAGCGACAAAATTACACTTTTCACTCATTTGAGAATCATCTTTTCAAAGTTTACGGTCTAAGAAAATAAATCCTCATATGTGAAGATCACAATAACCATTTGACTTCACCAACTTTCAAACTAGTGTTTCTAACGTATCAAACATTATAGATCTTTCTACATTAAATCCCAACAGATCCGCACAACTTTAACTTTAACAGCAGTCGCTTCAGATAATTCATCATACAGTATTTTTGTTCGTTTTCACAAATATTTTGTTGAATATTATAGGCACAAATCTAATCCCATACAAACACACAAACACTTCCGGTTCAAATCAGCGCCTCCAATCGCAACCTGAAAGACAGTTTTCATAGTCAGTCAATCAATGATTAATGAGTGATTAATGCGTCTGGTTTCCTATTAGCTGTTAGTTCCGGGTCCGTGACGTTTTTAATGTGATGAAGGGTGTAACCCCGGCATCCTGGCCAAATCTGCCCATTGGCCTTGGTCCATCATGGCCTACTAATCCCCCCCCCCATACTCTAATTGGCTTCATCACTCTGTCTCCTCTCCACCAATAAGCTGGTGTGTGGTGAGCGTTCTGGCGCAATATGGCTGCCGTCGCATCATCCAGGTGGATGCTGCACATTGGTGGTGGTTGAGGAGATCCCCCCTACTATGTAAAGCGCTTTGAGCTCTGGAAAAGCGCTATATAAATGTAACATTTCTTCTTCTTCTTCTTCTTGATGATCACGTGACGCTCGCTGAGGACGAGCGGCATAAAGCAGGACATCTATAAACTACTGTTTTTAAAAACATATATCAGTAAAAACATGATATACACAGATTATTACTTATACACTAGCAGCAGCTTATACTGTTCTACTGTGAATCCCTGAGTCTCGACCGATGACTGAGTCAATTAAACATTGAACTGAGTAAAAAAACAATGTGTTTTCTGAATTTCATCATATAAATATGTATATGTAATGTTTGTAATGCTTTGGCAATATATTGTAACAATTGTCATGCCAATAGAATACATTTAAAATGAAACTGAGAGAGAGAGAGAGAGAGAGAGAGTGTGTGTGTGTGTGTGTGTGTGTGTGTGTGTGTGTGTTCTGATCAACATCAGGGTTTGAATAAGACGGCGCCCACCGTGGCAAACGTGTTTAGGACGTATCGCTGGCGGTGACGAGGCAGCTTACAGGAGGGAGGTGGCCAGTCTGGTGTCATGGTGTGAAGACAACAACCTCACCCTCAACACAGACAAGACAAAGGAGATGATAGTGGACATGAGGAGGAGAGGAGAACGCCTCAGACACTGTTCATCCGGGAGCTTGAAGTGGAGAGAGTGTGCAACTTTAAATACTTGGGTGTCCACATCAGTGAGGACCTCACTTGGACACCTCACATCACGCAGCTGGTCAAGAAGGCTCAACAGCGGCTGTATTTTCTGAGGAGGCTGAGGAAGTTCGGCATGTCGCCTAAGATCCTCAGCAACTTCTACAGCTGCACCATTGAGAGTGTCCTGACCAGCTGCATCACTGTGTGGTACGGCAGCGCTTCTGTCATGGACCGCAAACGCCTGCAGAGAGTGGTCAAGACTGCACAGAAGATCACCAGGACTCCACTGCCCTCTCTGCAGAGCATCTACCACCGCAGAGTCCACAGAAGAGCTTCCTCCATCATCAAAGACCCCTCCCACCCCCAACATGGTCTGTTCACACTTCTACCCTCAGGACGGAGGTACAGAAGTGTGAAATGCACGACTTCCAGACTGAAGAACTCTTTCTTTCCCTCTGCCATAAGACTCCTAAACAGCAGATAGGAGTCTACAATCACAACATCACATGAACAATTTGTTTACATACTGCACTACCTCACTTTACTACTTTACTCTTTTTGCCCTTTTACATTATATATATATATATATATATATATATTTGCTCTTTATAATCTATATATTTGTCTTATTTTTATTTTACTTACTTGTGTTACCTGTGCGACATTTACTGTGGACGGCAAAGTAAGAATTTCATTGTACAGGGAAACATGCTTTCTGTCTGTACACATGACAATAAACACTTTGAATCTTGAATCTTCCAGTCGCTCCACCAGACGTTTCCTCAGCAGATGATCCTTATCCTGATCAATGAAGCATTTCATGAGCTTCAACACTGCTATATGCAGTTATTACTCACAAAAGGTCAAAGAGATTCATCTTTGTATGAATAAAGTGGCACATTTAATTCAGTTCAGCAGCAGCAGTGAATGAGAACACAATGAGCTGTGAAAAGAGTCAGAAAGGCAGGCGATTTCTTCAGTTCATTCTGTATCTTCAGATGATGCTCGTCGTTCTTCAGCCGAGTCTCTCTGTAAAGTGTTGATTCTCCATGCCAAGCACTCAGTGCCACTCTCACCATCATACTGATGATCCTAAAAAAGACTAAATACACCTGTGTGCGTGTGTGCGTGCATGTCGTGCGTGCGTGCGATCATCTACTTTTAAGACTTATCACAGAATTAAAATTCAGTAACAGTGAGACAGTGAGAGTATTTTTGGAGAAGGGGTTTCTGAGGTGAGGGAACAAAGCCACGATTCCTCTGGCATATTTTTCTGCTGGTGATGTACTGTATAATAATGATATTCACCTATCTTTAGCCTAAGATATATTTGAAAATATAGTGACTGATCATATACACAGTTCAGATATGCAGATTACCCATTTTCCTCCTCATTTCATCATTCAAAGACTCGATTGTGTTCATTTATTATTTTCTCTCCAGCAGCTGATATATTTAAGAAGAAGGATGCAGAAAATAATAGTTGAATAGATAACAGGTAAAGTCACTCTTCATATTGGGGCATCATATCTTGTCATATTCACATCATAGAAGAGCAGAAAGATGTGCTAGAAGAAGTGTCACAGTAATACACTCTCATGTAGAAGAACAGTCATTTAAATCTCTTTATGCTGTGTGTGTTCATGTTTTCATTGTTTCATGTGAAAATGTGTGTCCACTCTCAGATTAGTCTTTAGAAACCATACAAAAAATGTAAACAGCTTCATCGACTAGTAGATAAAAAGTAATAAAAAGTGAAGGCTCATGTCCTGTATGCCGTACACACTTTCATGTTAAATTGACCTCTTGAATTTACTTTTGTGCAAACAGAATACCTGACCAACAACAAAACACAGAAATGTGAACAGCGTCGTCTGCCATCTGAACAAGATCACTAAATCGTGTAATAAAAACATCATTTGCAAAACCGCATTTAGAAACCTTTACAGTTGCTCATGAATGTCTTATTTCTGTATTCACACAAACACACAATTGTGTCATTTTAACTGTGGGGAACGATGTTTAACAACCTCAAACTGTAATGAATGTGCAGTTTTCAGTGCACTGGTTCGGTGTGATTCGTCTGTAATGGGTTAAGTGTAAAAACTGCATGACTGACAGTCGTGTGTCGGTGCTTCGTGGAATCCCACATCAGAAATATGTTACGGGATGTAATGTATCATGCAATCGGCAATCGATTGCTTTGGGCTATGTTGCGGCTGTTGCCGCGTTTCATGTTTGAATACAGTTGCTGAATTGCACTCACGAGTCTGCCTTTTATTTTATGCATAGATTGCTACATAAACACAATACATGGGAAGTTGCAACTGAACAAAGGATCAATTTAGGCAAAAACTCGCAAACAGAAACACTATGACTTAAACTCTATTCCTATAAACACTGGATGTTGACGGCTCTCAAAGATGATTATTCACCTAAAACACAAAGTCTGCTTGACAAAATGTGAACAGCGTCGTCTGACATCTGAACAAGACAACTAAAACTAGTGGAGTGATAAAAACATCATTTGCAAACCTTTACAGTTGCTGATAAATGGATTTTGTGTATTCATTATAAACAGTATAAACAGGCCTAAAACTGACCCCTGAGGGACTCCACAAGAGAGGGTGCAGAGGAGAACTCAAAGTTCCCGTAACTGACACAGAAAGTCCTCCGTTCCAAATAAGACCTGAACCATTGAAGTGCAGTGCCCTTTATGAACACCCAGCTCGCAGAAACACTTCCGGTTCTAATCAGCGCCTCCAATCGCAACCTGAAAGACAGTTTTCATAATTAGTCAATCAGTGATTAATGAGTGATTAACACCATGCCTCTGGTTTCCTACTAGCTGTTAGTTTTTGTGTTTTCCGGGTCTGTGACGTTTTTAACGTGATGATTACGTGACTCTCGCTGAGGAGATTTAAAAACTACTTTTAAAAAAAACATATATCAGTAAAAACATGATATACACAGATTATTACTTATACACTAGCAGCAGCTTATACTGTTCTACTGTGAATCCCTGAGTCTCGACCGATGACTGAGTCAATTAAACATTGAACTGAGTCAATTAAACAATGAACTGAGTCAATTAAACAATGAACTGAGTCAATTAAACAATGAACTGAGTCAATTAAACAATGAACTGAGTCAATTAAACTGAACTGAGTCGATTAAACAATGAACTGAGTCGATTCAACTGAACCAAATCAATTGCACATTGAACTGTGTAAAAAAAATGTGTTTTCTGAATTTCATCATATAAATATGTTATTCATATTGGACTTGAATTGTTGTATAATAATCATGCACGGTTTGGCTGTTGGCCAGAGGAGAACTGGTCCCCCAACTGAGCCTGGTTTCTCCCAAGGTTTTTTCTCCATTCTATTCTTCATTCGTTACGTCACCTGCTGGAGTTTTGGTTCCTTGCCGCTGTCGCCTATGGCTTGCTCAGTTGGGGAAACTTAACACTTAAAATTCATCAATTGTATTGATTCGCCAGCTCTTTTGGGGCTGCTGTTCAGCCAAACAAACTTTGTTTATATTGTTTTTCCTGTAAAGCTGCTTTGAAACAATCTACATTGTAAAAAGCGCTATATAAATAAAGGTTAAAAAAATAAATAAAAAAAAATATATGTATATGTAATGTTTGTAATGCTTTGGCAATATATTGTAACAATTGTCATGCCAATAGAATACATTTAAAATGAAACTGAGAGAGAGAGAGAGAGTGTGTGTGTGTGTGTGTGTGTGTGTGTGTGTGAGAGAGAGAGTGTGTGTGTGTGTGTGTGTGAGAGAGAGAGAGTGTGTGTGTGTGTGTGTGTGAGAGAGAGTGTGTGTGTGTGTGTGTGTGTGTGAGAGAGAGTGTGTGTGTGTGTGTGTGTGTGTGAGAGAGAGAGAGAGAGAGAGAGAGAGTGTGTGTATAACCCACCCAAAGTACTTGAGGCTAGATTTATTGTAATTTTTTTTTAAATATGCTTATGTTTATTTTTAGTTATCCTATTGCATAAAACATTCAGACATGTTTATTAATTTTGTTTTGGCAAAGGAAGGTTACGTTTTTTTGTTTTTAAACAAGCATTAAACAACAAAACAACACAACAACCACCTTAATGCCAGAGAGCAAGGAAAACAAACCAAGAAGAAGAGGAAAAAAACAAACAAAAACTAATACATTCACAAATATTCAAGGTGTCCGCATTATTCACGGATTTAAAAGCAGTGCAGCACATCTTGCCGTAACTTTCTCTCATGACAGCAACACCAGAAAATGTGGAACTGTTTCCAAGAGCAAAGCACAAAAAGAGCAGCTAACATCAGTGTCTTAAACTTACTGAGAAAATGTTTAACAAGGTAAAATGTGTGTATTGAATTGAATGTGTGTGTGTGTGTGTTGTCGTGGAAATGTATTTATCTTAAGGGATCAATAAATTCAGAGAGATCTTGAAAGGTATAACAGTCGGTTTATTCTTGCAAGAAGGCATTCTCACACAGAGCGCGTCTGTAGAGCAGCGCCTCTCAGGCAGTTTATATCTCTTTCACAAGTTACATTAGTTTGTTACACAAGTATCAAAGCAGTCTAAGCTAGTGCGCACAGTTCTGTTCATTTCTCAGCCGCACATATTAGATGGTTTCCTGTTGGCAGGTACACACACATACACACACACTTCTTTTATTGAAACATTCATCAGAAACTCCGAACATTTGATTCTCTGTTTCGGCCTAAGCTTTAATTACTTTACTGAGAAAAGTTGTCAAGCAAGCTGAATATGAATATGCGTAGTAAAGATAAAAATTTCCATCACAGTGTGTGTGTGTGTGACAGAAAAGAGAGAGAGAGTGTGTGACAGAAAGAGAGAGAGTGTGTGTGTGAAGGAAACAGAAGAATTGACATTTTATTATTCATTTCATAATGTACAAAAGAACATTAAATATAGTAATTTATTTGCAGAAAATTACAACTGATCAAAATAACAAAGGCATATGTTCATAAAACAAATTTATATTCATTTTTTAACAACACATTCATTCAAACTTACAGATGGAAACAATGAGGCGATTCACTCTAAATTATAGATGACCTTGAGCTCACGCTGGAGGTCAGAGAGAATATTATAAAGGGTTCATGTGAATAAATGTATTTAAACTCTCAGTCATCTTATGTTCAGTGTCTTGTGTTCATGTTTTATTAAATATAGTGTTCATCATCTTTCTGTCTCTTATCTTGATTATCCAGTCAAGCGTCTGACAGTCACTGGTTTATCATGCAGCGCAAAGAATTATGGGTAGAATTTCTACAGTCTGTTCTGATTCTTCAACACAGTTTCACTGATGATTCATGACCAACACTAAACCCAGGATAGAGTGAGTGAGTGAATGTGGTCTGGACTGTGTGGATGAGACTCATTGTGTGAGAGACGCTGTAGAAGGACAGAGTTCCTGCACTGGGATCCACATACACTCCTATTCTACCACTGATGGGCTTTACTGGGAGTTCAGTCTCTATGTTATTGTGTCTGAATGAGTATCTGGAGGAAGTGCAGATCAAACTCCAGGACTTATCATTAAATCCAAACTCACACTCTTCACCCCATCCCTTCCTGCTGATGCTCTTATATGACACTGATATAGACACACTTCCACTGCACTCAATCTCCCAGTAACAGCGTTCACACACACTCTCTCTACACAACACCTGATGATTCAATCCATGAAATCTGTCTGGATGATCAGGATACGGATGTTTTGTGTCAGTGTCAGTAATCACTCTGTTATTCTCAGACAGACGGAGGAATGTATTCACTGTGTTCGGATCCAGAGTGAACCGACGGGAATCTGAAGGAGAAACACATCAGGAGATTTACACAAACTTTATTTCAGTTCAAGTTCATTCAGGATTTTTCACACATTCGTCTCACAGAAGCAAATCTGAAGTTGATTTGTGATCTTCATCTGTAATGAGGAAATCTTGAGTTTGTTTCTCTCTCTCTCTCTGTTCTTCAGCGTCTCACACTGTCACGTGTTTCAGGAGAAGTGATGAATGTAACGTGTTGTAAATCCGTCAGATCTGATTCTCTGAACTGCGGCTCAAACTAACATGGCGGCTTATAGATCAGCGAACTTGATCATTATAAAGCTTTTAAACGACTAAACACTTTCACTGACGCGTGTTTGACAATCAGAACATCAGCTAGATGATGACAGAGCCACAAGTGTGTGAATATTGAGAATAAAACAGCAAAACTCAATAAAAGTGATGATCTGTCATTCAGCGCTGTTGTGTCACGTGACGATCATGACGCATCGCCATGGAAACAATGACGCGATACACTCGTGACCTTCAAAAACTTAATTTACATTATAAACTTCTGAAAGGATTGAGATTATTAATCATTATAATTAAGATCAGATTAATGCATAATGTCATTCTGTTAAAGCTTTAGTCTATAATCAGATTCTGACTGAAATCACCATGGTTACCAAACAGATAAAGATAGAAATAATAAAGTTCAGATCTTTCTGTAAAACACAATCAGAATTATGAATCTGATCTTTAAATGATTAATACATCAATACCAGATATGTGTGTGTGAGTGTGTGTGTGTGTGAGTGTGTGAGACTGAGTGTGTGTGTAAGTCTGTGTGTGTGTGAGTGAGTGTGAGAAAGTGTGTGTGTGTGTGTGTGTGTGTGTGTGTGTGTGTATGTGTGTGAGACTGAGTGTGTGTGTGTGTGTGTGAGTGAGTGTGAGAAAGTGTGTGTGTGTGTGTGTGTGTGAGTGCATGTATATGTATGTGAGAGACTTAGTGAGTGTGTGTGTGTGTGTCTGTCTGTGTGTGAGTGAGTGAGTGTGTGTGTGTGTGTCTGTGTGTGTGTGAGAGTGAGAAAATGAGTGTGTGTGTGTGTCTGTCTGTGTTTGAGAGTGTGAGAAAGTGAGTGAGTGTGTGTATGTGTGTGTGTGTGTGTGTGTGAATGAGTGAGTGAGTGTGAGTGCATGTGTATGTATGTGAGAGAGTGAGTGTGTGTGTGTGTGTGTGTGTGTGTGTGAGAGAGTGAGTGTGAGAAAATGAGTGTGTGTGTGTGAGAGTGAGTGTGGGAGAGTGAGTGAGTGAGTGTGTGTGTGTGTGTGTGTGTGAGAATGTGTGTGTGTGAGTGAGTGAGTGTGTGTATGTCTACGAGAATGTGTGTGTGAGTGAGTGAGTGAGTGTGTGTATGTCTGCGAGAATGTGTGTGTGTGTGTGTGTGTGTGTGAGAATGTGTGTGTGAATGTGTGAGAAAGTGAGTGAGTGTCTATGTATGTGAGAATGTGTGTGTGTGTGTGTGTGTGTGTCTGTGTGTGTGTGAGAGTGAGTGTGAGAAAATGAGTGTGTGTGTGTGTGAGTGCGTGTGTGTGTGTGTGAGAGTGTGTGTGAGTGCATGTGTATGTATGTGAGAGAGTGAGTGTGTGTGTGAGAATGTGTGTGTGTGAGAATGTGTGTGTGTGTGTGTGTGTGTGTGTGTCTGTGTGTGTGTGTGAGAAAATGAGTGTGTGTGTGTGTGTGTGTATGAGTGAGAGTGGTTGTGTACATGTGTCTGTATGTGAGTGTGGTTGTGTACATGTGTCTGTGTGTGTATGTGAGTGTGTGAGTGTGTGTGTGTGTGTGTGAGTGTGTGAGTGAGTGAGTGAGTGAGTGAGTGAGTGAGTGAGTGAGTGAGTGAGTGTGTGTGTGTGTGTATATATACGTACATTTGTGTAGTCCTGCTGTAATCCTGATCTCTCCTCCATGATCCACACTACAAAACACACACACACACAGTTCATCAGTAAAGAGACAAACACACACACACACACACACACACACACACACAGGTAATATCACAGCATCATATTCTGGACTGTAAATAAACGCCTCATGAATCTCCATTCCTGATTCTCTGACTGGATTTTGCGTTCATCTGGATGCCAAATGCGTAAAAGATGTTAGCTTTATTTTTGTACAATTGTATTTCCTAAACGCACTTTGAGTTTTAAATGTTGAATCTAATTACATATAGCAGTAATTATTGAGGAAAGATCTCTTATCGTCTCTTTGTGTTTTTCCCAGTTTGTTCAGTGATTCACTGCATCATTGTCCAGGAATGATGGACGAATCCAATCAGTGAAGCTTCACTGTCCAGCAATTCCCAGATTACATCGACAAACACGTCGTTACTGACAGAAGCTTAGAAGCATTTGTTTTCCAGCAGACCGTTAAAGGCAAAAAGCAACAAAGCATTTTAGAGTTTGTAAAGAAACCATAGTAACCACGTGTGCAATAATAACAGAACTGTGTCTGAGCGAAATGACTGTGTTATGAATGTGTTTACCGTATTTATTCGAGTATATCGCGCACACGTGTATAACGCGCACCCCTAATTTTCGATTAAAAATCGGTATAAAATTTTGTTTCACACCAAGCATTGTAATTGACAAAAAACGTTGTTGAACACGTGCCGCCATGATAAAAAACATTTATTTGTTGTATAACATATACTTATATAACATATATAACTTATATAACATATTTATTGACAACATAAACTAATGAACACAATACCGAAAGAGAATTACCGGTAAAAATATTTATTTAAAACCCTTCGACGTCAGATTCCTCATCAGAGACACTAAAGAGTTGCTCCCATTCTTCTGGAGTTAATTTTTCATCAGTGTCCCAGTTGATGCTGATGCCTGTCTTCACAAAAAAACACAAAATGCCTGTCTTCTCCGTAACGTGTGGGTGAGGAAATGAAGCGGCGAGGGGACGTTTTTTTTCTTCGCCCTCGCGTACAGTGAGAGGCTGCAGCCTGTGTTACGGGTAATGTATCATGCAATCGGCATTCGATTGCTTTGGGCTATGTTGCGGTCTTTGCCGCGGTTTATGTTTGAATACAGTTGCTGAATTGCACTCACGAGTCTGCCTTTTATTTTATGCATATATTGCTACTTAAACAGTCTGTAAAATGCGCAGCGCGAACTCAAAATTCGCCGGCGCCCTCAAAGGACCGGCCGTCAAAGCAAACCCCAGCCGAGCCCACCCCAGCCCTCGTGCATAACGCGCATCCCTAACTTTGATTTATTTTTTGGGTAGAAAATTTTGCGCGTTATACTCGAATAAATACGGTATGTGTGTGTGACTGTGTTTATGCTGTGAGTGAAATTGTGTTTGCAATGTTGGAGAATATAATGAAAGGTTTGTTTGGAGAATGGAAGGTGTTTTTATTGTATTCTGGTAAATCTCTGCTGTTAGTTGCTGCACATATGCTTTTTGTTGTTACAAACATATACAGTGTGTGTACATTTATATAGCATGCCGATCCTTCATCTAATACATAGATATATTGGCTGTAGGTTTTCTCGATCATCGGTTATCTCAACGCTTTTTTTGCCCCCTGAGGCCGTCGACAGAACCCAACTCCACTGCACCTTGTTTTTCTAGTGTAAAAGTAGTTTGTAGTGTAAAGCAGTGGATGGGGAAAGAGAATCAGATGAAGTTTGTGAATATAAAGCAGAAAGTAGTGCAGAGGAACTTGTGTTTATTCATGTAGATGAACAGCTGATCGGATCAACATCTGCTTTCAGGACTCAATAAACCACAAACACAACCTGAGCAAATCCTGTTTCACAAGCATCGGATTTTACAGCCGTCAGAATCATCAACCATCCGCATCAAAATCTACAATCACTCAGATTATTATTCAGTGAATCCACTACAATCAAGATTGATCTGCTTGAGGAGCAAATATGATCAGAATCCGCTCAGAGAATCAGGAATGGAGATTCTTGCTTATTTACACTCCAGAATATGATGCAGTGATATTAACTGTGTGTGTGTGTGTGTGTCTGTGTCTGTGTGTATGTGGAGAGAGAGAAGTGTCAGCAGTACACAAGCGTCAATGCACCGCAGCGACAGAATATGACCGCAAACACGTTGGTCGGCCAAGTTTAAACTATTTCATTAATGTCACGTGGCATTGCGGAGTCTGTGTTGTTGTAGTCGTATTTTGTTTCCTTTTTGTTTTTTATTACAGCTGAACAGTCGAAAAGTGGTATTTTAGAACACAAAACAGCAGGTGTGACAGCAGATGGACTGATTGCAGTGATTGGTGCCTAGTAAAAACTGTACCCGTGAATTCTCCGTGAAATCTAATGTTTTTTAAAAAACCTTCCGTGAAATTGCAAAATTTTACCCGTGAATTTGGTTGGTCCCTAGCGATTACCAATGATCTGCACGACACACACTCGTAAAATATAACACACATCTGTGCTTACATGTGTTACATATGAACTGACATGTAGAGCATGAACGCATAACACAGAACATAACCAGCAGCAGAAACAAGCATCCACAGTCTCTGATACTGTGTGTCACTAATAACGGGACACCACAACAATAACACAACACTATTTTGTGTTTATTTCTCTCGGTTTTCTCGCGTCTCGTCTTGATGATGTCACACACAGCTCATTTCACCTTCAGGTGTTTATTTATTATTTTTCCTTATTTTAATTACATAATGACTTGAATTAAACACTTTGTTGCATCTTTTCAGCGTTTTAATATGGTATTATAATTATATTGTTTTTAATTGTACTTAAATTCTGACCTGTGTTTCGTGTGTGTGTGTCAGTTCCTTGAGAGGGAGGATTACTGGTATTTCCCTATCCTCACACACACACAAACACACATACACTCTCTTTCACATACACTCACACACACACACACACTAGTTCAGTCTGCAGAGTCTCTATTATGTGTTTGTCATCTAGTAAACTCTTGCTCTCCTGTAGTTCAACCTAACTAGAGTGCTGAACTCTTGAATTGTAAGATTTCACACCCGATGGGTTCGATTACTGATTTGATGAAGGATGAATGTTCTTGTAAAATAATGTGTGATAGTATGTTTGTGTGTAGTTCTCATATGCATATCTGTCTCAGTTCTTCATCCTGCTCATTAGATGGTTAATCTGCCTCAGAAGTCTGTCTGAAATCAGTTTCAGGATGAATCTTCACACAATCCCATCAAAAACACACGCGTGTCCCACTGTGGGCAGAGCAAACACACACTAAATCCCACAGCAGTTTTGATCTTTACACTCCTGTAAGTGTTTCTGTGGGCCGTGTTCACCATGTTTACAGTGCAGAACAGTACAGATGATGGCAGTAACTTCCTCTACGGGTTAGTGGAGCGATGGGGGTTTGTTTTATTTGGTCTAAAAAGCAGCTGTAGGAAACGTACAGTCACAGTCATCGGTTACGCCATCAGATATTCTCTCCAGGAGTTGGGCGAGCAGTGAGAGAGAGGGATGAGCTCTTTCTCTCTGTTTGGAGGCGGATCTCTTCTGTGTGAGTGTTCAACACTTGGGGCTGCTGTGGTCAATTAATTAATTAATGTGATTAATTCTAACCAATGAGACTCTTGAAATTCTGCATGGTTAATGAGATGTTATTTTAGATTCAATCAGTAAAAGCAGTTCTGCTACAAACAGGTCAACTTTTTAAACTTAATAATAAGTTCTATAAAAATTGTGAAATTAACTGAAATGGTAGTGAATTTATTTGAAAAATGTTTTCACTTTATAGAACAATTCAATCGTTGATAAAACGATTAAACGATTAAACCCAAAAGATTTATCCAAGAACATTTTGGGAGAGTTTCCTGATCTCCAGCTGCTTGAGCTGCGCTGGATGTTTTGTGTCCAGTAACATTTTTACATATCCTATTGTTTGTTATATTTATTTGTTTAGTAAATGTTTTTTTTTTCGCTTTGAAATAACTGAAATCATCTTCATATGTGAGTGTAATAAAGCAGAGATCTCCCCGAAACTATTTTAGCTGTGCGTTTACTGGAAATAATTGAATATATTAGAGCGTTCATCAGAATGAAGCCATCAATAGTCCTGAAATATAACTAGAGCCAAACCTCTGTAAATTATCAATAATAACTTCTGTAAATAAAGAAATAAAGTGTAACTGGTTAGTATGAGGTGTAGGTTGTAATGGTGTTTTCTCTACATACTTGAGTTTCTCCAGTCTGTAGTTTGGATGGTTGAGTTTATGGGAGAGCAGCTTCACTCCTGAATCTCCAGGGTGATTGTAGCTCAGATCCAGCTCTCTCAGGTGTGAGGGGTTTGAACTCAGAGCTGAAGACACATAACCACAGCCTTCCTGTGTCACCATACAGCCAGATAATCTACAAACACACACAGAACAATAATCCACATGACATTAGTTTGACGATCAGACATTACTGTCACACACTGACCTGTGCAGTTTGTATTCGCAGCTGTTATTTTATGCATATATATCACAAATGTGTACAATTTACTTTTCAAAAGGATACGACTCTTTTCTCAGGACTCTGATAAAGGTTTTCTCTTGTGATTTTCTGAAATGTCTCACTTAGGGATCAGTTTTGTCTTCAGATGTCTTTTATTTTAGAAGAAACAACATTAAAATAATTTGTTTATATTACTAATAATTTATTTACTGGAACTGTCATTTAAAAACCATTATACATTTCAAAATATTAAGAATTACAACTTTAAATTTCTCCTCAGTGTCCAGCACTGTATTTGCAGAACATTTTTCAAACACACTAGAAAACTAATGAGATTGTATTAACATCAGATTGACACATTTGCTACATTGAGTCTCCTGCTTCTCACACTAATCTACTGAAACACTCTCACAATGATCTCCTGTAAATTTGAGTCTCCAGAGAAGAGAGAATCTCTTTAGAAGGGATTTCAACAACATCACACACTGAGCTCAGGATTTCTTAATATGAATCTTAGCCAGTTAAAACTGAAGACAGAAGAGCAGTTTCAACAGCTTTTTAGCACTCTCGAATCCGTTGAATACATTAAAAGACTGGAGAGATCACAAAGACCACACAAATCTGTCAATTATAGTCACATTTTCACTGTGAGACAAGATCTCATAGAGACTCATGAGATAAAATGTGACCTGAGAAGAAGAAGAAAAAATGGCAGACTATCTACATCATCTGATTCTCCTGGAGTTTTTTAAATAAAGGAGTAATCTTTCTCAAGGCAATTTTATGGCTGTGATTGTTATAGTTTCAGCTGTATAGAGGCAGATCAAAAGTTGTAAATATGAAGGATAATTAAACGCTGATTAAATCTGATCCATATAATCAAACTCATCAGGATTACAAGAAACTTCCTGGCGGGTGTTTTGGAGTTGGTTGGATCTAAACTCTTCAGGACAGTGTTCCTCCAGGAGCTGATTTTGAGTCCACTGATATACTGTGAACTGAGCTTGTGTGTAAATGAATACAGTGCCACGATTCACTCTGAAACACGGAGCATGTCAGAATTTATATTTATAGGATTACATCACAATATAAATAGGTAATTATTTTAAACCATTCACCTCAGTGTCTCCAGCTGACAGTTTGGACTCTTCAGTCCATCAGAGAGCAGCTTCACTCCAGAATCCCGCAGGTCATTGTTACTCAGATCCAGCTCTCTCAGGACAGAGTTTGAGGATTGTAGAGCTGAACACACATCTTCACAGTGCTTATCAGAGAGATGACATCCAGCAAGTCTAGACAAAGCATGACATAGTAAACACACACACAACTGGAGAAAATCACAGTTTCCCTGATCTTTTGACATAAGAGGTCATAAGAGGCCTGTTCTTCGTGCGTCACTAACTGAGTTAGCTGGATTAGATTGTTGACGATTTCGCATGATCTTGGATTGTTCGGTTCTTCAAAGCTCATCCGGCACTTGTTGTCATAGTAACAGATCCGTTAGCTTAAACCTGCTCAGAGCAGCTTACTTCATGTTAGCAGGATTAGATCACGCTTTACAAGTGGAGGTGATATGGGAAGTTTGTCACAGCCTATGTCCTGTCTGTTTTTACGAGAGAAAACTGTTGCTGAAGGTGCAAGGATTATTCAGAGAGCTTTCAGGATTAAACGCATATTGCGGGATAGACAGGATCCGTTAGCAGAACGGAACAGTGTTTGTTTTGAAAGATATTGTTTTTCATGTATTATTTATCTAGTTAATTTGTTGGATCCTTATGTAAAAACTTAGACTCGTCGTAGTCGGGCGTTAACAACAGCTCAAACTGTGTGTATTGCGAGTGGCACGTTCCTTTAAACCGTTGGAGATTCAGAGTCATTTTAAGAGACAACAGCAGAACAGCGCAAGTGGAAAAGATTACCATTTTGTAGAATATTTTTGCATTTTATTTTTACTTGCTCCCAAGTTCTAGTGGGTCCTGTGGTGGCTCTAATATAAAAGAGGATTATGAAATACAATTCATATACACACACGATCACTAGGCTACTCACAAATTAAATTTGTGGGCAAATTTTGCCAGCATATCATAAGGTTGGATAGCAACACACACAAACACATCTCTATTTAAAAGAACAGATTATAAATAAATAACATACTTAAAGAGAACTTTAAACATAGTGTTTATAGTTTAGCTAAATTAATATATAAATCGTAAATAAATAAATATAAAAACATCTCACTCATTCCGAGAGCTGTAGAGGATATTCACGCAACAACGTCTAAACCATGAATGAACGGCTTGCAAAAGTGCAATAAGTTTAAATAAAGTAGAAATATAAAATCTCTGAAAGAGAGCTGAGGTTTGGATTCAGACACAATGCTGACAGTCACAGCACTGGGAGGAGGAGATGGAGTCACAGTAGTGGAGTAGTGGAGATGGAGTCTCTACATACGAGTATTCCAAGCCTTAGGGCAGATTTTTACTTCTAGATAAAAGTACGAGTAAATATTCGAGATACGAGCAGGCGTACTGACGGCAATGCCGACGCACTTTCACTTCAGTGTTCACTGACTTCTGTACGCGTTGTCCACGAGTAGCTGACTTTCTATTTTGTGCATTATTCTTCATAATAGCGATGAGCTCTAAGAAAGTGAGTGTTAAGGATGGTAGTGAGAAGAAGAAACGCATGATGACCATGGAAATGAAGCATGAAATTGTGGATAAATATGAGCGCGGTGCCGCGTGAGTGATCAGGAGCATCAGGAGGAACTGTGGATTGAGGAGTTGATCGAGCTGCAGACGCAGGTGTTGCAAGAGCTCAGAAAGAAACACCCTGATAAATCGTCTACTGGTCGTGCTTCAGCACTTTTTGACGACGCGTACCTTACTTCTTTTTAAAGGGAGACAGAAACAAATCTCCCTCGATAGGTATTCCGTTAAAAGGTCTGCACCAAGGGAAAGTGAGGGTAGTCAGGCAAAAAAGGGAAGAAAACAAGCAAAACAATAATATAAAACAAAAAAGTTACAAAAAATATGTAAGCTAAGTTCAGTTATGTTAATTTAAGTTTATGTAAGTTGCGTAGTATTCGTGTAATGTACGATACGGTATCAAGTGTCGACGTACCAACCCCCCTTCCTCCCTCCTCCACACCTGCCGCTACCGTCTGTATAAAACTTCATAATTAAAACCACATTTTATCTGATATCACACGAATCCTTATACTGTACACATGTACTATAATTGTGTGTCTATAAAAACATGTTTTCTTCCGTTGTTACGGATCTGGATGTAATTAATTTGTTTTCTATTATTTGAATTATATTATTATTACTGTTTAGATTAGATTCACCTCTGAGACCCAAGTTCCCATGATCCATGTTCTAAAACGTCACCGACTTTCCAGAGTGAATGTTTGTTCGTACTAAATGTATTTCAAAACATACTTAAAATTTTAAATTAGAACTTTTAAAATGAAAAGATTGTTTATTAAATCTTTAAAGAAACATTAAATCTTTAAAGTTTTATTAAAATAGGATCCTCCCTTTATCTTCCTAGAAGACTATTCTGATATCATCTGATGACCAATGGCAGAAATGATTTTGCTTAAATTTAACAGAAAGTATCATTTTTATTAAACAGTATAAAGCCTTAAAGTCAAAAGTCTTACTTAGAAGTTGTTGAAAGTTGTCTTAGATTTGTACAAAGTTTTAAGCAGCATTTTGGTCTGGTAAAGAGATTCCAGACGTGAATGTGTCTGAGTGTTGAACGAGGACTCAACGTTGCTCTTATTTAGTTTAAGATGTCTCTTTAAGAATATCCCCACACATTTTCAGTGAGAAGTCCTCAACAATCATTAATGAGATCTTCAGGATATCAGGATGAAGAGCTGATTTACAGACAACATGTTTTTCCTGTGGTTCGTGAGTTCGTCTGCTATATTTTCTTCCTTTTACTCGTCATAATTCAATCTTCAATCAAGTAAGAATGATCTTACTTTAAATTTGAATAAAAGCGGTCATGTGTTTTCGGTCTACTCTGGTGTGCCTGGACTCAACATCTGACATTCTGTGATAGCAATGATCTAGTATTGCACTAATAAGTTTATATGATTTTACTTTATATATTCTTAACTGTCTTTTATCAGTGAGGAGACTGAAAATTATACTAACGACCCCCGTTACAGTTCAGCTTTTACTGATAATATACTATCGGTTATGTGCTCACAAAATATGTAGAATTTTAAATGTTACCATACATTGAAGCGTCAGATTGTCTGTTGGCCGTATGAATAGACTTTGGGGAGCCGATGACACTAGCAGGAACAACGACCTTTGACCCCAATCATTCTGGAGGCTGTTAAAGACCCTACAAGCTAGTCATTCATTTCAGTTATTCTTTACTAAACAACATTTTTCAGCTGTGTGAATCTATACATGTGCGCTCTTTCAGAAGCCATTACTTTCTGCTCAATGTGTCTCCTGAGAATAATGTAATGTAATGTAATTCGCTGCACGTGACATGACCACACCAGTCTCTGATATCCTGAGGTGGAAAATATCTACTCTGTTGAAACCTAGTGTACAATGTGAGTTAAATGTTTATTTGTGTTTAATACACTACATTTAACTGTACATTTTTAAGACAGCTAATTTCTTGTTGTAACAAGGAATCAGCCGATTGAGAATCCATCTGCAGCTTTATATCAATGGGTAACCAGAGTACAGATAAGTGGCAAAACAGAATCGTGAACAGAGACAGGCTTGGGTCGAGGCAGGTGGCAAACATACACAAATCCAGATAAACAGGCAAGGTCAGGGCAGGCAGCAAAAGGGTCAAAGTAGTGATAAACAGTCCAGGGTCAGAAACAGAATAGCAATCCAGGGATAAACGCTGAGAGATGATCACTATAGCAAATCAAAACTTCGCACTGGTGTTGGGTGTGTGGTGTGTTGATATAGTGTATGTGATGAGATGCAGGTGTGTATGTAATCAGTCTCAGGTATGAGTGTCAGTGGGAATTGTAGTCCGAATGAGAGTCAATATTGAGCGAGCACATCAGAGACCTCTCCACTGCCCGTATCTCCAGCGGGACGGTCCTGAACAAACACATCAGAGACCTCTCCACTGCCCGTATCTCCAGCGGGACGGTCCTGAGCGAGCACATCAGAGACCTCTCCACTGCCCGTATCTCCAGCGGGACGGTCCTGAACAAACACATCAGAGACCTCTCCACTGCCCGTATCTCCAGCGGGACGGTCCTGAGCGAGCACATCAGAGACCTCTCCACTGTCCGTATCTCCTGCGGGACGGTCCTGAGCGAGCACATCAGAGACCTCTCCACTGCCCGTATCTCCAGCGGGACGGTCCTGAGCGAGCACATCAGAGACCTCTCCACTGCCCGTATCTCCAGCGGGACGGTCTTGAACAAACACATCAGAGACCTCTCCACTGCCCGTATCTCCAGCGGGACGGTCCTGAACGAGCACATCAGAGACCTCTCCGCTGCCCGTATCTCCAGCGGGACGGTCCTGAACAAACACATCAGAGACCTCTCCACTGCCCGTATCTCCAGCGGGACGGTCCTGAGCGAGCACATCAGAGACCTCTCCACTGCCCATATCTCCTGCGGGACGGTCCTGAGCGAGCACATCAGAGACCTCTCCACTGCCCGTATCTCCAGCGGGACGGTCTTGAGCGAGCACATCAGAGACCTCTCCACTCCATGCTTTAATACTGGATTCTTCAGAGCAAGCGGGACCATTCTGATCGCTCCCATTAATTTACCATGACGCATAAGAATGTGGTCAAGTGTATCGCTTGGAATAAACGGAGGGACATTGGAAAACATGACTTTTTCCGACAGGTAGACAGAGGTAAAACCAGAATAAAAGCATCTCTGACAGTTAATCCACGTTCAACTAAATCACCAATCATCAGATGTTTCTCTCAAAAAAATAACAACTGCCTTGTTCATTCTTGATGCAGACAAGATGTTCAACTGCATTACTGACAGCATTACTGACAGCAACCAATCAATCTTCCCCTGACAAGGTTTCATCTGACAAACATTTGCACCCATACCGTACAGTCAAAGACGCAAAGCCATCAGAGTTAGACTACATTGCTTCTCTCTTCTGCCGACAATTTCAGAAAATAAATATAAATCTCAAACAATATGTACCTTGATCTAAAAGTAGAAAAGAGAGATTCTGTCATCTTCATTTGGGAACAAAACAGAAGTGAGATCATCTTTATTTCACCAAATCACAAAACACTAAAGTGAAAAACTATGAAAATATAATGTGAACTCAGGATTTTCATGAGATTTTGAGTATAAAGTGTTTTAGTTGTAGCAACCCTGAAGTTTACTTTGTGTTTGAGATAATGCAACATCTAAATGTGGGCTTTTCATTATTTTTATTTAGTTTATTTAGTTTGTTATAATTTCTGTGATGTAACTAAACGCATTGTGTTTTATATTGGATGCGTGTTATTGCTGAACGATGACTGTGAATCATGTTCAAGGTTGAGTATACGCTTGAGTTGCGTGGAGAGACGGATCTTCACAGATACGGAGAGTTATTTCCTCAATAACCGTTGGCGGGGAAACGGAACATCCGCACTGGATTTGCAGGATCGGATCGTAACAAACTGGATTCGTTTGGACTGTGAGTGTGGATTTACTTTCAACTTTCATCTGTGTTTTGTAAGGAAAATACATCATTTGTTTCCCTTTTTGGTTGAAGTTTTACTGTTTTTTGGGGATATCTCATTTATGTTAAAATAAACTGTTATTCTTTCTTTTATTTCCATAATATCTGCCTACTGGGATTTCTTGAAAGTGAACAAATATATTTAGTGAGCACTATAACAAGGAGCTGTTTCACAGGTGATCCATATTGTTTAGCTGGTATTGGGAGAAAGGTGTGTACAATGTTATGGAATTTTATAAATGATATGTTTTCTTCTTCCTTCTTATATATTATTATATTTTGTTTCTTGGCATTATTGATTATTGTGTGACATTAATTGTATTTTTGTTCTGAAGAACTAGTAAGTCAAATATAATAATAATAAGTCTGAAGAAATACACTTGAGGTATAGAAAGGGTAATGTGTTCCTGATAAGGAATGGAAAATTACAACTGAGTCTTTAGCCTTGACTAGAGATATAAGTGTCGAAGCGGCCCTTCCTTCTCTGTCACACTCTGCAGGGCAGCTTCGGATGTCTGTATGACTGTGTCCTTTCTTTGCAAAGAAATAAACCTTTTAAAATTACAATTGGGATATTTGTCTCTTATTCAGAACTGATAAAAGATTTTGCCACCACAACAACTATCACAATTAAAAGAGATTCCAGCATAATTCAACTTTCAACTGCTGGGAATCCAGGTTTTCCTATTTTGGAAATATTTCTAACCCCAGGGTTAAGAAAAGGGTAACAGTTTAAACCGTTAAAGTGATTTTAATCATTTTGATTCTGTATGTGAATGTTACTGACCTCAATCTCTCCAGTTTACAGTGTGAATCCTTCAGTGCGTCACATAAGTGCTTCACTCCTGTGTTTCCTAGTTTATTCCAGCTCAGGTTCAGTTCAATCAGGTGTGATGGGTTTGATTTCAGAGCTGAAGCCACAGCAGAACAACCTTCATCTGTCATATAACAGTCACTTAACCTACATTAACACACAGAGAGAGAGAGAGAGAAAAATACATTTTATTCTGTAAGGTCACATCATCTTCATAATCAAATAAAACAGAGGAAATGAGGTCATCATCTTCATTTCACCAAATCACAAAACACTAAAGTGATCAATTTTACACAAATATAATGTGAACTCAGGATCTTCATGAGATATTGAGTATAAAGTGTTTTAGTTTAAACTCTTAAACAGGAAATTATTTATATTTGCTCTGAATCCTCTGTGGTTTGAGGAGTTTTGGGGTCCTCGAGAGGTTTTGACAAGCCCTGACATTTGTGCTTTTTCAGTTGCTTATAAACTTGTTAAATTATCGAGTTGATTGTTTGCTGTAAGCTCGTCCTGCAGTGTGCCGTCAGAGTAACTCTGAAACCCTCCACCTCCCTCAGCTCCACCTGCCTAGATTTAATGTCTATTTATGTAGCAACGTATCTTACATAATATCTGCAGTATTTCTGTGTATCTGTTAGCAGTAGCGAGTTCATGCTTGCTCATCAGCAGCAGCAGCAATAATCAACAGCAGCAGCAGCGTACCGGATATAGACCAACAAGACCAATACATTAACATCGACATATTCAATAACATACTAAAACCTATTCAGAGAGTTGACATGATTGAAATATTTCTTAAAGAAATATATTCTGTTGTCACACAACTGACCTCAGTATCTCCAATTTACAGTTGATATTCTTCAGTCCAGTGGAGAGCAGCTTCACTCCTGAATCCTGCAGATTATTATTGTTCATGTTCAGCTCTTTCAGATTGCTGTCTGATCCAAGAACTGTAGCCAGAGCTGAACAGCTTCTGTCTGTTAAGCCACAATCATTTAGCCTACAAGACAAATAAAGTACTTCACAGAATTAATTGGAAAATATTTATATAAAAATACTAGGGATGAGCGAGCACAGCATTATCTGTATCTGTTAACCATATGAATTATCTGTATCTGTACTCGGACTGGGCGGGGCCTAACCTGGAAGTGGTCGGTTGTCTTAAAATGGGCGGGGCTTTATGCTATTTTAAATCATGCAATTGATATGGGTCAATCAGAAATTGTTATATTTATTACTGATTAGAAAACTATTTACATGACAGCATCAGCATTGAGCTTCAGATCAATGGTTTTGATCACAAGAACAAACAAACTATATACAGAAGTTTTGCAACAATGAATACAACACATGCAGTTGCAATTATGAAGAAATCATAATTTGTAATCGTTATTTTTTGTGTGAAGTATTTTTATTTTTCATCGTTGTATTGGTGTCTACCTTCAAGTCATGTCTAGTCTAGTCTAGTAAAGTTGATTCTAATCAGTCCTGCTATGTTTTTCCCCTCTGGGCAGTTAATGTTTGAATTTGGTTTAATTTTATTATTAATAAAAAGCCCTCCACTCTGCAACTGAGTCCTCGCCTCATTCCTTACCAGCAACCCTGACAAGGACTGTTTAAGTTTATTAGCTCTCCTTAGTGTCTTCATCCACACACATCAACAGTGACACATATAGAGTAACACTGACAATATGTGCATTTTAAATAGTCTGTTATACTCTGGATGAGACCAAAACATATTCAATTGACTTACAGAGCTCTTCTGCAGGTTTTGATGACTGCCGATAATCTGATGAGACACTCGTCTGATTTCTTGAATTTCTGAAGCTCAAACTCCTCCATCTGTTCCTCTGATGTCAACAACACAAAGGCCACAGCAGACCATTGGGCAGGTGAAAGGTCACCAGATGAGAGACTTCCTCTGCTAAGGTGGGTCTGAATCTCTTTCACCAGAGTTTGGTCGTTCAGTTCATTCAGACAGTAGAACAGATTGATGGATCTCTCTGCAGGAAGATGATCTTCTAATTTCTGCTTGATGTACTGAACTATTTCCTTGTTGCTCTGGTCATTGTCGTCTTGCTGTGTCAGCAGTCCTCGTAAGAGTCGTCGATTGGACTGGAGTGACAGACCGAGGAGGAAGCGAAGGAAAAGGTCCAGGTGTCCATTATCACTCTTGAGCGCCTCGTCCACTGCAGTCTTGAGAACATCAATCAAGGTTTCATTTTTCTTTTTCTGTTTTGTAGACTCGTGAACAAACACACTCGTCTTGTTGATGTCTAGAAACAGATGTGCATAAATGGCTGCAATAAACTCTTGAATGCTCAAGTGAACAAAGCAGTACATGGTACCAAGAGTGATCCCTGTTTCCTGCTTAAAGATCTGGGTACACATGCCTGAATACACGGATGCCTTATAGACGTCAATACCACAGGCTTCCAGGTCTGTGTCGTAGAAGATCAGGTTGCTGCTTTCCAGCTGATGAAATGCCAGTTTCCCCAGTGAAAGGATGGTGTCTTTATCCCAGGAAACATCTGGTGCGTATTCTCCATCATACTTTCGGCGGCTCTGTTGGATCTGAAAGCGCAGAAAGTGCGTGTACATTTGTGTCAGAGTCTTGGGAGTGTCTTCAGTTTCTAATTCCCGCAGTGTTTTAGAGATCTCTGTGTTTTCCACATCATTATTTCTTTTCTCCTCCAGAATGTTCTGGAGAACGGTGGATGAAATCCAGCAGAAGACTGGGATGTGGCACATGATAAAGAGACTCTTTGATTTCTTAACATGATCAATGATTGTGTTGGCCTGATTCTGATCTGTGAATCTTTTTTTGAAGTACTCTTGCTTTTGTGCGTCACTGAATCCTCGTATCTCTGTCAGCCGGTCGATGCAGTCAGGAGGAATCTTACTGGCAGCTGCTGGTCTGGTGGTGATCCAGATGAGAGCAGAAGGAAGCAGATTTCCCTTCATGAGGTTCGTTAGGAGAACATCCAGAGAAGCTGGTGAGGAAACATCACACCACATCTCATTACTGTCAAACTTCAGAGGAAGCCGACATTCATCCAATCCATCAAGAATGAACAAGAACTGCAAATGATTCATTCTTTTAAGGTTCAGTCCTTTTGTCTCTGGGAAAAAATGAGTGATAAGGTCCATCAAACTTAATTTTTCATTCTCCTTTAAGTTCATCTCTCTGAATGGAAGAGGAAATATGATGCTGATATCTTGATTTTCTTTTCCTTCTGCCCAATCCAGAACAAACTTTTGCACAGAGACTGATTTTCCGATGCCAGCGACTCCTTTTGTCAGCACAGTTCGGATCTCCTCGTCTTGTTCAGGAGCGTCAAACAAATTTCTGCATTCAACCTGTATCTCCTGTGATTCATGACGTCTGGAAGCAACTTCAATCTGTCTGACCTCATGTTCAGTATTGACCTGTTCACTGCCACCCTGAGTGATATAGAGATCTGTGTAGATGTTATTCAGAAGTGTGGAGTCACCATGCGTCGCAATTCCTTCAAACACACAATTATACTTCTTCTTTAGGCCACATTTTAGCTGATGAATGAAGAGCAGCTCATCTAAACACAGGAACAAAAGCAGACAGTTTTAGTCTTAATTTCCTCTCCTATATTTATAAGTGTGAATCTGACAGATGGTCATGAGTCTCTTACGTTCTAGAGTTTCAGCAGCTTCATCTTGCTTCATCTCTCTCAGGTAATGTAGTGTGAGATCAAGAGCTGCTGCTTTGATACTGCATCTATTCTCATTAAAGTCCTTCACGTAGAATTGTGTGTTCTGTTTTTGTAATATTTTCTTAAACTTCTCCAGTTCATTCTTCAGAAATATGATTATTTTACTCTCAAGATCCTACAAAAAAGCAAGAAAAATAAAATACCAAGCAACACAATTTAACCAGATCCACATCCATTTTATAAAAAAATATATTTTTTAAAGAAATCCATTAAAACCAAGCATGTCAATTGCATTTTGATTATTTTATTGGCTCTTAATTTAAATTATTTTTCAGTAACATGTTTGGTTTTTATTAACATTTATGAAAATGTATTTTCCTACCTGGAAAATCCCTCTGAGATTGTCTTTGGAATTCTTATGTTTCCCGTGAGTCTGAACGTCTGAGTCTAATGTCTCACATTGAAGCCTGTTAGAAAATAAAATAAAACTAAATACCATTTTTATTTTTCAGCAACGATTTGAGAAATATGCAAACCTTAACAAAGAGAAAACCAAAACATTAGCTATTTAAGTTTATACATAGTTAATTCTACACTGACAACAGTATTTTACTGTGTATAACATAGGGTTCATAGACAATTGGAAAAGTTTTTGGGGCAGACCTGACCTGTTGAAAAGAGATGGTATTCATCCCACCTGGGATGGTGCCGCTCTTCTCTCTAGTAATTTGGCATATAGTCTTAGAGCTAAACCTTGACTAACTGGGGTCCAGGTCAGGAAGCAGACAAACTGGCTAAACCGACCGTCTGCTAGCTGTCTCACGTCACAGAGGTCAGATAAATTCCAACACATAGAGACTCTTTCACCTAGATATCATCCTATAGAGATTGTGTCTGTTCCCCGAATTAGCAAATACAAAAATCTCTCAAAATCGTTTAAGAGTAAAAATTTAATTGATTTACAAACAGCTAAGAACGGATATAACACAAATGAACAAATAAAGCTTTGGTTACTGAATATACGATCCCTTTCCTCAAAAGCACTTATTGTAAATGATATGATTACAGATCATAAACTAGATGTGCTGTGTTTGACAGAAACTTGGCTAAAACCAGACGATTACATTACTTTAAATGAGTCCACCCCTCAAGATTACTGTTATAAACATGAGCCTCGTCTGAAAGGTAAAGGAGGAGGTGTTGCTGTAATTTATAGTAACACGATCAGTACTGCTCAAAGGTCTAATTTGAAATATAATTCTTTTGAAGTGATGGTCCTTAATGTAAAATTATCTAGTGCAAGTAATAATGACTACTTGATCCGTACCGGAAAAACAGGATTGGTACCGCGCATGCGCGAAAACACGTCTACTTCCTGTCTGAGCTGTGCAAAACAATTTACGGCAGATGTTACTGATCGAGTGCTTAAAATTGAACTTAAAATGTGCATAGATGTGATTTTCAAAATCTAAAAACAACAAAGCCAGCAAAACAACTGCAGTATGATATTCATTTTGCATTTTCATATAAATATATGCATGAAATATGTTTAGTAATATACCCTCTTAATTGTTTTTTTTCTTTTATTTTCCCTTTATTCTATGTAATCTCAGTTGTATTGTGAAGCAAATTATGTTGTTATGATACAATATTGATGTTATCTTTATGCATGCTTTTTTAAATAAAGCATTTACACACACACACACACACAAAGGTAAAATATATCAAGGTGACACAAATTTAATGTAATCAAACTAAATGGTTTACATTTGTTACTCCATTTTGGTAACGCAGATGTGTACATAAGACTCTGTGTGTTAGTTTACATATAATATTTTACTTTCAAAAGATAGATTCAACTTATATCAGTTCAGTTAAATGTCTGAACGGTTAAAGAAACACACAAAATAAAGTTATTTATTCAATTTTATTTACTCATACATTCATAAATTCCTTCCTTCACTCACTCACTGATTGAGTAACATGGCGTTGACTTTCAGGCCTTGTTCATCAGCACAGTATGACTAAAATGTTTCCATCTCCTCTTGACACTGAATTCTTGCATTCCATCATAAAACATATAAAAATCCATAGTCCCTCACCACCAAATGTTTTCACTACAAAGCGCGCACATGCGCAGTACAAATCGTGACAGGGCGAAGCTGTCGTAAAATAAGAGGAAGTGGTCATAGAATCGCACATGCGCAGAATAAAAGTTGCGTTTTCGCACATGCGCAGTACCAATCGTGTTTCCGGTACAGATCAAGTAGTTACAGGGGGGTGCGGTGCGACACTCATGCGGCGCGACACTCCTTTCTTCCGTGGGCGGAGCGATAGCGGACAGAGCGCGGATAGCGGTTAGCTGCTACAAGTTACGTGCAGGGGATGAAAGAGCCGCAGCACAGGGGTGAAAGACCGCGGGTTGCCGACCCCTGGCCTAGAAGAACTTGATGTTGCAACAGAAACTATTAACTCTCTCTTTTCCAGCACTTTAGACACTGTTGCTCCGTTGCGCTTAAAGAAGATTAAAGAAAATAGTCCAACACCGTGGTACAATGAGCACACCCGGGCCTAATAACTTATAACTTTCTACTGTTTAATTCTGAAAAAACAGAGATTCTAATTACTAGACCAAAAAGTTCTGCACGTAATAATCTAGACTACTGTCTAACACTCGATGGCTGTTCTGTCAAGTCTTCGTCGTCAGTTAGAAACCTGGGTGTGCTCTTTGATACCAATCTTTCATTTGAAAGCCATGTTTCTAGCATCTGTAAAACGGCATTCTTCCATCTTAAAAATATATCTAAATTGGGACATATGCTCTCTAAGACAAATGCAGAAAAGTGCGTTCATGCGTTCATGAGTTCAAGGCTAGATTATTGTAATGCTTTACTAGGTGGTTGCCCTGCACGCTTAATAAACAAATTCCAGCTGGTCCAAAATGCAGCAGCTCGAGTTCTTACTAGAACCAGGAAGTATGAGCATTTTAGCCCAGTTTGTTTTTAAAATGTAGCAATACATTTCATGATAAATATTTGCTGAAATATTTTCTAACAGTGTGTGACAACAATAATAAACACATGAAATACCTTTCGTCAGTTGATGGTTTTCTCTCACTGAAGTTTGGTGGTCCTCCTCCTTTTGAGCGGTCACTCTTCACAGACACAGAGCTGGACACATGTGATCCTGATCTTTCACTAATGACACAAAGAGCAGAAACACTTTATTACAGGAGAAACTTCAGTCTCATGTTTAATTAAACCCAGTTCAACACAAACAAATTCATGATCCGAGACACAAATTAAATCTGTTGCGTAAATAAACACTGTTGATCACTGTTACTAGATGATTAATGTACGTAAAACACTAAAACTAAAATGTCATCTGTTATCTGTAACTGAATATAACTGAACTGTTTGCAGTAAATTAAAGGCTGAGAAACAGATGAAAAACTTTCAAATGCTTGGACAAATATCCACTGATTTAAAAGTGACAATTTAATGTGTTTATTGTTCATCTTCTCTAAGCCATTTGTTTTTCATTGTTCATTTTTAGTAATAATTAAATTTTTACTAATATTTAATTAATATCTTTTAATATTATTAAATAAAGATTAAATATTTATAAAAAAATATAAAATATTATAATATTATTATATTTTAACATCTGTGAACTAACATGAACAAATATTTTATTAACAATAATTTAAAAGGGTTATTGCTCTCTGTTAGTTCATGTTAGTTAATGCATGAACAAATGAAACGTTATTGTAAAGTGTAGGTATAAAATGTATTGCCTAAAAAAAACTAAAGGTAAACTGAAATATTCTCTGCTGTCAAAGAACTATCATCATTTTTGTTACTTCCTTTTTCCTATGTTCTGCTCCATCATCATAATCGTCATCATCATAATCATCATCATCATCATCATCGTTCACTGACTCAATATGCGTAAGACGAGGAATTTATTTAAACTGAAAACAAACAAAAACACAACAAAAACCACCCCGAGGGGGAAAACAACACTCGGCAAACTAAACTTGACTTGGAAACTAGACTAATGCAGGAGAGGAACAAGACAGCAAAACATGATGACGAACCAGCACAAGACAGCAAATACGAAGGGATTAAATAGAGAGCACATGAGGCGGGTAATAAGAGGAAACAGCTGGGGCAAATCAAACTAACAAGGAAACAAGAAAGGCGGGGTATCACAATGACAGGATCAAACATGACACGAACATGCAGCCAATGCGAACGCGCATAGCCGCGTTTCTACATGAAACAAGACGAGACAGTGTGCAGCTAGTGACAACAAACTGCGCTCGACTCCAAACACAACATGAAAGCACGCGGCCGGTGTTAACACAAACGTGTGCTAAACATTACACGCAGACAACAGAGATCACAGAATCCGTACCCACTCACATAGAGTCAAGAGGACGAGCAAACACTCGTCTCATGCGCTCACGACAAGGATGAACACACAGGTCATGAATGTCCGAATCCCGACATAAAACCAAAGCTGATAAAGACCAAAGTCTTGGGATCGGACATCACAACCCACAAACAAGACGCTACACTGGCTTGAGACGCTCGAAGCCAGGCGCTCCCACAAAATATGGTACATTACAGTAGTGTCAGACCTTTGCCACAACACCAAGAAATGACTAGACCGAATGATGCGAAACCCTGACACTACCTCCTCTCAAAAGGGAAGCCACCTGGCAGCTCCGGCAGCTCTGGAGTCCTGGCAGATGGCCTGGGTTCTGGGACTGCAGCGGGCTGCTCGGGTGGAGCCGGCGGGCCTTTTGCTCGAGGGTGGCCTCTGGGCCTGGCAGATCTGGGGCTTTCAGCCCTCTTCTTCCTCCTCCGCTTATGAAGGCGTCCAAGCGGCACAGATTCAGTGGGTTCTGGGACGGCCTTCTAGCCGGCAGCAGGCTCTGGGAAGATCTGTTCTTCATCCGCAGTCTTCATTTCCAGGTCATCGGAGGGCTGGGGCTTCCACTGACTGCAGATGGAATGGGGAAGAAGTCAGTGGCCTGGGAATTCGTTTGGGGAGTGGGCTCCTGTTCCCCAAGACGGTGAAATGTGGTAGATGAACACCCAAAAACCAAGACTCCCCAGCTTCTCCATCTCCCAAAAGACGAGAGGCCATCGTAGTCCAAATGGTGCACCTCTATGAGGAAGTCGCAGGTGAACTCCCTCATGTCAGCCTCCAGCTGGCGGAAGTAGCGCAAACTGACAAGGTTTATAGTCCGGAAGAGGGAGATGGAAAAAGGAGGATCCCCTTCTCTGCTAAGTTCTCTCTTGGCTGGTTCGTTCTGAATCGTCGAACTGTCTCGTCATCAGTCACCCTGTTAATCATGTCAGCTGTGTCTCGTTTCTATCATCATCCCCAATGTATTTATACCCTCTGTTTTCCCTCAGTCCTTCCCTGTTCTCGTCTCTGCAACATTGAGAATATGTTTGTGTAGTTCAGTGTGACGTTTAAATGCTTTGTCTCGCATAAAAGTCCTGAGTTTCTTCTTCAAAAGATAATTCATGTTTTCTTCCTTCATCCTCATGCTCCTACATCCTCCTTACAAGAACAATGAAAGTTCTAGTTATTAATAATAATAACGCAATGTTTTCTTTTTTTCACATTTTGAATATTACAGTAAAAGTAAAACTCTTTGTTTCAAATAACATCAGTGCTGTTTGAGCTGCTGAAGAGAATCAACACCAGGAAACTGAAGCACTTTGATAGAAGGTTAAGTAACAGAACACATCCTAATAATATATATATATATATATATATTACACACACACACACATATACAAAATAAACATTATTACACCTTATATTTGCACAAAATCAGGCACAGATGAACTTGAACTGTTATATAGTCAGAATATGTAACCCGTTGCATAAGGCACACAACATCATAACATGTTAATATTCGGTTGAATTTAGGTTGTGACTTCGGTGACCAAAATTCAATGTCAGTTGGACATCTAAAGCCAACGTTAAAGTTGACGTACAATACTGATGTCAATTAACACTAATATTAAGTTTTTTTCATGTTGTGGATTGAACAAACCATTATTCAACGTCTCTTAGCATCATAATTGTGATGTCCACCTAACGTCACATTCTAACATTATTAGACGTTGATTTATTGTTGGTTTTAGGTTGTGGTATTAACCAATCAAAATACAACGTCAAGGCAACATCTGAAGCCAACGTCATATTGACGTCAAACACTGACGTTTAGTCATGAGGTATGGTGACTGAAACCCAACATCTTCTAAACGTCACCATTGTGAAATTTAGATATGCTAACAGGTAGTGTAACATTGCAATGGAGTGAAGAGTCAGACACGGAAAATGCTACAGATGTGTGCACAGCTGCATTTAGGCATAAGAGTAGTTAGTTTGTTTGTTAGTAGTTTTACAATATACCGTTATTGTGAAATAAAACATATTTTCTGTGAAATATGAAAAGCACTGTCCAGCAGATTCTGTAAACAGAGAGACCATTAAACTCCCATTCCTGGACTCTGAAGAATACTATAAACCTCTTGTATAAAGCTGCCGATTATGTTTTAGCAGGCCCATGTCTCTCCCAATAAGTCAATAATTAAACACGTTAATATTCATTTGTATGTTTTGTGTGAGTGAGTGAGTGTCTGTTTGTGTGTTTTCCTCCTCATATTCCAGACATTTTGAAATTGTAAATCTTCTGTCACATGATCTTGAGAGGAACTTCATGAACTTCACATGCTTCTGTGTCGACCATTCTGGCTTCCGAGGGAATTTACAGCAATCATAATGACAGCTGTTTATATTCGTCCTCAAGCCAACACAGATCAGGCACTCAAGGAACTGTATGGGAACATAAGTGAGCAGCGTTTATTGTTACGAGGGACTTTAACAAAGCCAACTTCAGAACAATAGATCCAAAATACTTTCAACACGTCACATCAACACCTCTTCCTCCGGAGACGGCTGAGGAAGTTTGGAATGAGCTCCAGCATCCTCAGATCGTTCTACACGTGCACCATAGAGAGCATCCTGACGGGCTGCATCACGGCCTGGTTTGGAAACAGCACCGCTGGCAGCCGTAAAGCTCTGAAGAGGGTCGTGTGAACTGCCAGCCACATTGTTGGAGGTGAGCTTCCCTCCCTCCAGGACATCTACACCAGGCGGTGTGTAAGGAAAGCCCGGAAAATCACCAGTGACTCCAGCCACCCGTCCCATAGACTGCTCTCTCTGCTGCCCTCAGGAAGACGTCTCCGCAGCATCAGATCCTGCACTAGCAGACTCAGGGACAGCTTTTTCCCTCAGGCTGTCAGACTATTGAACGCTCAAAACTAATACACACTACAGCATACTCCCACTATATGGCATGTCACACACCGCACTTAACTTTAACAGTCAACACTGCACTATATACACACACTGCATTTAACACTATCCATCTGTTACCACTGGAAACCTCTGAGGCACATTCATGACATTTCTCTCCAGTTCACACACAATCTGTGGCACTTCTGCATTTTTATTTTATGTGTCTATATGTCAATAATGTAGTATGTGTTCATTCTGTGTATAGTGTGTAGTGTAACACTAACTGTAAGCATGTCAATAGTTCACTGTGTGCACTGACTATATGTGTGTGCATTTTTACCTGTTGAAGTTTGTACGGTTATATGTTAACGGTTTCTAATTCATGACTTCATCATGATAGTAACTGTAACTTATATGATAGAAATATATATATGATTTCCCCCAGGGCTCTGAAGATCAGGGGCATATTCTTCGTACGTCGCTTACTACATCCAAGATCAGTTGACACATCCGGGATGAGATAATCGCGCTTACTATGAGCTGGATTATTCGGTTCTTCGAACGCACCTGTTCTTGACGATTAGTAGAGCTGGATTGAGTTATCTGAGATCATTGCGCGTCCATGTGCTGGTTTAAAAGGGGATATGTATCGATAGTAGAAACACTGATCAGAAACATTTTGATTGGTTAGCGAGCATGCTGAAAGAGCGCGCGCAGTATTTCTCTGCGCGCACGTCGCTGAATTTCAGTGTTTAATTAAAACACAAGAAAACACTTTAAAGCTGCAAAAGCCAGGAGAGAGGACTGGCAAAAAGTTGCCGACAAATTAAATTTGTGAGTTGCCTAGTGATCGTGTGTGTAATTATATTGTCTTATATTAATTGTATTTCATAATCCTCTTTTATAGCCACCGCAGGACCCACTAGAACTTGGGAACAAGTAAAAGTAAAATGCAAAAATATTCTGCAAAATAGTATCTTTAGTACTTGCGCTGTGCTGCGAAAAAAAAAGAGTCAATTAATGAAATAGAATTGCAAGAACTAATAAAGCAAAAAGTCAGACTTGAGATTGAATTGCTTCAAGAGGAACTTCAAAGTTATTAAAATACACGAATAAACACACTGTACTATTGAGGACCTTGCATGATTTATTTATTTCATTCTGCAGGCAAGATGGATTTTTAAAAATTAAATTAAACTGTAAACTAAACTGTGTGCAAAGTTCCCTCTTTTCAAAAATGATGCTGGACAATTCTGTCCCGTGCAGCTCCAACACTAGACTGGTCAAGTGCACTGGCTGGAGATCATCATCAACTGTATTTCCACCACAGGGTCCTCTGCTTTCTGATGCTGGCAATGTGTGTGCAGTCTATGGCACCAATCACATTAGGGTGATATTTACTGGCATGGTCATGATTTCATAATCTCTATGATCAATTATAATGTACTTGTAATAGCGAAAAAGCTCTCTTCAACAACTTGGGGTCTTAAGTGGTTTGTAACATAAAAAACCCGTAAACACTGCTTGAGTGCTGGTAACTTAGCGAATGGCACGACAGACAGCACTTTCACAATGTTCTCCGCATCTCCAACAGTGTAAAGGAACGTGCCGCTCGCAAAGTAGCGCAAGGCAACACAGTTTGAGCAGTTGTTAACACTCGACTACAACTAATTGTATCTCAATTAACTACATACATTATACCCTCACGTGAAAAACTTTTCTTCATTTTTTTTATATTATAATTATTATAATTCTATTAAATATATTATATTGCACCTTCAGCAACAGTTTTCTCTCATAAAAACGGACAGGACATGCTGCAACAAACTTCCCATATCATCTCCGCGTATAAAGCCATGATCTGATCCTGCTAACATGAAATTAGCCTGCTCCCGATCTAATGCTGCCATCATGTAAGTAAGCTGCTCCGAGCAGGTTCAGTTCAACGGATCTGTTACTATGACAACCAGTCCCGGATGAGCGACAAAGAACCGAACAATCCAAGATCATGCGAAATCGTCAACAATCTAATCCAGCTAAGCGAGTACGAAGAATATGCCCCTGCTTGTGAAGAATTAGTTTACATTAATTTAGATCTGAATAATGAAACTGTTTTAGAGCCAATATCATGTGAAACAGTGACAATCTCATATCTGATCATTTCAGTCTTTCTGTTGTTATTTCCTTCAGGTTTTTATAGAAGTGCTGTTTTTAAATTGGAAAGACATTTGAACGATAAATTTCATGATAAATATTTTCTAACAGTGTGTGACAACAATAATAAACACATGAAATACCTTTCGTTAGTTGATGGTTTTCTCTCACTGAAGTTTGGTGGTCCTCCATCTTTTGAATGGTCACTCTTCACAGACACAGAGCTGGACACATGTGATCCTGATCTTTCACTAATGACACAAAGAGCAGAAACACTTTATTACAGGAGAAACTTCAGTCTCATGTTTAATTAAACCCAGTTCAACACAAACAAATTCATGATACAAGACAACTAAATAAACACTGTTGATCACAGTTACTAGAAAATACTGTACATTATGAAATCAGTTTCAAGTCATTTTTAACCAGTTTCAATCTAAACACATTTGCAGGAAGTTATAATTGTTTTTCACTGCGTTTGAAACAGCAAAGGTGAGAGAAACACAGCTTGTTGATCAGGATTTGTTGTTTCCAGCTCAAAAGTGAAACTCCAGTAGAGTTTGCAATGATTGTGTTGCACAGTGTCAGTCTTACCTCAGTTTCTGTGCGAGACTCGTGTTAGAGAGAGAGCGCTTTCCTCGCTCCTCTGCCATTACTGCAGCTAAACTGCCACTGAAAACAGCTCAGCGCTGGTGTCTTTGTGTCGCTGAAGACCATCAGATGCTCAGCATGACCTGCACACGACCATCAGATTATCATCATGTTCAGAGACGACCAACAACTACTAATGACGCACACTCAACAATAACAACATCACATATGATACAATAACTGTGTTAAACATCAACATGATTTATGTCTTCATAGTGTCATAAACTCTCATGCTTTGCTTTGGTTTTAGTGAGAACAGTTTCTGCACATTTATAAAGTAAAATATAAGGCTTTTTCACACCTGAAGGAATAAACATTAATTCTGAACATTAGGGGCGTGAAATATTGACAAACATCATCTCTCAATATTGTGAAAGGTTGCGTTGATATTAATGAGATGATATTTCGTGTTCTTGTGCTGGAACTACAGCTGCTTTAGGCCTGTTGTGAACGATTGACTCACAAACACATTCATATTATTCATATTCATGCGCTGGTCAGTTCAACTGCAGACACAGAAATTACTGTTTATTAAGAGACAATATTTGACACATTAGATTGATTTACAGAGGTGTTTTAACTATATAAGAGTCATACAAGAGCTGGAGTGTGATGAGGAGAAACACTGGAGGAGAACTGCAGCAAACTAAAGCTTTATTCCAAAAACTCAGAAATCAAAACAAACGTGCAGATACTCGGAAGGGGAAACACGGAGACGACATCCACACAAAAACAACATCAAACAGAACAACGCACAACAGAGCTGATAAAAAAAAGCAGAGTTAATACTATCATAGTCAGTTATTTAACAAGCTTTATGAATGATTATAAACACCAGGAGAAATACAGAGATGTGTGTGACATGAACTATAATCCTCAGGTGCACCAGCAGGCGCGCGTGTCCGTGAATCTCATGAATATTCATAAACTCCGCCTTCACAAACTAAAATCTCGTGACACTGATACAACAAGAAATACTGGATTGCACAAACACTTTCATTTCACATTTTCACAAAACAAGATCGTAAAATGGGAAATAAACTTTTACAAAAAGCATTGATTTCTACAAGATTAATCTCCATAAATCGAATTGTTTTAGTAATTTTTTGTTGGTCGTTTGTTCTACTTTATCAACAGGTATAAGTTATAAGTTATGTTGTACCTGAACATAGTCATGTTAATCACAGTAACTCATATAAATGCGTTCATATTTCCTCCAGTAAGTGTTATGGTGAATAATTAAAGCTTTCTTACAGGAGTTCAGACGCTCTTGTCCTGCAGGAACACAATCCAGGAATCTGGAAACACTTTCACTTTGAGATTCACCTGCGATTCTGTATGACTGTTTGTCACGAGCTGCGATTGGTTCAGGCGTTTCTGTGGGCGGAGCTTCATGAATATTCATGAGTTTTCCCGCACATGCGCGTTTATGATCGGAAATATTTAAGTTCAGCTTCTCAACAGGTTTAATGAATTTTACAAAAAGGTAAATATAGTTTCAGAATGTTCTTAAATACACAAACCAACAATTTAATCTATTTATTGCTATGTTCTTTTGTTACTTATGTTCTTATAATTTATATAATCTCTGGCAATGACTGAAATCAGTGTTAATAAAGATTATGCAAGCACTGATGTTTCGCTCTTTCATCTGTTCTTTCTTTCACAATGTGTTTCACTGTTTGTCTGAATGAAACACAATCATGATCATAGATACAAAATATCTGTTGTGACGCACAACAATCACTCATTCAACATTTCTTCAGTCATAAACACGCATGTTCTTATTTGAGCTTATTTAGAGGCACTTTTTACTTTCAATGTTGAAAAATAAAATTTCTTCAAACTGTTATATCTTTGTTGAAATATTTATGATATTTTGGCATCTTTATTCATCAGTGTCTCTTTCAGATCGATGCCACGGGTTCTGTCTGTCAGTGGCACAGTGTCATGTAGCTCTTCCTTAATTGTGCAGTCTTAAGACACGAATCCTACAAATACTGCCAAATGCGGCTTAACCTGAACATCACAAGACTCGTCCAAAGCAATGCTGAAATACCGGCACTTCTGAAGTTTCAACGCAGTTGTTAATGCCGATATTCTCTCTTCAGTGGTGGACAGCTGGAGGTCTTTTACCGAACATTTCAAATGAATAGCAAAGAATAGCAACAACATCCCAAAGACACTTTAACAAACTCCCCTTCACGGTACGGTTTTAGCACAAGCAATGTTCCATGCAACTGTAGCCGGTGTGAAAAAGATTTTAAAAAACTCATTTATTTGTTCTGATTTGTTTCTACAGTATTTGTATAAATTAGTTTTATTTTGTTTAAAGTAATTGTTTTAATTTCTTATTTCTGTAATTATTGAACTTCACGAAATTTTGTTGTTTTTCTGTTTTGTTTATAGTTTAAAAGTATGTTGGTTATGGAACTACTTTATTTGAATATTGCTGAGGAGGGATATCAGTGGCAATCGCGGGGTTTTTTCCAGGTGCGCGTCACTTTATAGTCTCAGTTTGTTACGAGACTGGTGGACGTGCAGCATATGACTCTCTCTCGTCGAGTACTGGTACAGTGACAATTTTGTTCAATATACATTGGCGAAGGATGTATACTGTTATTTTTTTGTTAGTGGTGTTTTAAATGTATTATTCAATGTTATTTGAACTAGTCGTTTTTGTTGTATGTCTAGTGTGCACCAGAGAGAGAGAGACTTCATCTGATTGATTGTTTCCACTGATGTCCATCTTTTTTCGTTACAGTAAAAAAAAAAAAATCATCTGAAGTCAAGTGTTCGTGTGGTTTTTGGGTGAAGACCGGTTCAAGTCCGTTACACAAGCTGATGTGACGCTAATGTCTCTGAATGCGTGGTAATTTTGCTTGGTAAATGCTTTGCTCGTCCGCCTGACGTTTCAAAGTGTTTACCTTGTGTTTGTGAAGTTCACTGCCTTTGGGAGATTCCCGCGCCGCCGTCGGATGGAGTGATGATGTAAAATGCAGAAAATTGTAAAATGTAAAATTCCGAAACCCGGGATTGAATCAGGGACCTTTAAATCTTCAGTCTAACGCTCTCCCAATCGAGCTATTTCGGCCAAGCTCACAAAAGAATTTGCGAAAAGGGAGACTCCCTGTGGCTTGCAAGAAGAGGAAAGCTTAAAAGGGGAAAAGCTGGCCCGTATCGGGGCCGAACCAGCAACATTGGAGTTACAAGCACAAACCTCCGGCCTACTGAGATAATTCAAAACCCAGAGCGATAACCTTTGCATCATTGACCTTCAGCAGAAATCCATTCGTCTCAACAAGCAGCAGAGTGTTATGTCCTTCAGCATGATACAAAACAGGCAGTGAAGGCTATACTTTTTAAGCCCATGTGTCCCTGATTCCGAATGGCCAAATTCAACACCATTCTAAAGGTGCATAACAGCCTTTTGTTTCTCATTCTGCAATGAAAGGCTCCACCGAGACATGAACTCGGATTACTGGATTCAAAGTCCCGAGTGCTAACCATTACAACATGGAAACACGTTTCTGCTTGTTTTTGGCCATAGGAGTGGCAGAGATCAATGAGGCAAGGTGGAACCCAAAAGATGGGTTAGGTCAGCGGTCCCCCTTTCCACCACAAACATATAAACCCATGCTAATTTGCCGAAACCCAGGATTCAGCCAGGGTTTTAGGTCTTCAGTCTAACGCTATCCCAACTGAGCAGTTTCGGCCCAGCGCAGAAGAGGATTTGCTAAAAGGGATTTCTGTGAGGCTGCCTGTGACTTGTGCGAAGAGGAAGGCTGAAGGTCTTACAAAGGGGAAAAGCTGACGCGTATGGGGACCACACCTAAAAGATTGGAGTTACTAGCACATACCAACAAGCAGCAGATAGTTATGTCCTTCAGCCTAGCAGCATGATACAAAACAGGCAGTGAAGGCTATACTTTTTAAGCCCTTGTTTCCCTGATTCTGATGGCCAATTTCACCACAGGTGCATAAAAGCTGTTTGTTTCTCCGTAACTCGGATTAATGGATTCAGAGACCAGAGTCCTAACCAATACATCATGGAGAACCTTAGCAGATAGCCTTGTGTTCCACGGCACAGGGATGAAAAACAGTGCTGTACACTGTTGCGTAAAAGAAATGGCAATACTGACTTTCATAAACAACACAAAGCAATTCTTACAATTAACAGCCTACATGAATACCCGTTTGATCGATCTGCAGTGTAAAACAAACAAAATCAAACGAAAATTACAACAGAAATGCAAATTAACACATATTTGCAAAAAGAAAAGTGAAATATGTTCTGCAATAATATTGGCATGTTATACAATTCATCCTCATAAATAATATGGTAAACAGAACGAAATAATGTACAAAACTGATATTCTCATCAATGTGTGCATCTGGTGGAGCAGATATAGATGCAATTAGATAGACGGATAGATAGATAATTAGGGAAATAGATATAGATAGATAGATAGACGGATAGATAGATAATTAGGGAAATAGATATAGATAGATGTATTAATTTCCCACTGGGGAAAGTTGTTTTCATAGTAAAAAAAAATTTCATCAGCTACGAAGTCATATTTCCGCCACATAAAAATAAAAAAAATAAAAAATGTGCATGAAAACTCGAAATTATGACTTATTAAATCAAAATTATGACTTTCTATCTTGCGAGCACATTGATCCAAACGACACAGGGTGGACTCTGTGTCAGGGTTGGTGAAGGAAGGTACGAGGACTCAAAGATGCAGATGAGAATGGGGCTTATTATAACAAACAAAAATAAAACAGAACAAAAACCACCCCGAGGGGGAAAAACTAGACTAGAAAAACTTGAATGAACACTGCACTAAAACACAGGATGAACAGCCATGGAATGACGACGAGACAGCACAAGACAGCAGACACTGGGAGAATATAATCACACAGGAGAGACGGTAATTGAAAGAAACACAGCTGGAATAAAATCTAACTAATGACAAAGAAACAAGACGGGCGGGGTAACAGACGACATGAACATGCAGCCAATTAAACAAGGACGACGCGCAGCTGGTGACAACCACTGCGCGTGACAGAAAACAAAACAAGAAAGCACGCAGCTGATTGAACGCGAACCGCGTGCCAAACATAAACACACGGACGAGAGGAGACATTACGGTAGTGTCAGAGCCCTGCCACAACAACAAGAGATTACTAGACCGAATGTGGCAGAACCTATTAAGGAATACTTTAATCGTGGTTTTACCAATGATGAAATTCTCGCATTATTCGTGGAACGACATGGAATAACGCTGAGCAAATGTCTTGAAACGATTTGGCGCAGAAAGAACAAAACGGACGTTGCAGCGGTGGCAGCTTTCATTGAACAACAACTTTAAACCTCTGGTCAATGTCTTAGTTATAGATGGATCCACAAAGTTAGGACCACGGCTATGATACACACGCCTCCTCAGTCTCAAATAAACCCCTTCACATCTAAAACTTGTGTAACAGAGTTATATAGAGTGTCTCCACTTGCTGATAAAGACAACCTAGAAACAGGACTTTCTATCGGCTGGCTCTGTGATGCGCGCGCCTCTTGTCACACATATTAGTTGACGTGTATGAGGCCACGCGCCAGAACGAGGAGTGGATGAGCTACTGTGTATATATTTGTGTTTTCTCAGTGATTTCCGGTAAATAAATTGATGAAAGAAATAAACAGTATTGTTTTATTAACACAACGCAGAGAACAGTTACACCTGCAACAGAAGTCGAGTTTGATCGAGCGATCGCACCGTTTCCCTATTAGTTACACAACCATTTTTTGGTGCATCCATCTATAACCATGACATTGGCCAGAGGTTAGAAGTTGTTATTTTATCATTAGTAAAACTCCGATTAAAGTATTCCTTATGTTCACAGTTTAGCTGTGTCATGTACAAGACTTTTCAAATCTCATAATTATGACACAGTTAAGTCATAATTTCGATTTAGTAAATCCTAATTTCGATTTAGTAAGTCATAATTTCGATTTAGTAAGTCATAATTTCGATTTAGTAAGTCATAATTTCGATTTATTAAGTCATAATTTCGATTTAGTAAGTCATAATTTCGATTTAGTAAGTCATAATTTCGATTTGGTAAGTCATTATTTCGATTTGGTAAGTCATAATTTCGATTTGGTAAGTCATAATTTCGATTTGGTAAGTCATAATTTCGATTTAGTAAATCATAATTTCGACTTAGTAAGTCATAGTTTTGATGTAGAATGTCATTAATTTCGATTTAGTAAGTCATAATTTCGATTTAGTATGTCATAATTTCAATTCGATTTTTTTTTCTACTTCTGTGGCGGAAATGGGCTTCCATACCCCACACTGTGCCTCCAAACAACATTTTTCTCCTTTTTTCGACCTCGCCAAAGATAACTTCTACTTCACATTGAGTGAAGTTAAATTTTTTTGATTTCCTCTCTGTGTTTGGCATGATTTCGCATGCCATGAATATTAATTTGTGGGTGTTTCACGGACTATTTATGGGTAAATATGGGCGTGACATGAAGCCGCAAAAGCTGCGCTACATTTAGAATTGATTGTGATTTATAAAGGGAAACCCGCGTAGGATGTGAGTGCGCATGGTTTTATAAATCCGAATATTTCTGTTCGTACACACGTCCTATGTTTCATCCTTACGCCACTTCTGACGCAAATCCTAGGCAAAGTTTTATAAATGAGGCCCCAGAGTCCTAACCAATACATCATGGAGAACCTTAGCGGATAGCCTTGTTTCACACTGAGTAGCTTAGAGTTAAGACATTCAGCCTAGAAGCATGACAGAAAATAGCCAAAATAATTATAAAATATAATTTAATATAATTCAATATAATTTATACTTAAATTATCAATATAATAATCAAACTATCAATCAAATCAATCAATAATCAAAACTTAACACTTAATATTCATCAATTGTATTAATTTGCCTGCTCTTTTAAGGCTGCCGTTCAGCCAAACAAACTTTGTTTATAATATTTTCATGTGACCACTGTAAAGCTGCTTTGAAACAATCTGTATTGTAAAAAGCTCTATATAAATAAAGGTGACTTGACTTGATGACACATGAAATTGTAGATTAATACGAGCATGTGCTCGCGTGAGTGATCTAACTCAGCAGAAGGATATACCAAGAATGTAAGTCCTTCCAAGGGTGTGACGATTATATCAAAGTTATGTTCGAATATAAACGATGAGATGGAGAGGCTTCTGTTGTTGTGGATAAAGGAGAAGCAGATCTCCCTCGATAAACATTAAAAGCTCTGCGCAAAGTGAGAGTGAGGGTAGTCAGGCGAAAAAAGGAAAGAAAAGTGATCGAAAGTAAAGAATACAAATCGAAAAAAATCTGAACAATAATATTAAATAGAAAAGTAAAAAAAATATGTAAGCTAAGCTATTTTAATTTAAGTGATATAGTGTTTGTGTAATGATACGGAATCAAGTGTCTGCATACCAACCCACTCCCTCCTCCGCACCTGCCGCTACTGTCCTTAAAAACTTAATTAATACCACATTTTATATCACACATGTATCACACTGTATACATGTAATTGTGTGTGTGTGTCTATACCAAGGGTCGGCAACCTTTTTGTCTGAGAGAGCCATGGACCCCACATTGGTCATGTCAGCCATGGTCCTGTCTTCCGGGGGGGGGGGGGGGGGGGGGGGAGTTTCTTGTTTGTTTCCTTAATTGTGCAGTCTTCAGACACGAATCGTACAAATACTGCCAACTGCGGCTTATCCTGAACATCACAAGACTCGTCCAAAGCAATGCTGAAATACCGGCCTTTTGAAGATCTGAATATAAATAGGTTTCAACTGAGTTGTTAATGTCCGATATTCTCTCTTCAGCGGTGTGCATGACAGCTGGAGGTCCGAACATTTCAAATGTTCGTTTTCAGGACAAAGAATAGCAACAACATCCCTAAGACACTTTAACAAACTCCCCTTCACGGTATGGTTTTTAGCACAAGCAATGTTCCATGCAAGCTGACGCTAATGTCTCTGAATGCTTGGTAATTTTCAGAAAAAGCTGACTTTGCGAAGTTCACTGCCTTTGGGAGATTCCCGGGCTGCCGTCGATGGAGTGATGATGTAAAATGCCGTTCAAGATTTGAAGCCTTAAAATGCAACAATGACGTCTGGCATATCAAGCAAAATGGTTTTCCATTTCGTTCAACAAAGAAATGTAAATCCTCCCGTTCAGATAGAAATGTTCTGTGCTCATCTTCATGATTTTTTGATTCTGCCATGACGATTCCTACTAATGTTAGTTGCTAAAGTTAGTTCATGCGTTCATGAGTTCAAGGCTAGATTATTGTAATGCTCTACTAGGTGGTTGCCCTGCACGCTTAATAAACAAATTCCAGCTGGTCCAAAATGCAGCAGCTCGAGTTCTTACTAGAACCAGGAAGTATGAGCATATTAGCCCAGTTCTGTCAAACCTGCACTGGCTTCCTATTAATCACCGAATACATTTTAAAATCTTGCTAATTACTTACAAAGCATTAAATGGTTTAGCTCCACAGTACTTGAGCGATCTCTTAACACATTATAGTCCTTCACGTCTATTGCGATCCCAAAATACTGACCAGCTTATAATACCTAGAATATCAAAGTCAACTGCTGGCGGGCGATCTTTTTCCTATTTAGCTCCTAAACTCTGGAACAGTCTTCCTATTACAGTTCGGGAAGCAGACACACTCTGTCAGTTTAAATGTAGACTAAAAACACATCTCTTCAACCTGGCATACACATAACATATTATACATACATTTTTAATCCAAATCATGTAAAATGATTGTTCCCTTTCAAGGGAACTCGCGCTGCGTCTTTCGATCGCTTTCGATCGCTTTGGGGAATACTCACGCGCTGCCCCGCGAAGCACAATATGTAAACTTCCGTCGCATGTGTGAGTGACGGTCGCGGCTCGGTGACGTCATGAACCAGGTCATAAAAGAGCGCCGGTAACCCGGAAGCGGCAGCTTTGTTGTATTCGCAAGCACAGTGTCAGAGAGAGTGTGTGTGTGTTGAGCTGGCTATTTTGAGAATGAATTCCCTATCTAGTTTAAAAAAAGAGGGACCTCCTATATATATATATATATATATATATATATATATATATATATATATATTATGGCGGATCAGACTTTCAAACAGTGTGCGTCTCCTTGCCCTCGCTATCTCTCGGGTGGAGACACACACTTGTTATGTGTAGTCTGTCTGGGAGCGAAGCATGCTAGCTCAGCCCTTACCCGGCGGATCCAGTGTTTCATGCGAGGTTTCGGAAGCACGCTCGAGGGCGGTTACTTCCGACCAAGCTGAAGCACCGGCACTACAATTGTCTAGCTCTGAGGAGTTGGACATTGGCAGTGTCGACATGGAGAGCGAGGGTTTGCCAACCTCCTCTCCAGCGTATGAGGAATTGCGTATGAGGTGTCTAGATCCTGGAATAGGCCAGCCACCTCCAGAGTGTTTACCCCTCAGAACAATATGTATGCCACTCTGGTTGGTGTGCGAAGTTATGGTTATGGCGCGTTACCGAAAGTGGAGGAGGCGCTTGCGAGCCACCTTCCTTCGCAATCGGTGTCGTCGCTTAAATTCCCGGCGCTGCCCACTAAACCTATGCGAGTTACATCAGCTCATGTGGGCAGAGCATATTCTGCGGCTAGCCAGGCAGCGGCGTGTCTCCACACCACCGCCCTGCTTCAGGCTTACGAAGCAGAATTGCTGGCAAACCTCGATGAGGGCAGAGGCATTGGTCTTCAGACTGTGGCAGAATTACGCAAAGCCACAAACCTCTCTCTCCGGGCCACCAGGGAAAAGGCTGCCTCTATTGGTCGTTCCATGGCAGCCTGTGTGGCCACGGAGAGGCACCTATGGTTAAATTTGACTTCTTTGAAGGACAGAGAGAAAATTGTTATGTTGGACGCCCCTCTGTCGCCTTCTGGGCTTTTTTTGGCGATTCAGTAAAAACAGTTGTCGAGAAGTTCCAGGAGGCGGCAAAGCAACAGGTGGCGTTCAACGTACTCTTGCCCTGTCGCCCTCAACCTGGGTCTGTGAGCCAGCCACAAACCCAGGCCTCCTCATACGCCCAGCAGGCTGCTCAAAGGCAGAGCGTCTCAACCCGCCAACCTCCCCAGAAAACCGGGGGGTCAGGCAGGCGCTCTCAGCCTCAGCCTTCTGGCAGGAGGACGGATCTGAGGACCGTCATCCTCGCCAAGAAGGCTACCTCGAAGAGGCCCTGACGCCAGATGCGTCAGGCCTCTTGGAGGCATCCCTCCTCAGTTGCCGCCCGTTACACCGGCTGCAGTGACGAGATCGCCCCCTCCAAGGAGGGTCCAAGAGCATTCACTTCAGGCGTTCCCCAGAAAACCGGGCCCTGGCGTATGTGCTACACAGATACCGGAGGCCAGCCTCGAGAGGCTGGTTTCCCTAGTAGAATTTCTGTCGGCATGGACATGTCTTCCAGAAGTTTCTCAGTGGGTCCTGCGAATTATAAAGAAAAGGTATTCGATCCAGTTCGGGTCTCGTCCACCCAGGTTCAATGGGGTTTTACCCACGGTGGTGGACCCCGAGCAGGCTCTGGAAATGGAGCAGGAGGTAGACTCCCTACTGAGGAAAGGGGCCATAGAACATGTACCCCTCTCAAACAGAGAGTCAGGCTTTTACAGCCGTTACTTCCTCGTTCCAAAGAAGGATGGAGGATTGCGGCCTTCTGAATCGCTCGGTCATGAAGCTGAAATTCAAGATGCTGACATTGAAACAAATAGTGACGCAGATCAGGTCCGAGGACTGGTTCGTCACTATCGATACTTCCATATTTCCATCCTTCCACAGCACAGGAATTACCTCAGGTTCGCCTTTGGGGGGAAGGTGTACCAATATCAAGTACTTCCATTCGGCCTGGCTTTATCACCCTGCACTTTCAGAAAGTCAAAATAGGCCAGTCCATCACTGTAAAACACTTTCAGCGAGTGCTGGGCCTCATGGCAGCAGCTTCCAGCGTCATCCCGTTCGGGCTGCTACACATGAGGCCACTACAGTGGTGGCTCAGAACCAGAGGGTTTTCCCCGAGGGGCAACCCTTTCCGCACTATCAAGGTCACGCGGCGATGCCTACGTGCCTTGGATATGTGGAAGAAACTCTGGTTTCTGCTCCTTGTCGACGTGTCATGCTATCGACGGATGCTTCCCTCATGGGTTGGGGAGCGGTCCTGAGGGATCACTCTGCCCAAGGTCTGTGGCACAAACACCAGTTGTCCTGGCACATAAACCTGCTGGAGATGATGGCTGTTTGGAGAGCGCTTCAAGCGTTCCTCCCAGACCTCAGAGGCCATCATGTGGTTGTTCAGACCGACAGCACCACAGTGGTCTCTTATATAAATCATCAGGGGGGGTCTTCGTTCGCAACCACTATACAAACTGGCGCGGCAGATCCTCCTTTGGTCCCAAGGGAAACTGCTCCATCTACGGGAAGTTCACATCCCTGGGACCCGGAATATGGGAGCAGACTTTCTGTCGATGCAGGGGCCGAGGCCCGGAGGCTCCACTCCGAGGTGGTGGAACAGATTTGGTCAAGGTTCGGCCGAGCACAAGTAGACCTGTTCGCGTCCGAGGAAACAACTCACTGCCCTCTGTGGTACTCACTTCTGCATCCAGCCCCACTTGGGCTGGATGCCATGGTGCAGACATGGCCGAGGCTATGTCTGTATGCTTTTCCCCCTATTGCTCTGCTCCCGGGAGTTCTGGAGAGAGTTCGCCGGGACAAGGTCCGTCTCACACTGGTTGCTCCACGCTGGCCGGGCAGAGTGTGGTTTGCGGATCTTGTGTCCCTTTTGGACGGAGTCCCCTGGGAGATCCCAGTTCGAGTGGACCTCCTGTCTCGATTCTTCACCCCTGCCCAGAACTTTGGAAACTGTGGGATTGGCCTCTGAGGGGGCCCAGCTCATAGATTCAGGTCTCTCAACCGAGGTTGTTGAGACTATACTCCACTCCAGAGCTCCCTCCACGAGGAAGCTATACGCCCTGAAGTGGAGACTCTTCACTTCTTGGTGTAGCAAGAAGCAGGTGAACGCAGTTACCTGTCACATTGGCAAAGTGCTTGAGTTCCTGCAGGATGGATTCGCTGCAGGGCTGTCCCCTTCCACCCTGAAGGTTTACGTGGCTACCATAGCCGCTTACCACGTTCCTCTGGGTGGCAAGTCCATTGGCAGGGACCCCCTCGTCATACGCTTCCTCCGTCATACGCTTCCTCCTGCAGTACAGCCCAAGGTTCCTACCTGGGATTTATCCCTGGTACTCCAGGGGTTGTCCTAGGCACCTTTTGAGCCTTTGGATGAGGTTCTTCTAAAATTCCTCACTTTGAAAACTTTGTTCTTATTAGCTATAACATCGCTAAAGAGAGTTGGGGATCTGCCTTGAGTTTGCACCTGGGATGGTAAAAGCCTTCCTCCATCCCAGGCCAGGCTATGTGCCCAAAGTGCCCACTCATGTGGCCAGGTCTATTGTGCTGCAGGCCTTTTGCCCTCCCCCCTTCAGTGACCAGGACCAGGAATTTAAAAACAAGGTCTGTCCAGTGCGAGCACTGGACACTTACGTCCACAGGTCTGCCCCTTGGCGTAAGTCAGACCAGTTGTTTGTGTGCTTTGGGACCCCCAAGGGGGCCCCAGCATCCAAACCCACTTTAAGCAGGTGGATAGTTGAGACTATCACCCTGGCTTACGAGTCGGCCAGATCCCCCTCGCCTCTGAGGGTTCGTGCCCACTCTACTAGGAGCATGGCTGCCTCTAAGGCCCTTATATCAGGTGTGTCTTTATCCGATGTTTGTGATGTGGCAGGTTGGTCTTCCCCGCATACCTTTCTGAGGTTTTACCAGCTTGACCTCAACTCCGCTCCGGGAACACGGGTCCTCTCGTAGTGAGCTACGAGACACTCATCGGCCTTCGTCACTGAGGTGGTGTTGGTATATCGTTCCCCAAAGCGATCGAAAGACGCAGCGCGAGTTCCCTTGAAAGGGAACATCTCAGGTTACGTTTGTAACCATAGTTCCCTGAGAGGGAACGAGACGCTGCGTCTTTGGCCTCAGCTCCTTGCGCCTTCCGGGCTTGCTCAGACACCTCTAAGCCGCCGCTTCCGGGTTACCGGCGCTCTTTTATGACCTGGTTTGTGACGTCACCGAGCCGCGACCGTCACGTGCATAATTTAGGTCAGCCGGAACTGGGAACATTCCCATAACATCTGATGCACTCGATACATCAGAAGAAGAATGGCATCTACGCTGATATTGGTCTCTGTTTATTCCGAGGTTACTGTGGTCAGCCGGATCCAGGCCGTATCCAGATCAGATGAAGGACCTGGACACGAGCACAGCACTGCCCTGAAGGGTCTGTCTGGCTGTTGGCCAGAGGAGAACTGGTCCCCCGACTGAGCCTGATTTCTCCCAAGGTTATATGTGTATCAGAACAATATAAAATGACGATTGATGACAACAAAACACAACGCAGACTACACACCACTACACAGAGTGTGTGACAAAGAAAGAGAGGCTGCTCAACAAAGAGGAAGGCAAAGAGGATAAAGTTTGTCAAGACAAACTTTAAAAGTTGGCTTGAGATCGTCGGACCAGAATATTTTCATCGTTTAGCTTCATGTCGTACTATATATAATATAAATCTAGTATTACATGCTCACATGTTCTGCCATTTAGGAGTATAAAAACCATGAAATTATTACACTACCATTTACTTTTATTATTACACTGTAGCCTCATGGCACTGTCAAGTTGGCTGCGGCTACTCTCATGCCGTTTGCACTTTTCAGAGAGACGTTTTAAGTTGCGCACCCGTTGTTGTCCACGACGTTTCTGTGCCAGAACTTTGAAACAGCAAACAGGGAAAACAGTAAAAAGCATGACTTTCATCACATCCAGCTAGCCAACTCCGCTTACCATAAGAAGTGCTGGAGAAGACCCGAGTGTAAGCTCACCCGTGATTACTTGGCTCTTGCTGAATTTGCAGGTTGGGTTGATCTGGTCCAAGCTCCTTGATCCCTTTTTAACTTTGTGTGAACGCCTTGAAGTGGGGTATTTTTGCAAAGGTCAATCTGAATTTTCTTTCACCTGGATATTGTGCTTGGTTCCACATTGATCAATACCAGCAATACAATGCTCTTTTACAAAGTTTTGATTTTATTTTTGGAATAAAAATATTCTGAAATACAGAATATGCTGTGATTGATACTGTCCCAGTGTGTGGTAGAAATGTCATCCTCCTTTCCATAAAGTTTCATCCGATCACATGTAAAAATTAATGGTGGCGTCAATTTCAAAACAATTCAAGCCTAATTCAGACTTAATGTTAACAAACAAGAGCATCACGCTGAACAGATTTCATGCACATGTAGCGGTCTAATCTGCGTTGTGTTGTTTCTTTTAATCACTCACGAACTCTTGTCCCATCAATTGTCATTTATTAGATCACTGTAAAAACACAAACACATTTGAGGACACGTGCAGCAACTACAGCAGCGTGCGGCACCCATGCACAACGCGCGCTACGAAAGATAAAGAATAGTTTAACATAAATAAATAAAAATATGTTAGTATCAAATTGTGAGTATATACATTCAACGTAAAGTTAACTCAACAACATACAGCTCTTTTACACATGAGCGACCAACTAATGCGACCTACCGCTGCGAGATCATATGCAGAATGGGAAGAGGCAAAGCGCGCCCAATCCTCACATGCATTGCGGGCTGCTCTTATCATCCGATCGTGGTTGTATCTCTCTGTTAGTGTTACTGGACCTTAGTGCTGCATTTGATACAATTGACCACAAAATCCTTCTGAATAGACTTGAAAATTATGTTGGCATTAGTGGAGTTGCATTAGTCTGGTTCAAATCATACTTATCTGACCGTTATCAGTTTGTAGCAGTAAATGAGGAGATGTCATATCGGTCACAAGTTCAGTATGGAGTTCCTCAAGGTTCAGTGTTAGGACCATTGCTTTTCACCCTGTAAATGCTTCCTTTGGGTGCAGTTATTAGGAAGCATGGCATTAGCTTTCATTGTTACGCTGATGATACTCAGCTCTATATTTCTTCTCATCCGGATGAAACAAACAAATTCACTAAATTAACAGAATGCATAACCGATATAAAAAATTGGATGACTAATAACTTTCTACTGCTTAATTCTGAAAAAACAGAGATTCTAATTATTAGACCAAAAAGTTCAGCGCGTAATAATCTAGACTACTGCCTAACACTCAATGGCTGTTCTGTCAAGTCTTCGTCGTCAGTTAGAAACCTGGGTGTGCTCTTTGATACCAATCTTTCATTTGAAAGCCATGTTTCTAGCATCTGTAAAACGGCATTCTTCCATCTTAAAAATATATCTAAATTACGACATATGCTCTCTAAGACAAATGCGGAAAAGTTAGTTCATGCTTTCATGAGTTCAAGGCTAGATTATTGTAATGCTCTACTAGGTGGTTGCCCTGCACGCTTAATAAACAAATTCCAGCTGGTCCAAAATGCAGCAGCTCGAGTTCTTACTAGAACCAGGAAATATGAGCATTTTAGCCCAGTTCTGTCAAACCTGCACTGGCTTCCTATTAATCACCGAATACATTTTAAAATCTTGCTAATTACTTACAAAGCATTAAATGGTTTAGCTCCACAGTACTTGAGCGATCTCTTAACACATTATAGTCCTTCACGTCTATTGCGATCCCAAAATACTGACCAGCTTATAATACCTAGAATATCAAAGTCAACTGCTGGCGGTCGATCCTTTTCCTATTTAGCTCCTAAACTCTGGAACAGTCTTCCTAATACAGTTCGGGAAGCAGACACACTCTGTCAGTTTAAATCTAGACTAAAAACACATCTTTTCAACCTGGCATACACATAACACATTATACATACATTTTAATCCAAATCATGTAAAATGATTGTTAGGCTGCATAATTTAGATAAGCCGGAACCGAGAACATTCCCATAACACCTGATGTACTCGATACATCAGAAGAAGAATGGCATCTACGCTGATATTGTTCTCTGTTTATTCCGAGGTTACCGTGGTCAGCCGGATCCGGGCCGTATCCAGATCAGATGAAGGACCTGGACACGAGCACAGCACTGCCCTGAAGTGTCTGCGGAGACCGTGACTCTACTAGACCCTCCCCTGTGACGATCATGAACCCATCTCCAACCGGACCAAATTGGACTTCATATTGGACTTAAATTGTTGTCAATATAATAATCATGTACTGTTTGGCTTTGGCCAGAGGAGAACTGGTCCCCCGACTGAGCCTGGTTTCTCCCAAGGTTTTTTCTCCATTCTATTCTTCATTCGTTACGTCACCTGCCGGAGTTTTGGTTCCTTGCCGCTGTCGCCTATGGCTTGCTCAGTTGGGGAAACTTAACACTTAAAGTTCATCAATTGTATTGATTCGCCTGCTCTTTTGGAGCTGCTGTTCAGCCAAACAAATTTTGTTTATATTGTCTTTTCTGTGACCACTGTCAAGCTGCTTTGAAACAATCTACATTGTAAAAAGCGCTATATAAATAAAGGTGACTTGACTTGACTTGCAGCTGGAAGGACCGGAAACAGCAAATATGGTCATGGCAAGTGAAATCATAATCTGTCAAATGCACACCTGCTACACCCGCTCTCGCCGTACGACCCACACGATGGATGCAATCCTGCAAGAACAACACTAGAGACACGAGCCCAGTGTGATGAACACACACTTACACAACATGAGTCCTTTTCGGTTGGTTGAAGACCAGACGAGCTGCTGCGTTCTGGATCAGTTGTAGGGGTTTGATCGCACTTGCAGGAAATCCAACCAGAAGAGCGTTGCAATAGTCCAGTCTGGAAATGACCATGGCCTGCACCAGAAGTTGTGTTGCTCAGTTAGGAATGACCTGATCCTTCTGATGTTGTACAGTGCAAACCTGCACGATCGAGCCGTCTTTGCAATGTGGTCCTTGAAGGTCAGCTGGTCCTCAAAGGTCACTTCAAGATTTCTGGCAGACCTTGAAGGGGTAATCGTGGTAGCACCGATCTGGATAGTGAAATCATGCTGTTGGGTTGGATTGGCAGGAAAGACTAGAAGCTCCGTCTTTGCCAGGTTGAGCTGCAGATGATGCTCTTTCATCCATGTCGAGATGTCCGCCAGGCAGCTTGTGATTCTCGCAGCCACCGTTGGATCATCTGGTTGAAATGATATGTAGAGCTGAGTGTCATCTGTGTAGCAGTGATAGGAGAAGCCGTGTGCCTCTATGATGGGACCCAGTGATGTGGTGTACATGGAGAAGAGAAGTGGTCCAAGAACTGAGCCCTGTGGAACACCGGTGATCATTGGTGTCATTCTGAGAGAGAAAAGAATAACCTAAACCATATAATGCTTTGTAAGTAATTAGCAAGATTTTAAAATGCATTTGGTGTTGATCATCATTGGCGTCTGGATGAGGCGGGGAGTCTGGCTGTGAGTGTGTTGAGAGCTCCTGGATCCCTCCTCCGGTCGAGACTGTGTGGAGTGAAAGCCTCACCATGACTACATCTGTTCATGTTACACAAATGTAAACCTCACAGTGTAACGTTTGCTATTGTCACATTTTGGTTATTCTTTTTCAAAGCCGATGTGTTGGAGCGTATAGGGGTGTCCTGCCCGTTACTTTGCATTTCTTTGTATTAGTTTTTCACCAGGGAGTTAGGAAAGTTAAATGTATTTTATTTTTCTACTTGGTTAGGCTAATTACTTTATTCCCTCTTTTTGTTTTATATTCGTTCTGATTGTTATTTTGAACTTTGGACATCCTGAAGAGAAGCTCTCTGCTTTATTTGTTCATTTAATAAATGTAATGTTATCTTTTCTATTCAGTGGTGTTGTTCTGTTTAATTATCGGCCGGAGCGAGTACAAAAAGAGATCTGTTACCACAACCCAATCGTATTATGCCCATCGTGTTTTCCGTTTGAATGTTCCCTAGACTCTGGGTTTAATATACGCTATGAAGGACAGAAAGGCCCATTTTGAACTCATTCTCCTGGAGTCAGACTCATAGCCGCCATCTAAAGTTTCACAGTGATGCAATGTGTTCAATTGTGAAATTTTTAAATATCCTTGGCCAAAAAGAGTCTTTGAAATGTAACTTTCTTGACCTTGCAACACAGTTCATGTTTCAGGATGTAGGAGGCGGGATCCGGTGAACATTTAACAGCTTTTAGTAATCAAATATTTAAACAAATACAAAATGAAAGTAATGGCGGTAGTCCCTCATGGATGACTGCCAGCCGCACAAACACACAAGTCTCATCCTTCACCGCCACGCTCCTGCTTTCATGCTTCGATCCTCCGTGAGATACGCTCATGATCAATCCCGTCACGCCTCACACAGTTCTCCAGTGCCTCCGGTTCCCTGTACGCCACTGACCTACTCTCAAACTCCTGAAGATTCATCAAACAGACAGCTGTTGAAATAAGACTTCTGAACACATTTACGGCTGAAGATTCATCAAAGGTTAATTTACTATGCCCTTTCCTAGATTTCTTTTGATGTTACATCAACCATACTTTAGTCCAACTTTGACCCATTTAAGCTAGTCGTAGACTAAAATGCGTTGGACTGTTTTGACTGAAAGCCACTTGTACTGATATATTGTAAAACAGGTCAGTGGCATTTGTTTTGTCTCAAAATACACACAAGGAGTTGAATTTTCTAAGACACATTAATAAAAGCTGCTTAAATGCCCTAATTGAACTAAGGCTTAATCCTGACTTAATTCTAAGCCTTGATGTGAAATCATTATTTTTCTTGAGGTTTCTTAAGGCTTTCTTCATCTCTGCACTGCCTCCCACTAGCAGCTCACATCAAATTCAAAGCACTGACTCTTGCTTATGTAACTGTTCTCTGCGTTGTGTTAATAAAACTCCCATATATTTCTTTCATCTGTTTATTTAAAGGAAATCACTGAGAAAACACAAATATATACATGAGGTGATGTACACAGTAGCTCATCCACTCCTCGTTCTGGCGCGTTGGCCTCATACACGTTAACTAATATGTGTGACAAGAGGCGCGCGCATCACAGAGTGCCAGCAAGCCAATAGAAAGTCCTGTTTCTAGTTATGTAGACGCTCTATATAACTCTATTACACTTAGAGCACTAACACAAGCTAAGCCTAACTTACACAGGATCAGCACCCTCATACTTCCAGTTGCTACTTCAAATCCACACACCTGTCAGAAACCTTCGATCGATTAACGAGCGACGACTCGTGGTTCATCACAGAGAGGCAAGAGATGGTTCATCACACGTTCTCCCTGCCCTCATCCGGATTGCAGAATCCCTGTCAACATTCAAAAGACTGCTAAAAACTCACCTTTTTCCCGAAAACCAACATGACACACACACACACACACACACACACACTCACACAAGCCACACCACCTCAACTTAAAAAAATAAACAAAACTCCTTCCTCTATTCTCCAGGCTTGTGCTACTAGTATGTGTAATGTCTGAAGCTTTGTGTTGTGAGCACACTCTAACTGTCGCAAACGCGGATGAGGTTCCACCAGCGGCTCCTGGAGGTCTGTTGCTAATTGTATCTGGACTACAACTACCATGAACCCACTTTCCTGGACTGATCACCACACACCTGCTCTGCATTCTCACAGACTATTTAAACCCGCAGCACATCATTGTGAAGTCTTGTTTGTCCCGGCTACACTTCTGAGCGTTAGCGGCCCCTGTGTGTGTAATAATGTGCCAAACGAAGCTTCTGAAGCAGTGAGGCGTTTATGTTAAACTGTGTTGGTGCTTCGAAGCTTTTGACACAGTGTTCTACTCTACATCTGATTCTCAATACAAACTCTTACACCAACTGTGTCATTCAGATGTTTTGTTCATTGGGAAGGTTTATTTGTATATTTAATAAGTTTAATTGTATTGTGCAACTTTTGTGTGTGTGTGTGTGTGTGTGTGTTCCTTACAGAACAACACAAACATGCATATTGGTCAAATAAACAAAACAAAACAAACAAAAAAATACACAATTACAAATGCATTTACCGTATTTTCTGCACCATGAGGCAAAAGGATTATAAGGCGCAGTCTCAATTACAGGTCTATTTCTGTACTTGTCTCATAAATAGATGAGTAAAAACATATCGTCTGAAGCAGGGGTGCCCAAACTTTTTCCTATGAAGGGCCAAAAATCAAACTTGATTGAGAGCCGTGGGCCAAAAGTAAATTTTGCATCATAAATCAAACTGTATTAAAGTTGCTATGGGTTTAATTATTTCATAATATTTAAAATAAATATAAAACAACTTTAATCTGATTAACTAATGCAGTTTTATTTGTAAAGCTTTGCATTTTAAAGAAAAATTTAAATGCGCAACAATCCCCAAGTGTTCAATGTACAATACTGTTCAGTGCCAAATACACAATCAATAATAAAATATGTGGTTGCAATATCAGTGACCTAATGAGAGATATGAAGCTGGTGCTTATTTTCCAGAAGTTTCTCAAGATTGGGCTGTAGCTTGACTTACAGACAAAGATATGATGTAGGTGAGAGTCAGTTATTTAGCTTCTTAGTTTACTCTTGTTCAAGTTCATCAGACTGAAGGTCTGCTCGCAGAGGTACAGTAATCCCTCGCCACTTCGCGGCCTCAGCGCATCGCAGATTTTTTCACAAATATTCATAAAAAAAAAACTAAAATACCGCCATATCGGCAGCCGTATTGCGGAAAACAGCGTTGTTTAATCGTGACGCGAGAGAAACTATCTCAGAGGCTTTGTACATGCCCACGGCACTCAGACAAGACACGTGATTGGTTCCCAGCGCGAGCTCGACCAATGAGAGCACGAGTGGATGTATCCTGTGAGCTGATTGGCTGATCCTACTTTGCTGATTTTCACCTATCGCGGGAGTTCCGGTCCACATTAACTGCAATAAACGAGGGATCACTGCACTGCCAAACAGAGACAGCATCACTGATGGTGAAGGACGCAGCAGCGCTCTGTTCAGATCGAAGTCCAGCAAGCAGCTTGTTAGCCTGCTGTTCTCGCGCCTCGCCGCTGTACTTTGAGAAAGCTGCACAATGTTTTGTTTCATAATGACGACCGATATTGTACTCTTTTAAAAACAGCAACGGACTGTTTGCAAACTAGACATACTGCCTTTGATTTGACTTCTGTGAATAAAAACTCATCTTCCCCAGCTTTAAAAAAAATATCTCTTGTCTGTGTGCCACTGCCTTGATTTCTCCATTAGTGCGTTATTTGTTGACGTTTATTGACGTCATGCGTCGCAAAGCACACAGTGCTGCACAGGGTTGGGGAGTAACGAAATACATGTAACGACGTTACGTATTTAAAATACAAAATTTGAGTAACTGTATTTCGTTACAGTTACATTTTAAATTGATGGTAATCAGATTACAGTTACATTCAAAAAGTATTTTAGATTACCAAAGTGATTACTTTGAATTTTAGGTGTCATTTATTTATTAATATTAACGTAAGCGGTCTGATGATTCTCCGACTCTGTCTCTTTAAAAATAAAAAGCGCGCGCAGCCTGTTCAGTTAGCAAGCTGGAGAGTGTAGATCTGCAATCGCATAAAAAAATGGACGGGAAAACAGCGCGTAATGCATTTCTTTCGTGGAAATTCAAAGACAGTTTTACTTATAAACAAGAAAAAGGACGTAACATCACAGTGCGATGCAAGCTATGTCTACCTGCAACAAAACTTCTATCGGCTTCAAAGGATTCAACATCTAATCTGAAAAAGCATCATGAAGTAAGTTGTTCTTGGTCTTTGAAAATTATTTTCTTTATTCCTTATTTTCCCATTTACTCATACGTTGAGCTTTGTATGGTTATCATTAGCCTATGTTTTATATTTATAAGAATTTGGTCTAACCTTTGATTTGTGGCCCGCCGTACCGTCCGAGGAGAGAGAGAGAGAGAGCGAGAGAGAGAGAGAGAGAGAGAGAGAGAGAGAGCGTGCGCGCGAGAGAGAGAGCGCGAGACAGACGTATACATAACTTCGACACAGATTGTAATTTCTAATTTGACATAACAATTTTGTTTGTTTTATAGTCAAGAGTAAACTGAAATTAAATGTTTAAATTAATTTAAAGAATTATTGTAAATGCGCAACTCAAGGCGCAGCACTGCGTGCTTTGCGACACATGACGTCAAGAAACGTCAAATTAAACGCAATAATGGAGAAATCAAGGCAGTGGCACACAGACAAGAGTGTCACTTTTTTCAAGTTGGAGAGTAAACATTTCATTGAATGTAATGCTTTAATATCTTTGTAGTGTTTTTATGCCTACTACAAATTCAAGCTCCTGTTTACTGAAATTTGAAAAAGGGTATGAATGATAAGCACTTTTATTAGGTTCTTGTTGCATTAAAATGACACTTGTTGGTTTTATTGCAACTAATTAATATTTAATTTATTTTGATACATTTTGGTACATTTAAGCACTTTGATTGCACAAAGATTGCCCTCATTGTTTTAGAAGTGCTGTGGAAAACTGATGTTAAAAATAAAATGTAGCAGAAAACCAAATCCTATGATGGGTAGAGTTCATTTTTATTTACAGGTTGTAAACTTAATACAGGACATCAAGTTAATATGGTCTTTTGTGTTAAGTATTTCAAAGTATTTCAAAGTATTTAGATTACGTTACTAAACTTGAGTAATGTAACGAAATACGTTACAAATTACTTTTTAAAGCAAGTATTTTGTAATCTGTAGTGAAATACAGATTTTAAAATTTTAAAAGTAACCTACCCAACCCTGGTGCTGCACCTTGAATTGCGCATTTACAATACATTTAATAAATTTACATTTAATTGAAACATTTAATTTCAGTTTACTCTGTTGTAGTTCAACTATAAAACAAACAAAATTGTTATATCAAATTAGAAATGACAATCGAAGGTATCTCTCTGTCTGTCTCTCTCTCGCTCTCTCCTCGGACGGTACGGCGGCCAAATCAAAGGTTACCGCGGGCCAGGCATCTCTGGTCTAAAACATATCGTCTACAAAAAAAGGTAGCAGAAGCAAAACAGTGAGTTTAGTTGACCTTTATTCTACTATTTAACAATACACTCACATTATGTTTTAATAAATCCATCCAAATCCATCAAAAATCCATCTGACTCCCCACACAAATCTGACTCCCCCCCTCGTGTGCATTCATTCATATTCGCTTATCGCTCAATATTTTTATTTTTATTTGCTTATCAATATTTTTTCCCACACAGCAAACACCCAGAACGTGCAAACACCCATCATGTGGAAAAAATAATTAAACATTATTATGTTTAATATATTTCATGCACAAGTACAATGAGGAGAGTAATACATTTTTTCTAATCTTCTTGCAGCAGGAACATAATTTCAGTGTGAAATCAACAGTTTTGCTGGTGCAATCCATCTGACATGTTTTCTGCATCCTTTATACACATTATTTCATATTTTATGTATTAATTTAAGTGTACTCAAGCTTCCGTGCACTATGGGATGGCTCAATCTATGCGCTCTGTGAGTGTGTGGTGACGTGTTAGTGAGGAAACGAAGCTTCGTTCACACAGGTCACGTGACGGCCTCATTTCCCAGCAATGCTCCGGAACACTGTTTCCAAGCACTAGTGTGTCCAAAACTCCAGACTCAATTCCTTTAGGGTTTTTAAAATGGGAACAAAAGCAAATTTATCAGTTACAACAGCGTGAACAAATGTTCCTGTGGTTTTATTTCTCCTGCTGTCAAATCTTGTGTCTCGCACTATTTCACTTGGTTCAACAATTCTCCATTTTCCGTAAAGAGACTCTTTCATTCAGCTTCAGAATTAAAGTAAACAGATTGTCCAAGTGTTTGAATGAACTTTCTCTTATTTTAGTAGTTGTTCCTGTGAAGATCGACACAGCAAAGCTGCATCTCAGTCCGGACTATGAATCTCAGAAACCATTTCCTCCAGAGATGAAACTAAATGTAAAAGTAACAAGGCTGTTACATTTAACAATGAGTGATTTATTTCTGAAAATAACTATTTCAAGAATTAAATTCAAAAATAAAATGAAATACACGTTCTTTAAGCTTCTTTTCTAACCTTTAAATGTTTAAATAATCAAAAACACAAATTGGAAGCAAGTAAATAAAAATGAATTACAATATCAGTTCACAACTGATTTTACCATTAAATGTAAACAAATCCTTAAAGTTCAACTCAGATAATTCGATTCAGATCACAGTTCAAATGACTCGATAACTCAGTTCAAATGACTCGATAACTCAGTTCAAATGAATCAATAACTCAGTTCAAATGAATCAATAACTCAGTTCAAATGAATCAATAACTCAGTTCAAATGAATCAATAACTCAGTTCAAATGAATCAATAACTCAGCCGGTTCAGATTGACAGTTGACTCTCTATTGAACACTCCATTAAACTCAGTCTTTATCAGTAAAGGTTCGTAGAAACGTGTGTATGTGTGTGTGTGTAACGAACTCCAGTACCAGTCTGTAGTAGTGATGACTTGCGATGACCGATGACGACGAACAACAGCTGAGACAGGGTAATGAGATGTCGAAAGGATGGCAGGGTAATAAACAGAAGTTTCAGCGCGCCCAGAAAAAACTCGGGAACTCTCTGGAACAAAATGCCGCGATTCAGTAATCACACGCGATGGGCCGAGACTGAATCATCTGATTCACTCAAAAAAACATTCTCCAAAAACGTCTTGATCGCAGGCGTCGTCAGTCTCCTCGAAAGATGCTTAAAAACTCAAAAGAATATTTAGTAAAGAAAAGTATCACTCCTATCGCAGGAACAGATCAGTGTCTCTCTATGGCACAACTGGTGGATTACCCAGAGCAACAACACGTAGGACTTGGTCAAAAGTAACGCAAAAAAATCAATCAGCATCCAAATGAGACTCACAGCTCCAGCATCTCTCCCGTGCGCTCAGCCAGTCTCCGACACTGTTCTTTGTCCGATGACGCAAGCAAAAACTTCAGCTTCTACGATGTCTCTGGTTCCACTTGATAATAACAGATTTAACAGATACTAATCCTAGAAGTGAACTGTTTTTGTACCACTGACTTTTTCGGATCACGATCACAACGTGTCCACACCGATATGGATATCTTCCTCTCCTGTCCTCAGCATCTCCCGCCGAACACACAGAAAGCAACCCATCAAAATAAAAGTCCCACAAAACACCTCCATTACATTCCCCCCTGATAAACCCTGCCATACCATCGACATCTCCAGACAGCCTGCCCATGAAAATAAACAATACAATTTATATGTGAAATTTTACATAAAACATTTTTTTCAAACTCAAACAAGTTTGTACATTTCTCATCACAATCTCACAGTTTCTTATTTCATCAAATAATCATCTCTATACCGTACAGGTAATTTACCACGATTTTGTCTTTGAGAGCGTCTGAGCTCTGGAACATTTTCACATTCAACATCTGAAATGTCAGCATCATCATAAACTTCTTGTACATCCAACTCTATTTCAGGGACCACATCTTGTAATACATTCTCTTGTTCTTGCATTACACACTCTCTTTGTTCAACATCATTTGTTTCCATCTGTACCACCCTTTTGTCACTACTCGGTCTATGAGCAGTAGCTGGAAAACACACAAGATCTGGGGACTCTGTTTCAGAATCTGACCGGTCTACAGTTCTGCAACTAGTTGTATGGGGCGTGCTAGATAATGTCAGAGGAAATGTGCAGTGACGGAGCTGATCTCTGTGTACAACTCTGTACGGACCCCCCTTTTCAGGTTTGACAGTAAATACCGGTATGTCTGAGTGATTCTGCTTAACTACAAGGTAAGGTATGTGTTCCCACTTGTCTTGAATCTTATTTCTGCCCCTATGTTTGTGGTTGCGTAATAGCACACGGTCACCAGGCCTTACAAGCGCTCCAGAGGACTTGCGGTCATACACTCTCTTCCGTCTCTTAGAGGTTTCCTGCGTGACTGTATTTGCAACTTCTACTGCAGTCTTTAGTCGACTGTGATGGTTCTTTACCCAATCATCCAAGTTTTCTGCATCACTCTCTTCCAAATCCTTTCCACCCAAGATATCTAATGGAAGACGCGCATCTCTCCCAAACATCAAGTAAAAAGGAGAATAGCCAGTAGATGAATGGACATGATTGTTGTATGCCATTACTAGCTCCGGTAAGTGAATGTGCCAATCTTTCTTCTTGTCTGGTGTCAACGTCCTCAGCATATCATGCATTGTGCGGTTGAACCGCTCACATTGAGCATTCCCTTGAGGATGGTAGAGACTTGTACGACTTTTCCCAATACCATACACTTTACAGAGTTCCCTGATCACTTGTGCTTCAAAACACCTTCCCTGATCTGCATGCAGACGAGCTGGACACCCATAGTAAACGAACCAATGTTTGATGAGGGCCTTTGCTGTGGTGCTCGCTGTTTGGTTCTTGGTTGGGATGGCGACTGTAAACCGGGTAAACATGTCAGTAAGAACCAATACATTTTCGTACCCTCCTGAGGACATTTCCAGCTGGGTGTAGTCCATTGCCAGAACTTCTAAGGGAGCCGTGACATTGCTGCATGTCAATGGAGCTCGGATTCTTGGAAAAACATCCTTTGCAAGGGTACATCTTTTACATTGTTTTACCCACCCTTGGACATCTTTAGACATGTTAGGCCAATAGTAGCTCCGTCTCATCAATGTTAGAGTACTCATTTCTCCAAAGTGACCCCCATGATCATGTTGACTGTCATAAACTGAACGGCGTAAGGAGACAGGAACAACTAGCTGCCTAATTTTCTCCCCATCCCTTGGGTCAAGAATACACCTGAACATTACTCCATGATGCAGCTGAAGACGCTCAAACTCTCTACAAAACTTCTTCAACTCTGGCGGCATGCCTGACTGCCCCGCTTGGCTTGGTTTTCTGTTTTTGGACACTGCATTGTATATAGGACCCATTAAAGAATCACTTCTTTGCAGCTCCCTAATTTCGTCCCAGCTGTAACCACTCAGTACCTTCTTGATGGATGCTTGTAGAGCCACTTGAATGTCAGTTTCACCCTGCTTGGACCCTTGCATGGGCCACAGGCAGGCACGCACTTCCTCAGAGTTCAGTCGGATGAAATCTTTTTCCGTGTCTTCTTGTTCAGGGACTTCACTAGAAGGAATCCTCGACAGAGCATCAGCATTTGTGTTTAATCGTCCAGGCTTATACAAAACCTCAAAGTTAAGCTCCGCCAACTGAGCCACCCAGCGTTGCTCGACTGCACTGAGATTTGCGGTCTCTAGATAACGCAGCGGATTATGGTCAGTGATTACAGTGAACCTGGAGAACATAAGGTACTCTTTAAATTTTTCTGTTGCAGCCCACTTAAGGGCCAACAGCTCCAATTTGAATGCACTGTAGTATTGGTCATTTCTCTCTGACCCTCTCAGGCCTCTGCTAGCGAAAGCAATGACACGTTCTGCTCCCCCCTGTTTTTGGCTCAATACAGCTCCGAGGCCCTGGTGACTCCCATCGGTTGTGAGGATGAACGGGAGCCCAAAGTCAGGGTAAGCAAGGACAGGCGGTGACATTAGGTATTGTTTCAATTTTTCAAATGCAGTCTGGCATTCATTACTCCAAACGAACTTCTCAGAGGCTCTCCTTTTGTCTTTTCTGCCCATCAATGCATGCAATGGTTTTGCTATTTCAGCAAACCTGGGTACGAACCGTCGGTAATAACTCATGAATCCAATCAATTGTCTCACTTCTTTTACAGTTTTGGGGACAGGCCAAGCATCCAAAGCACTAATCTTTTCACTGTCAACTTTGACCCCTTCAGATGAGATCACATGGCCCAAAAACTTCACCTCAGATCTGAAAAGAAAGCATTTGCTTGGCTTCAACTTTAGGCCATGGCGCCTCAATCGATCAAGGACCAGCTCTAGCCTTTCACAGTGACTCTTGAAGTCCTTGGAAAATATGATAATATCATCAAGGTATATTAAGAGGACATCGAAGGTCAAATCCCCGAGCACTACCCCCATAAGGCGTTGGAAAGTGGCTGGTGCGTTGCACAGCCCGAAGGGCATCCGCGTCCATTCAAAGAGTCCGAATGGGGTAGTGACGGCTGTCTTTTCACGATCACGCTCGCTCACAGCCACCTGAAAATAGCCAGCAGTTAAGTCTAGGGTTGAAAACAACTGAGCATTTCCCAAAGCATCCAGAGATTCTTCCACTCTGGGAAGAGGATATGCATCTTTGACTGTGACTTGATTCAACCTTCTGTAATCACAACAGAAGCGCACACTGCCATCTTTCTTCACAACTATTACTGCTGGGGACGCCCAGGGACTCACACTCTCCTTAAGGATGCCTTGCGACACGAGGTCCTGCACATGTTTTTTAAATTCTTGGAAGACATGTGGTGGTACTCGACGATGTCTCTGTTTTAATGGCGTAGCATCACCAGTGTGAATATTATGAGTCACCGCCTGTGTGAACCCATAGTCAGTGTCATTTTTGGAAAATACATCTCTGTATTTTGCCAATAACTGGTCAAGTTTCTCTCTTTGTACAGGAGTGAGCTCCTCGTAATTCACCTGGACTGGAACTGGGGAATTGTCCGAGCTTTCGACTGCTTGAACACGTGCCACCCGTCTAACATGAAGTGTCCCTTCCTCCTCTTCAAACTCCAGTGCATTCTCAGTTAAAACTTCCCGTGGCTTAAACACTACTGCAACTCTACATCTTGGGATAAGCCTTATGGTCCGCTCACTCGAATTCATTACACGTACCGGAACTTTACCACCCTCTGCTTTTGTTAGGACACTGGCCACTAGGAGCCCCTTGGGAAGACTTGCACCAGTGGTGGGCTCAATTAATACTTGGCACTTCACTTTAGGTGGCACTCTGCAATGACCTTCAAATACCTTTTCACTAAGTGGAGGGATGGTAATGGCCTGCTTTCCACCAACTTTGACATACCCAATCTTGCCATCAGGACCGAGGGATTCAGTTTCCTTGACACTTGCCAGCACCCTTCTTATTTTTGCTTCTGCAGGTTGTCCATATTTGTTTGCAGCCTTTACACCCTCTCCTTTGACGAACAATGACTTAAACTCACTGATAATATTCATTCCGATGATTCCGGAAAGTCCTCTTATCTCCTCCACTTCTGGGCTTGTGTCGGTCAGCACAAAGAAGCATTTTCCTGGGAGAACCTTCCCCATGCACTCCACATCAGCTTGTAAACATCCTAGGACAGGAATGTCGAGCCCATTAGCTGCAGTGAGTCTAACCCAGTGAGCAGATGACAATTTCAGCTCTTGCTCTCCAAAGTGTTTCCTGAAGTGTGACTCTGTAATAGTGGACACTTCTGAGCCTGTATCCAGTAGGCAGTGCGTCTCAACACCGGCTATTTTAACTTCAATAGTCAGACAATCTCCAAATGCTCCATTTTTCAATGTCTCTGTTACGTTGTCTGTCCATTCAGCTGTATGACTCCTTATCATAGATGGCCCAGGGCTGGCTTGCATCACATTTGTTGGAAAGGTTCCTTCTTTAGTTTCAGTCATACCTGTAGAACGTCGAGACTGATCAACTACTTTAGCAGCTTCAGAACCTTGTGGACAGCGCCTGCTAGTGTGTCCAGGTTCGCCACATGAATAACAGATGTATCGGCCCTCACTGTCCTTCAAGGGCTGCCTTTTAGGACGGCTCTGTTGAAGTCTCGCTCTGCTGTTACCGTGCACTACCTGATAAAGTTCTTCTTGACGGTCAGCAATCTTTTGTATAGCTTCATGCAGTTTCTCTAGAGTTAAAGTAGAGGAAACTTGTTCTGCATCGGCATTAACTGCTCTGACACGAGGGCTGGGTTTTGGATTACTCGCTGTTGGTGTCTCTTCTTCTTCAGCCCAGGTGATTGCAGCTTGCATTACTTGGACAAACGTCAAGCTTGTATCCTCTTTAACTCGTCTTTTCATTTCACGCCTCAGAAAATCATCTCGAAGGCCCAGGACAAGTTGTTCCTTTAACACACTTTCAGCATCTGGAACTCGGTTTGCATCCCTGTGCTGAACTCGTCTGAGTCTCTCCTGTAGGTCATATGCATATGAACGAATTGTCTCTCCTTGCATTTGCTTACGTTCGTAGAAATCTTTCAACCTGGTTCCGATTGGCACTTTGTCTCCGTAAGTGTCTAGAAGAACTCTAAAGATATCGTCAGCAGATTTTTCACCATTACCCAACATGAACCTCACCGTTGCTTTAGCTTCATCTTTGAGGTGCTGTTTTGCTAACTCTACACAATCTTCTGCAGGTGCTCTCATCACTTGGAAGGCAGATTTCATTGATGCAACCCATTCTTCTACACTCAACTCTCCAGTACTGGTTGAACGGCCACTGAATTCCGGAAGTTTTCTGTCCCTGGGAATATAAATGGTGGCTGGGGTCGCTTGAACAGTGGCTTGATGCTCAATGACAGCTCTGGCTAGTGACAGGGCTTCTCTTTGTTCAGTTCTGGCTTGCTCAAGTGCTCCTGACTGTTCGGCAAACCGCCTCTGCATCTCCGCCATCTCCCTCTTCAGTTCCTCCAACTCTGCCATTCTTCAGCTTGTAGGCCTGGGACGTGTGTAAATTAGTCAAATGGGTCAAATTTGATCCTGTTCGTGGACGCCAAATGTAAAGGTAACAAGGCTGTTACATTTAACAATGAGTGATTTATTTCTGAAAATAACTATTTCAAGAATTAAATTCAAAAATAAAATGAAATACACGTTCTTTAAGCTTCTTTTCTAACCTTTAAATGTTTAAATAATCAAAAACACAAATTGGAAGCAAGTAAATAAAAATGAATTACAATATCAGTTCACAACTGATTTTACCATTAAATGTAAACAAATCCTTAAAGTTCAACTCAGATAATTCGATTCAGATCACAGTTCAAATGACTCGATAACTCAGTTCAAATGACTCGATAACTCAGTTCAAATGAATCAATAACTCAGTTCAAATGAATCAATAACTCAGTTCAAATGAATCAATAACTCAGTTCAAATGAATCAATAACTCAGTTCAAATGAATCAATAACTCAGCCGGTTCAGATTGACAGTTGACTCTCTATTGAACACTCCATTAAACTCAGTCTTTATCAGTAAAGGTTCGTAGAAACGTGTGTATGTGTGTGTGTGTAACGAACTCCAGTACCAGTCTGTAGTAGTGATGACTTGCGATGACCGATGACGACGAACAACAGCTGAGACAGGGTAATGAGATGTCGAAAGGATGGCAGGGTAATAAACAGAAGTTTCAGCGCGCCCAGAAAAAACTCGGGAACTCTCTGGAACAAAATGCCGCGATTCAGTAATCACACGCGATGGGCCGAGACTGAATCATCTGATTCACTCAAAAAAACATTCTCCAAAAACGTCTTGATCGCAGGCGTCGTCAGTCTCCTCGAAAGATGCTTAAAAACTCAAAAGAATATTTAGTAAAGAAAAGTATCACTCCTATCGCAGGAACAGATCAGTGTCTCTCTATGGCACAACTGGTGGATTACCCAGAGCAACAACACGTAGGACTTGGTCAAAAGTAACGCAAAAAAATCAATCAGCATCCAAATGAGACTCACAGCTCCAGCATCTCTCCCGTGCGCTCAGCCAGTCTCCGACACTGTTCTTTGTCCGATGACGCAAGCAAAAACTTCAGCTTCTACGATGTCTCTGGTTCCACTTGATAATAACAGATTTAACAGATACTAATCCTAGAAGTGAACTGTTTTTGTACCACTGACTTTCTCGGATCACGATCACAACGTGTCCACACCGATATGGATATCTTCCTCTCCTGTCCTCAGCATCTCCCGCCGAACACACAGAAAGCAACCCATCAAAATAAAAGTCCCACAAAACACCTCCATTACATTCCCCCCTGATAAACCCTGCCATACCATCGACATCTCCAGACAGCCTGCCCATGAAAATAAACAATACAATTTATATGTGAAATTTTACATAAAACATTTTTTTCAAACTCAAACAAGTTTGTACATTTCTCATCACAATCTCACAGTTTCTTATTTCATCAAATAATCATCTCTATACCGTACAGGTAATTTACCACGATTTTGTCTTTGAGAGCGTCTGAGCTCTGGAACATTTTCACATTCAACATCTGAAATGTCAGCATCATCATAAACTTCTTGTACATCCAACTCTATTTCAGGGACCACATCTTGTAATACATTCTCTTGTTCTTGCATTACACACTCTCTTTGTTCAACATCATTTGTTTCCATCTGTACCACCCTTTTGTCATTACTCGGTCTATGAGCAGTAGCTGGAAAACACACAAGATCTGGGGACTCTGTTTCAGAATCTGACCGGTCTACAGTTCTGCAACTAGTTGTATGGGGCGTGCTAGATAATGTCAGAGGAAATGTGCAGTGACGGAGCTGATCTCTGTGTACAACTCTGTACGGACCCCCCTTTTCAGGTTTGACAGTAAATACCGGTATGTCTGAGTGATTCTGCTTAACTACAAGGTAAGGTATGTGTTCCCACTTGTCTTGAATCTTATTTCTGCCCCTATGTTTGTGGTTGCGTAATAGCACACGGTCACCAGGCCTTACAAGCGCTCCAGAGGACTTGCGGTCATACACTCTCTTCCGTCTCTTAGAGGTTTCCTGCGTGACTGTATTTGCAACTTCTACTGCAGTCTTTAGTCGACTGTGATGGTTCTTTACCCAATCATCCAAGTTTTCTGCATCACTCTCTTCCAAATCCTTTCCACCCAAGATATCTAATGGAAGACGCGCATCTCTCCCAAACATCAAGTAAAAAGGAGAATAGCCAGTAGATGAATGGACATGATTGTTGTATGCCATTACTAGCTCCGGTAAGTGAATGTGCCAATCTTTCTTCTTGTCTGGTGTCAACGTCCTCAGCATATCATGCATTGTGCGGTTGAACCGCTCACATTGAGCATTCCCTTGAGGATGGTAGGGACTTGTACGACTTTTCCCAATACCATACACTTTACAGAGTTCCCTGATCACTTGTGCTTCAAAACACCTTCCCTGATCTGCATGCAGACGAGCTGGACACCCATAGTAAACGAACCAATGTTTGATGAGGGCCTTTGCTGTGGTGCTCGCTGTTTGGTTCTTGGTTGGGATGGCGACTGTAAACCGGGTAAACATGTCAGTAAGAACCAATACATTTTCGTACCCTCCTGAGGACATTTCCAGCTGGGTGTAGTCCATTGCCAGAACTTCTAAGGGAGCCGTGACATTGCTGCATGTCAATGGAGCTCGGATTCTTGGAAAAACATCCTTTGCAAGGGTACATCTTTTACATTGTTTTACCCACCCTTGGACATCTTTAGACATGTTAGGCCAATAGTAGCTCCGTCTCATCAATGTTAGAGTACTCATTTCTCCAAAGTGACCCCCATGATCATGTTGACTGTCATAAACTGAACGGCGTAAGGAGACAGGAACAACTAGCTGCCTAATTTTCTCCCCATCCCTTGGGTCAAGAATACACCTGAACATTACTCCATGATGCAGCTGAAGACGCTCAAACTCTCTACAAAACTTCTTCAACTCTGGCGGCATGCCTGACTGCCCCGCTTGGCTTGGTTTTCTGTTTTTGGACACTGCATTGTATATAGGACCCATTAAAGAATCACTTCTTTGCAGCTCCCTAATTTCGTCCCAGCTGTAACCACTCAGTACCTTCTTGATGGATGCTTGTAGAGCCACTTGAATGTCAGTTTCACCCTGCTTGGACCCTTGCATGGGCCACAGGCAGGCACGCACTTCCTCAGAGTTCAGTCGGATGAAATCTTTTTCCGTGTCTTCTTGTTCAGGGACTTCACTAGAAGGAATCCTCGACAGAGCATCAGCATTTGTGTTTAATCGTCCAGGCTTATACAAAACCTCAAAGTTAAGCTCCGCCAACTGAGCCACCCAGCGTTGCTCGACTGCACTGAGATTTGCGGTCTCTAGATAACGCAGCGGATTATGGTCAGTGATTACAGTGAACCTGGAGAACATAAGGTACTCTTTAAATTTTTCTGTTGCAGCCCACTTAAGGGCCAACAGCTCCAATTTGAATGCACTGTAGTATTGGTCATTTCTCTCTGACCCTCTCAGGCCTCTGCTAGCGAAAGCAATGACACGTTCTGCTCCCCCCTGTTTTTGGCTCAATACAGCTCCGAGGCCCTGGTGACTCCCATCGGTTGTGAGGATGAACGGGAGCCCAAAGTCAGGGTAAGCAAGGACAGGCGGTGACATTAGGTATTGTTTCAATTTTTCAAATGCAGTCTGGCATTCATTACTCCAAACGAACTTCTCAGAGGCTCTCCTTTTGTCTTTTCTGCCCATCAATGCATGCAATGGTTTTGCTATTTCAGCAAACCTGGGTACGAACCGTCGGTAATAACTCATGAATCCAATCAATTGTCTCACTTCTTTTACAGTTTTGGGGACAGGCCAAGCATCCAAAGCACTAATCTTTTCACTGTCAACTTTGACCCCTTCAGATGAGATCACATGGCCCAAAAACTTCACCTCAGATCTGAAAAGAAAGCATTTGCTTGGCTTCAACTTTAGGCCATGGCGCCTCAATCGATCAAGGACCAGCTCTAGCCTTTCACAGTGACTCTTGAAGTCCTTGGAAAATATGATAATATCATCAAGGTATATTAAGAGGACATCGAAGGTCAAATCCCCGAGCACTACCCCCATAAGGCGTTGGAAAGTGGCTGGTGCGTTGCACAGCCCGAAGGGCATCCGCGTCCATTCAAAGAGTCCGAATGGGGTAGTGACGGCTGTCTTTTCACGATCACGCTCGCTCACAGCCACCTGAAAATAGCCAGCAGTTAAGTCTAGGGTTGAAAACAACTGAGCATTTCCCAAAGCATCCAGAGATTCTTCCACTCTGGGAAGAGGATATGCATCTTTGACTGTGACTTGATTCAACCTTCTGTAATCACAACAGAAGCGCACACTGCCATCTTTCTTCACAACTATTACTGCTGGGGACGCCCAGGGACTCACACTCTCCTTAAGGATGCCTTGCGACACGAGGTCCTGCACATGTTTTTTAAATTCTTGGAAGACATGTGGTGGTACTCGACGATGTCTCTGTTTTAATGGCGTAGCATCACCAGTGTGAATATTATGAGTCACCGCCTGTGTGAACCCATAGTCAGTGTCATTTTTGGAAAATACATCTCTGTATTTTGCCAATAACTGGTCAAGTTTCTCTCTTTGTACAGGAGTGAGCTCCTCGTAATTCACCTGGACTGGAACTGGGGAATTGTCCGAGCTTTCGACTGCTTGAACACGTGCCACCCGTCTAACATGAAGTGTCCCTTCCTCCTCTTCAAACTCCAGTGCATTCTCAGTTAAAACTTCCCGTGGCTTAAACACTACTGCAACTCTACATCTTGGGATAAGCCTTATGGTCCGCTCACTCGAATTCATTACACGTACCGGAACTTTACCACCCTCTGCTTTTGTTAGGACACTGGCCACTAGGAGCCCCTTGGGAAGACTTGCACCAGTGGTGGGCTCAATTAATACTTGGCACTTCACTTTAGGTGGCACTCTGCAATGACCTTCAAATACCTTTTCACTAAGTGGAGGGATGGTAATGGCCTGCTTTCCACCAACTTTGACATACCCAATCTTGCCATCAGGACCGAGGGATTCAGTTTCCTTGACACTTGCCAGCACCCTTCTTATTTTTGCTTCTGCAGGTTGTCCATATTTGTTTGCAGCCTTTACACCCTCTCCTTTGACGAACAATGACTTAAACTCACTGATAATATTCATTCCGATGATTCCGGAAAGTCCTCTTATCTCCTCCACTTCTGGGCTTGTGTCGGTCAGCACAAAGAAGCATTTTCCTGGGAGAACCTTCCCCATGCACTCCACATCAGCTTGTAAACATCCTAGGACAGGAATGTCGAGCCCATTAGCTGCAGTGAGTCTAACCCAGTGAGCAGATGACAATTTCAGCTCTTGCTCTCCAAAGTGTTTCCTGAAGTGTGACTCTGTAATAGTGGACACTTCTGAGCCTGTATCCAGTAGGCAGTGCGTCTCAACACCGGCTATTTTAACTTCAATAGTCAGACAATCTCCAAATGCTCCATTTTTCAATGTCTCTGTTACGTTGTCTGTCCATTCAGCTGTATGACTCCTTATCATAGATGGCCCAGGGCTGGCTTGCATCACATTTGTTGGAAAGGTTCCTTCTTTAGTTTCAGTCATACCTGTAGAACGTCGAGACTGATCAACTACTTTAGCAGCTTCAGAACCTTGTGGACAGCGCCTGCTAGTGTGTCCAGGTTCGCCACATGAATAACAGATGTATCGGCCCTCACTGTCCTTCAAGGGCTGCCTTTTAGGACGGCTCTGTTGAAGTCTCGCTCTGCTGTTACCGTGCACTACCTGATAAAGTTCTTCTTGACGGTCAGCAATCTTTTGTATAGCTTCATGCAGTTTCTCTAGAGTTAAAGTAGAGGAAACTTGTTCTGCATCGGCATTAACTGCTCTGACACGAGGGCTGGGTTTTGGATTACTCGCTGTTGGTGTCTCTTCTTCTTCAGCCCAGGTGATTGCAGCTTGCATTACTTGGACAAACGTCAAGCTTGTATCCTCTTTAACTCGTCTTTTCATTTCACGCCTCAGAAAATCATCTCGAAGGCCCAGGACAAGTTGTTCCTTTAACACACTTTCAGCATCTGGAACTCGGTTTGCATCCCTGTGCTGAACTCGTCTGAGTCTCTCCTGTAGGTCATATGCATATGAACGAATTGTCTCTCCTTGCATTTGCTTACGTTCGTAGAAATCTTTCAACCTGGTTCCGATTGGCACTTTGTCTCCGTAAGTGTCTAGAAGAACTCTAAAGATATCGTCAGCAGATTTTTCACCATTACCCAACATGAACCTCACCGTTGCTTTAGCTTCATCTTTGAGGTGCTGTTTTGCTAACTCTACACAATCTTCTGCAGGTGCTCTCATCACTTGGAAGGCAGATTTCATTGATGCAACCCATTCTTCTACACTCAACTCTCCAGTACTGGTTGAACGGCCACTGAATTCCGGAAGTTTTCTGTCCCTGGGAATATAAATGGTGGCTGGGGTCGCTTGAACAGTGGCTTGATGCTCAATGACAGCTCTGGCTAGTGACAGGGCTTCTCTTTGTTCAGTTCTGGCTTGCTCAAGTGCTCCTGACTGTTCGGCAAACCGCCTCTGCATCTCCGCCATCTCCCTCTTCAGTTCCTCCAACTCTGCCATTCTTCAGCTTGTAGGCCTGGGACGTGTGTAAATTAGTCAAATGGGTCAAATTTGATCCTGTTCGTGGACGCCAAATGTAAAAGTAACAAGGCTGTTACATTTAACAATGAGTGATTTATTTCTGAAAATAACTATTTCAAGAATTAAATTCAAAAATAAAATGAAATACACGTTCTTTAAGCTTCTTTTCTAACCTTTAAATGTTTAAATAATCAAAAACACAAATTGGAAGCAAGTAAATAAAAATGAATTACAATATCAGTTCACAACTGATTTTACCATTAAATGTAAACAAATCCTTAAAGTTCAACTCAGATAATTCGATTCAGATCACAGTTCAAATGACTCGATAACTCAGTTCAAATGACTCGATAACTCAGTTCAAATGAATCAATAACTCAGTTCAAATGAATCAATAACTCAGTTCAAATGAATCAATAACTCAGTTCAAATGAATCAATAACTCAGTTCAAATGAATCAATAACTCAGCCGGTTCAGATTGACAGTTGACTCTCTATTGAACACTCCATTAAACTCAGTCTTTATCAGTAAAGGTTCGTAGAAACGTGTGTATGTGTGTGTGTGTAACGAACTCCAGTACCAGTCTGTAGTAGTGATGACTTGCGATGACCGATGACGACGAACAACAGCTGAGACAGGGTAATGAGATGTCGAAAGGATGGCAGGGTAATAAACAGAAGTTTCAGCGCGCCCAGAAAAAACTCGGGAACTCTCTGGAACAAAATGCCGCGATTCAGTAATCACACGCGATGGGCCGAGACTGAATCATCTGATTCACTCAAAAAAACATTCTCCAAAAACGTCTTGATCGCAGGCGTCGTCAGTCTCCTCGAAAGATGCTTAAAAACTCAAAAGAATATTTAGTAAAGAAAAGTATCACTCCTATCGCAGGAACAGATCAGTGTCTCTCTATGGCACAACTGGTGGATTACCCAGAGCAACAACACGTAGGACTTGGTCAAAAGTAACGCAAAAAAATCAATCAGCATCCAAATGAGACTCACAGCTCCAGCATCTCTCCCGTGCGCTCAGCCAGTCTCCGACACTGTTCTTTGTCCGATGACGCAAGCAAAAACTTCAGCTTCTACGATGTCTCTGGTTCCACTTGATAATAACAGATTTAACAGATACTAATCATAGAAGTGAACTGTTTTTGTACCACTGACTTTTTCGGATCACGATCACAACGTGTCCACACCGATATGGATATCTTCCTCTCCTGTCCTCAGCATCTCCCGCCGAACACACAGAAAGCAACCCATCAAAATAAAAGTCCCACAAAACACCTCCATTACATAAAGCATTCATAGCAGACTGATTTAATATCAGAAGTGCACTTATTTGACTCTAACAATAGATGTTGATCAATCTGATCAAATGTTTCCTAAACCTGAAAAAGTACCGAACACAGAACCACAACCTGCTTCTGTGCATTTAAGATGAAGATTATTTATATATCTATAAGAGCATTTAAGATTATTTCTGGAACAAAACCATGAGTGAATCAGAAGTGCCCAAGAAGCATTTGTGAACCAGTTCATTCAGCCTGAGAAAGCTGAGCACCAGCTGTAGTGCCTTTTAGTGTCTTTTGTGTCTTAAACAGCTGGTCAAAGGCAGCAGGAGAAGAGCTGGACTGGCGTGGAGCGGCTGATGGAGAAGATGAAGCTCTGCTGAACTGAACTCTTCTGTGGATCCACAGCCAGAGATTGAGCTGAGCTCCAGCAGTGACTCGTGTCTCCAACATGATCCTCAATGCTTCTCACACTCTGAGATGATTGTAGAGAACATCTGATAATTATGTTAACAATATGCTGAATAAAAACACCTTTGAAGTGCATTTCCTCCTCGAACACCAGTGATCTCAGACTGAAGAAACAGCAACACACTGCATCCACCAATCTTTGATAGAAGATTCATTCATGTGCGTGTATTAATATTAAAAGTGTATTAATATTATAAGCATCTTAAAGCGACAAAATTACACTTTTCACTCATTTGAGAATCATCTTTTCAAAGTTTACGGTCTAAGAAAATAAATCCTCATATGTGAAGATCACAATAACCATTTGACTTCACCAACTTTCAAACTAGTGTTTCTAACGTATCAAACATTATCTTTCTACATTAAATCCCAACAGATCCGCACAACTTTAACTTTAACAGCAGTCGCTTCAGATAATTCATCATACAGTATTTTTGTTCGTTTTCACAAATATTTTGTTGAATATTATAGGCACAAATCTAATCCCATACAAACACACAAACACTTCCGGTTCAAATCAGCGCCTCCAATCGCAACCTGAAAGACAGTTTTCATAGTCAGTCAATCAATAATTAATGAGTGATTAATGCGTCTGGTTTCCTATTAGCTGTTAGTTCCGGGTCCGTGACGTTTTTAATGTGATGAAGGGTGTAACCCCGGCATCCTGGCCAAATTTGCCCATTGGCCTTGGTCCATCATGGCTTACTAATCCCCCCCCATACTCTAATTGGCTTCATCACTCTGTCTCCTCTCCACCAATAAGCTGGTGTGTGGTGAGCGTTCTGGCGCAATATGGCTGCCGTCGCATCATCCAGGTGGATGCTGCACATTGGTGCTTGTTGAGGAGATTCCCCCCTACTATGTGAAGCGCTTTGAGCTCTGGAAAAGCGCTATATAAATGTAACATTTCTTCTTCTTCTTCTTCTTGATGATCACGTGACGCTCGCTGAGGACGAGCGGCATAAAGCAGGACATCTATAAACTACTGTTTTGCAACATGGGTGGGAGGGTGGGCATCCTGGAGACAGTTACCCACAGTACACAGTCATGGTCATGGCGGTCTCCAGGGTGTACCAGAGTCATGGGTAACCAGGGAGGTGCAAGGGGACAGGCAAGGTAAAGAGTCCATGGTGGTGCAGGGGGAACTAGGGGCCAGGCAAGGTATAGCGTCCATGGTGGTGCAGGGGGAACAAGGGGCCAGGCAGCCTTAATAGTCCATGGTGGTGCAGTTGATCTGGTCTCCCCTGGAGGCTCTGCCTCCTTAGTCCCACCCACCCTCAGAGTGCCACTCATACCCCCCCCCAAAAAATTTTTAAGGCACCTCCCCATGATGCCGTCAAGACGTCCAGGCGGTCTTAGGGCGAGGGGCTTAGAGCTGAGTGCATGAGGCAATAGTTCAGGCAGGGCGAGTGTCACTGGCAACAGTTCAGGCAAGGCGCAAGGCGCCGGCAGGGCGAGGGTCAATGGCGGCGCCGGCAGGGCAAGGGTCAATGGCGGCGCCGGCAGGGCGAGGGTCAATGGCGGCCACGGGGGGTCCGGGTCTGGCAGGGCCGGCGGTTCAGGCAGGCGGATCTCAGGCGCTGGCTCTGGCGGGCAGATCACGGGCGCTGGCTCTGGCTGGAGGATCACTGGCTCTGACTTGAGGATCTCTGGCTCTGGCTTGAGGATCTCTGGCTCTGGCTTGAGGATCTCTGGCTTGAGGATCTCTGGCTTGAGGATCTCTGGCTTGAGGATCTCTGGCTTGAGGATCTCTGGCTTTGGCGCTGACGGGCGTCGAGGCGCGGGAACAGGCGCTGACGGGCGTCGAGGCGCGGGAACAGGCGCTGGCTGACGAGCGGCAGGCGTGGGCGCTGGCTGACGAGCGGCAGGCGTGGGCGCTGGCTGACGAGCGGCAGGCGTGGGCGCTGGCTGACGAGCGGCAGGCGTGGGCGCTGGCTGTCGAGCGGCAGGCGTGGACTCCGTCGCGGAGCTCGGGGGCCATGGAGTGGGACTGGCGGCGTCCTCTGCTATTCCAACTGTATAGGGCGAACCGTTGCACGCCAGCACCCACTCCACATAGGCGTGGAAGTTGTTTTCAGGACCACCCGCTGGAATGCGCGCCCAGGACAGCGCGCTCAGCCCGGCGCGGTAGAATCTCACGAGCGCGCTGTCCGAGTAGTGCGTCAGACACGCGATGTTCAGGAACTCCTGTGTGTGGAGTTCCAGCGAGCGATCCTTTTGTTCCAGCAGCAGCAGTTCCATTGCTGGGAACTCCATTGCTGGAACACAGTCACTTGAAGGAAGACTAATCCTGGCGAGTCTTTCTGTCACGGGTACGCGAGGGTGCGTGATGCAGAATCAGGCAACGAGCACGAAGGTCTCAACGAAAATATACTTTAATAAAGAACGAGAAACAAAAGACTTAATAAGAAACAAAAGGGCACTCAATGGTGCAAACCTGAACACATGGCATGGTTTAACACAAGGCATGGCGTGACACGAGGCAAGGCATCAGACGACATCCACACACCAGTGGCGTAGCCACGGGGGGGCCTGGGTGGGCCTGGGCCCCCTCATTTACATGTGCGGCCCCCTCAGATTTTCAATTATTTAAAATCGCGACTGTGAAAACTAAAGTGAAAACACATATCGCCCGCTGCACAAGACGATCGCAACGCACCCCCAAAGTCAAGAATAGCGCGCTGCACGTTATACCACAACCAGTCTGGCTGAGAGGTTAAGGCGATGGACTACAAATCCATTGCGGTTTTCGCGCGCAGGTTCGAATCCAGCCGATTACGTTATGATCAGGCCCCCTCATTTTAAGCTGGGCCCCCTCAAAAATAAAATTCTGGCTACGCCCCTGCCACACACCAACGGGCGACTACATGTAACTTCACGCAACTTCTAAGACTCGCAAACACAAGGGAGCATGGGCAGGTATATATGGGGAAACACATGATTAACACAGGTGACAACACTAGGGCAATGATTAGACGCTAACGAGGTGTGAATGAAACAAAGGAAAACAGACATGACAATTGCTACATGACAAGACCATTACAACTTACAGCTTTGGGAGTATTTAAAACCACAAATAAAAGATTTCAAAGAAAAACATTAATTAAAACACAAAAATCTTTTTTAAAACTATAAAGGATCCAATCTTAAACATTGCATAAAAGCATGAAAAACCGTTTCTCTTTGTGAACAGAAAGGGCAGTTCTGATCAACATTAGGGTTTGAATGAGATGGCGCCCCCCGCGGCAGACGTGTTTGCTCGCTCCACACTTAAATGTCGGACTTTTGTTATTTTTTGTGTGTTTTTCGTTTTTTCTGCAGTGCATGGCATTTGCACTGCTAACATACAACAGACAGGCATTACTGGACATCGCCAACTCGCGTAACTTTCATTTTATTAGTTATATTCCGCTGGAGCTGCAACTCAGAGAACCCAGAGAACGCCATTGAGCTACAAACTCACTCGGTTCACAGAGGCGATCGAACGGCCGCGTCTGGTAAGACGAAAGGGGGAGGCGTGTGTGTGTTTGTAAACAACTCGTGGTGCGAATATATACTGTTGACGCGCACTGTTCACCAGATGTGGAGTTTTTACTGCTGCAGTGCCGTCCTTATTATCTACCGAGGGAATTTACTGCTGTGTTTTTGGCCGCTGTTTACATTCCCCCGCGCGCTAACTCCGCGGCAGCACTCGGCAAACTCCATGACGTCATCAGCGCGTTAGAAACGGCTCATCCTGACGCTGTTTTTATTGTTGCTGGTGACTTCAACCAGTGTAGTTTGCGGACTGTATTCCCCAAATACCACCAGCATGTTGACATTCCCACCCACGATAAAAACACCCTTGACCACGTCTACAGCAACATACGTGGTGCATACAGGGCTGCACTCGCCCCCACCTCGGACACTCGGACCACATTTCTTTGTTCCTGTACCCTGCTTACAGACAAAGACTGAAACAAACACACCCTGTCACCAAACAGATCAAACACTGGACCCTGGAAAGCGAGATCACCCTGCAGGACTGTTTCGCGCTGACAGACTGGGATGTGTTTAAAGCTGCAGCCACTGTGGAGGACTCTTCCGTCAGCGTACAGGACTATGCTGAGTATGTGACTGGGTACATCAGCACTTGTGTTGATAACATCGTGCCCACCATACGAATCAGGAAGTTTCCCAACCAGAAGCCCTGGATAAACAGTCAGGTACGTCTCATACTGCGTGCTCGCTCTTTTGCATTTAGATCAAGCAATGAGAACGAGTACAAAACTGCGAAGTATGGACTGAGAAAAGCCATCACAGCGGCCAAGAGGCAGTACAGAGAGAAGCTGGATAGCTTCTATTCTTCTGCTGATTCAGGGCGGATGTGGCAAGGCCTGCAGCACATCACAGACTACAAGACCACCACCAACATCACCAACATCGCCTCAACAGACAGCCTACCGGATGACCTCAACACTTTCTACGACCGCTTTGAGGCTCCCAGCGACACTGCAGAGAGGGAGCTCACACACACCTGGATCACCCAACCCCCCTCCCCCCCACCAACCATCACATCAACCCAGGTACACAAAGCTCTGAGGAGGATCAACCCCCGCAAAGCAGCAGGACCAGACAACATTCCTGGGGGGGCCTCAGAGCATGTGCCAACGAGCTGGCTGATGTTTTCACCTCCATCTTCAACCTCTCCCTCAGCCAGCGCACCGTACCATCGTGCCACGGTCATCCCACACAAACTCACCCACAAACTGTCCACACTTGGTCTGCATCCCACCCTCTGTGACTGGCTCCTAGATTTCCTGACTGGCAGGCCTCAGTCTGTCAGGATTGGTAATAGGACTTCAGCCAGCACCATCACGAACATTGGCACTCCACAGGGCTGTGTACTCAGCCCCATCCTCTACACCCTGTACACCTATGACTGTGTCGCCTCCCACAAGGACAATATCATCCTGAAGTTTGCGGACGACACCGCAGTGATAGGACGCATCGCTGGCGGTGACGAGGCAGCTTACAGGTGGGAGGTGGCCAGTCTGGTGTCATGGTGTGAAGACAACAACCTCACCCTCAACACGGACAAGACAAAGGAAATGATAGTGGACATGAGGAAGGAGAGGAGGACACCTCAGCCACTGTTCATCCGGGAGCTTGAAGTGGAGAGAGTGTGCAACTTTAAATACTTGGGTGTCCACATCAGTGAGGACCTCACTTGGACACCTCACATCACGCAGCTGGTCAAGAAGGCTCAACAGCGGCTGTATTTTCTGAGGAGGCTGAGGAAGTTCGGCATGTCGCCTAAGATCCTCAGCAACTTCTACAGCTGCACCATTGAGAGTGTCCTGACCAGCTGCATCACTGTGTGGTACGGCAGCGCTTCTGTCATGGACCGCAAACGCCTGCAGAGAGTGGTCAAGACTGCACAGAAGATCACCAGGACTCCACTGCCCTCTCTGCAGAGCATCTACCACCGCAGAGTCCACAGAAGAGCTGCTTCCATCATCAAAGACCCCTCCCACCCCCAACATGGACTGTTCACACTTCTACCCTCAGGACGGAGGTACAGACGTGTGAAATCCAGGACTACCAGACTGAAGAACTCTTTCTTTCCCTCTGCCATAAGACTCCTAAACAGCAGATAGGAGTCTACAATCACAACATCACATGAACAATTTGTTTACATTCTGCACTACCTCACTTTACTACTTTACTCTTTTTGCCCTTTTACATTATATATATATATATATATTTGCTCTTTATAATCTATATATTTGTCTTATTTTTATTTTACTTACTTGTGTTACCTGTGCGACATTTACTGTGGACGGCAAAGTAAGAATTTCATTGTACAGGGAAACATGCTTTCTGTCTGTACACATAAACACTTTGAATCTTGAATCTTCCAGTCGCTCCTCCAGACGTTCCCTCAGCAGATGATCCTTATCCTGATCAATGAAGCATTTCATGAGCTTCAACACTGCTATATGCAGTTATTACTCACAAAAGGTCAAAGAGATTCATCTTTGTATGAATAAAGTGGCACATTTAATTCAGTTCAGCAGCATCTGTGAATGAGAACACAATGAGCTGTGAAAAGAGTCATAAAGGCAGGTGATTTCTTCAGAAAATAATAGTTGAATAGATAACAGATAAAGTCACTCTTCATATTGGGGCATCGTATCTTGTCATATTCACATCATAGAAGAGCAGAAAGATGTGCTAGAAGAAGTGTCACAGTAATACACTCTCATGTAGAAGGACAGTCAAATCTCTTTATGCTGTGTGTGTTCATGTTTTCATTGTTTCATGTGAAAATGTGTGTCCACTCTCAGATTAGTCTTTAGAAACCATACAAAAAATGTAAACAGCTTCATCGACTAGTAGATAAAAAGTAATAAAAAGTGAAGGCTCATGTCCTGTAAGCCGTACACACTTTCATGTTAAATTGACCTCTTGAATTTACTTTTGTGCAAACAGAATACCTGACCAACAACAAAACACAGAAATGTGAACAGCGTCGTCTGCCATCTGAACAAGATCACTAAATCGTGTAATAAAAACATCATTTGCAAAACCGCATTTAGAAACCTTTACAGTTGCTCATGAATGTCTTATTTCTGTATTCACACAAACACACAATTGTGTCATTTTAACTGTGGGGAACGATGTTTAACAACCTCAAACTGTAATGAACGTGCAGTTTTCAGTGCACTGGTTCGGTGTGATTCGTCTGTAATGGGTTAAGTGTAAAAACTGCATGACTGACAGTCGTGTGTCGGTGCTTCATGGAATCCACATCAGAAATATGTTACGGGATGTAATGTATCATGCAATCGGCAATCGATTGCTTTGGGCTATGTTGCGGTTCTTGCCGCGTTTCATGTTTGAATACAGTTGCTGAATTAAACTCACGAGTCTGCCTTTTATTTTATGCACATATGCTACATAAATACCTTTACAGTTGCTGATAAATGGATTTTGTGTATTCATTATAAACAGCATAAACAGGCCTAAAACTGACCCCTGCGGGACTCCACAAGAGAGGGTGCAGAGGAGGACTCAAAGTTCCCGTAACTGACACAGAAAGTCCTCCCTTCCAAATAAGACCTGAACCATTGAAGTGCAGTGCCCTTTATGCCCACCCAGCTCACAGAAACACTTCCGGTTCAAATCAGCGCCTCCAATCGTATGGAAGTAGACTTGAGCCAATATTATTCAACGAAATATTAGTGAAAACGAACAAAAATACTCTCCACGAACGAAAAAAACTAACCTCAAACAAAAAAAATTAACATCGTCTTCGAATAAACTGCATTCTTTGTTGACAGTTCCCTAAACTGCGGTTTCGCTGCCAGAGTTTTCGTGTTCGCTTTAAAAGTTTTTGTTTACGATTCTCAAATTTACGTTCGTCTTTCTGACTCAAACCTAACGTGTGGGCGGGGCTTAACAAGGTTCGCTCTCATTGGCTAGTGCCATTTTGATTGACGGCTCCATGAACCGGAAGTAGTTGATGCTTCAATGATGCGATTTTCAGAGCACCTGGGGCTGTATACAAACACACACGGGAATAATAATAGTTTATTATAGAACATTAACAGACACGAGAAACGTCACCAGGAGCAGCAGCAAGCCTCAACATCCTCCTCGCAGACTGAGGTGAGTTTAATACCGTTTTATTCCTGTTCTGTATGAAAGTTATGTCTATATTTAGCATTGTGAGAGAAGTTCAGGTAACATTGGTCTTCACGATCCTTCATAAATCATGCTGATTTTCGGCTCAAGAAACTTTTCTGATTATTGTTAGTGTTGAAAATGTTTAACTTTTGCTTAACATTGCTTATGTTTATTTTTAGTTATCCTATTGCATAAAACATTCAGACATGTTTATTAATTTTGTTTTGGCAAAGGAAGGTTAAGGTTATTTTTGTTTTTATGCATTAAACAACAAAACAACACAACATCCACCTTAATGCCAGAGAGCAAGGAAAACAAACCAAGAAGAAGAGGAAAAAACTAACAAAAACTAATACATTCACAAATATTCAAGGTGTCTGTATTATTCACGGATTTAAAATTACAGAATCTTGCCGTAACTTTCTCTCATGACAGCAACACCAGAAAATGTGGAACTGTTTCCAAGAGCAAAGAACAAAAATAGCAGCTAACATCAGTGTCTTTCTTAAACCTACTGAGAAAATGTGTGTATTGAATTGAGTGTGTGTGTGTGTGTGTGTGTGTGTTGTCGTGGAAATGTATTTATCTTATGGGATCAATAAATTCAGAGAGATCTTGAAAGGTATAACAGTCGGTTTATTCTTGCAAGAAGGCATTCTCACACAGAGCGCGTCTGTAGAGCAGCGCCTCTCAGGCAGTTTATATCTCTTTCACAAGTTACATTAGTTTGTTACACAAGTATCAAAGCAGTCTAAGCTAGTGCGCACAGTTCTGTTCATTTCTCAGCCGCACATATTAGATGGTTTCCTGTTGGCAGGTACACACACATACACACACACTTCTTTTATTGAAACATTCATCAGAAACTCAGAACATTTGATTCTCTGTTTCAGCCTAAGCTTTAATTACTTTACTGAGAAAAGTTGTCAAGCAAGCTGAATATGAATATGCGTAGTAAAGATAAAAATTTCCATCACAGTGTGTGTGTGTGACAGAAAGAGAGAGAGTGTGTGTGACAGAAAAGAGAGAGAGAGAGTGTGTGTGTGTGTGTGTGAAGGAAACAGTAGAATTTACATTTTATTATTCATTTCATGTACAAAAGAACATTAAATATTGTGATTTATTGTCATTTATTTGCAGAAAATTACAACTGATCAAAATAACAAAGGCATATGTTCATTTTTTAACAACACATTCATTCAAACTTACAGATGGAAACAATGAGGCGATTCACTCTAAATTATAGATGACCTTGAGCTCACGCTGGAGGTCAGAGAGAATATTATAAAGGCTTCATGTGAATAAATGTATTTAAACTCTCAGTCATCTTATGTTCAGTGTCTTGTGTTCATGTTTCATTAAATATAGTGTTCATCATCTTTCTGTCTCTTATCTTGATTATCCAGTCAAGCGTCTGACAGTCACTGGTTTATCATGCAGCTCAAAGCATTATGGGTAGAATTTCTACAGTCTGTTCTGATTCTTCAACACAGTTTCAATGATGATCCAGAAAGAACAGTAAACCCAGGATAGAGTGAGTGAGTGAATGTGGTCTGGACTGTGTGGATGAGACTCATTGTGTGAGAGACGCTGTAGAAGGACAGAGTTCCTGCACTGGGATCCACATACACTTCTATTCTACCACTGATGGGATATACTGGGAGTTCAGTCTTTATCTTATTGTGTCTGAATGAGTAACTGGAGGGAGAGCAGTACAAACTCCAGGACTGATCATTATATCCAAACACACACTCATGACCCGATCCCTTCCTGCAGATGCTCTTATATGACACTGATACATACACACCTTTATTTCCACTGCACTCAATCTCCCAGTAACAGCGTTCACACACACTCTCTCTACACAACACCTGAGAATAATAATCAAATCTGTCTGGATGATCAGGATACAGATGATCTGTGTAAGTGCCAGTAACCACTCTGTTATTCTCAGACAGACGGAGGAATGTATTCACTGTGTTCGGATCCAGAGTGAACCGACGGGAATCTGAAGGAGAAACACATCAGGAGATTTACACAAACTTTATTTCAGTTCAAGTTCATTCAGGATTTTTCACACATTCGTCTCACAGAAGCAAATCTGAAGTTGATTTGTGATCTTCATCTGTAATGAGGAAATCTTGAGTTTGTTTCTCTCTCTCTCTCTGTTCTTCAGCGTCTCACACTGTCACGTGTTTCAGGAGAAGTGATGAATGTAACGTGTTGTAAATCCGTCAGATCTGATTCTCTGAACTGCGGCTCAAACTAGCATGGCGGCTTATAGATCAGCGAACTTGATCATTATAAAGCTTTTAAACGACTAAACACTTTCACTGACGCGTGTTTGACAATCAGAACATCAGCTAGATGATGACAGAGCCACAAGTGTGTGAATATTGAGAATAAAACAGCAAAACTCAATAAAAGTGATGATCTGTCATTCAGCGCTATTGTGTCACGTGACGATCATGACGCGTCGCCATGGAAACAATGACGCGATACACTCGTGACCTTCAAAAATTTAATTTACATTATAAACTTCTGAAAGGATTAAGATTATTAATCATTATAATTAAGATCAGATTAATGCATAATGTCATTCTGTTAAAGCTTTAGTCTATAATCAGATTCTGACTGAAATCGCCATGGTTACCAAACAGATAAAGATAGAAATAATAAAGTTCAGATCTTTCTGTAAAACACAATCAGGAATTATGAATCTGATCTTTAAATGATTAATACATCAATACCAGATATGTGTGTGTGAGTGAGTGTGTGTGTGTGTGTGTGTGTGTGTGTGTGTGTGTGTTTACTTATGTCACTTTTTGGGACATTCACCAGAGTACACACCAGTAAACTGAGGACCACCCTGACAATTGAGGACTTTTTTCATGTCCTCATTTAGATGACTATATAATGGCATTTAGCATGCACTAAAATGGTGTCCAGGCTTAAAATCTCACTTGTCCCCAAAATACACTTTTAAGTGATTTGTGTACTCAAAGTGTGTATGCCCCCCCACTAATTTGTGTAAAATGCAGCGCCCTCTATGAGGAACTGCACTTCCGGAAAGATACACACTTTGGAGATTCTGTCCAATCAGAGGCCAGGAAGAATTAGTACCGCATACCGCCCCTATCGGTCACTACATGAATTACATTATTTGAATAATTTATTAATATGACCAATCAGGAGGACGATTGCAGTTGCGTCATCAGGAAGGATTGCGGAAATTGCATATGAAAGAATGTACAAATGATTTAAACATGTTTCCAATATGTAGTTTTTACATAAAACAGACTAACCTACGCTGAGTTCGATGTGCTTTCATGATGTGTTTGAAACTAACTTTGAATCGTAAACACGCAGTTTTGCGCTTCAGTGTGTGTGTGTAACGGCAGCGCGTCGCCTCCCGCGAGAGCCGGCTGCAGACCGGTGTGACCCCGCCGCGCGTCCGGGCTGCGCAGGTCGAGCGGTTTCTCACGTCACAGACCGCGAGAGCGAGCTAAATGCATGCAAAGAAGTGTGTTCGTGTGAGATTTTGTCATGCATCATCTGTCGTGGCTGAGAGGTTAAGGCGACGAACTCCAGATCCATTGGGTTTTTTCCGCGTAGGTTCGAATCCTGCCGACACCGACTACTATGAAATTTAATGGCGATTTTTTGGAGGGCTTGGAACGGATTAGCCATTTTACATGTAAAATGTGTTCCAAGATACGAAAAACTCATTATACGAAGTCCGCCTCGGTACGGATTAATTTCGTATCTCGAGGTACCACTGTATTTGTCTTTGCATTGACATTTCTTCAGATGGGCATGTTAACATTTGTTTAGTAGATGTTATTTCAGTGCGTTTTAATACACAAGTCACAAAAAGATGTGAACGCATCCACAATGTTTAGTGTTTTTTATTTGTTTGTTAGTTGAAATTGATGAGGTCATTAATTGTGAGTGTATGATGAGGTGTTGTGACACGTCCCCCACACAGACTGAAGTTAGAGGAGTTTTTGTGTGTGTGAGAGTCGCTTCCCCTCCCCCATGTGTCTGAACTCATGAACCCCTCCCCCACACAGCAGCACTCTCACACATGTAGTCAAGAAATCATTTCTTTACACTTTCATTCATGTCTAATAATGTTCATTTGTTAGGTTTGTTTGTGATATTTAGAAGATGCCATTATCCCCCAATTCAGTGCAGTCCATATCCGTTAAGGTTAACACATCATGTTTTTACATTATTTTTGTTGTTGACAGACAATGGAGTTGAGAATTTAGAATTAAAAATGCTACAAAACAGGCCTAGAGTCTCTTACACCCCTGTCAAATGAACAGGTTTGATTACTTTAGTCATTTCTATGAGTACAAATCTTAGGGGCAGTTTCCCGGACAGGGCTTAAGTCCTAGGGTTAGGGTTAGGGTTAGGGTGCATATTTGATCTTTCTTAATTAGAAACAACTTTTACTGACATATCTTTAAGTATATCAGTGCTCTGTAATGGTTTTTGGTAAGACATGTTTGTAAAAACTACTTAAATGTTGTAATTTAACTAAGGCCTAGTCCTGACTTAAGTCCCGTCCTGGAAACCGGCCCTTAATTTTTAAGCACATAATGATATTCTATGGAACTGTGTGCTTCTACATTTATAGTAACAGTTTAGACAGGACTCTTTTGTATCCTAATATGAAAATGTCTGTGTATAAGGAAAGGTTAAAAAATAAATGACTGATTGAGTCAGTGTGGAAGAACTTGACTGTTGCAACGAAAATGGAAATACAATTTGTAAGTACATGAATTACAACATCTTTGTTAGTTAAAATTGATGAGGTCATTAATTGTAAGTGTATGATAAGGTGTTGTGACAAGTCCCCCACACAGAGAAGTTAGAGGAGTTTGTGTGTGAGAGAGTCGCTTCCCCTCCCCCATGTGTCTGAACTCATGACCCCCTCCCCCACACAGCAGCACTCTCACACATGTACTCAAGATATAATTTCTTTATACTTTCATTCATGTCTAATAATGTTCATTTGTTAGGTTTGTTTGTGATATTTAGAAGATGCCATTATCCCCCAATTCAGTGCAGTCCATATCAGTTAAGGTTAACACATCATGGTTTTACATTATTTTTTTGTTGACAGACAATGGAGTTAAGAATTTAGAATTAAAAATGCTACAAAACAGGCCTAGAGTCTCTTACACCCCTGTCAAATGAACAGGTTTGATTACTTTAGTCATTTCTATGAGTACAAATCTTAGGGGCAGTTTCCCGGACAGGGCTTAAGTCCTAGGGTTAGGGTTAGGGTTAGGGTTAGGGTGCATATTTGATCTTTCTTAATTAGAAACAACTTTTACTGACATATCTTTAAGTATATCAGTGCTCTGTAATGGTTTTTGGTAAGACATGTTTGTAAAAACTACTTAAATGTTGTAATTTAACTAAGGCCTAGTCCTGACTTAAGTCCCGTCCTGGAAACCGGCCCTTAATTTTTAAGCACATAATGATATTCTATGGAACTGTGTGCTTCTACATTTATAGTAACAGTTTAGACAGGACTCTTTTGTATCCTAATATGAAAATGTCTGTGTATAAGGAAAGGTTAAAAAATAAATGACTGATTGAGTCAGTGTGGAAGAACTTGACTGTTGCAACGAAAATGGAAATACAATTTGTAAGTACATGAATTACATCTTTGTTGCCACATTTTTGGAAGTGTCTGAAACGACAATATGTAGGATATATGTAGTTTTGTGTGATGAGCTGTAAGATCATATCGCCCGCCTGCGTGTTGCACCACAACTAGCCATGGCTGAGAGGTTAAGGCGATGGACTACAATCCATAGGAGTTTCCCCGCACAGGTTCGAATCCTGCCGACTACATTATGCTCATTTTATGCTGTTCCCCCTCAAAAATAAAATTCTGGCTACGCCCCTGCTTTTATGTCATATGGCGTTCGGTCTGCGCAGAGCAACACTCTTACTATTTAAACGCTGCTTTATATTTTAGACGTAAATATACAGCACTGAAAAGTAAACCTATTATAATTGATAGGAAATGTGTTCGTAAGGTGTATGTGCTTTTCTACTCTTCATTTTGGAACATGTGATCAGCTCCACGCGTCAGGTCTAAGGCCATGCCCTTATAAGGTCAGGCATGTTAACACGTGACTTGTATCCTCCCGCGAAACAGTATTTCCCGCGAAAGAGATGTACGCTGGATGTCTGATAGGAGCAAAGGTGAGTTGTGATTTAATTTATGGCAATAAAATTGATAATATAAAAGTTAGTAAGGTTTTAGTATTGTTAATAATTATTTCATGTTAGGCTTTTGCTCATTTGTCGACTGTATGCTTTTCATAGTATTTTGATGTAAAAAAAATATTTGCTGGATTAGATATGAACAATGCTTCTTCGAATTAATCAAAACAGTCGAGTTAATATTTCTCATAAGTCACATGTTTCATAATGTGCATAATATAAAATCTTGTCAATACTTGATTAGTTACAAATGACAAATGTAACTATGTATTAAAAATATGTTAAATAGCTGTAGTATACTGTGTAAAGTAATTTGTTTTTTGTTTTTAATGGTTATCTTAGTATCACTTATAATGCACATTAAAATGGCAGAAATTTACTGATGGGATTTAAACTGGGGACTTTTTTGTATTGTTTTTTAAACCATGAAATTTGCATTGTGTTTGAAGGGTATTGTGTAGGCAAAAATCCCCTACAAGAAATCTCTACATTTTGCTACTATTAACTCCATTCCCCTTTAAATTAATTTCTATTATCTACTCAATTATTTTGTTTGTTTTAGTGGAATATGCTTAATCATTGTATAATTTATTTATTTGATGTATTATCTATTTCTTTTCAGTCATTGTATAAACAATGAGTCACAATGCTGGCTGAACATAAAAAAAGAAGACGCACTACACCACGTCAGGATGCTGAGCATCACATTGGTTGCAAAACTGACAAGGCTGGACTTGAAGGGAAATTTATCAGTAAATATAAAGGCAAGATATTTTAATATTCATTCCTATTCCAATTGAGGTTCACTGGTTGCAGTAAAGCACAGTATAGTATATTTAATATATAAATTATACAGTGTAGTATATTTACTTATGCAGTAAGATTTGATGAATGTAAAATACATAGCAGTAATGTTTCTGTAAGCTCTATGATGCAGCCTATATAGGTATTTAAAGTAAAAACTGCACTGCATACTTATTTAAGTGTGGCTATTAAATATTTTTATCAATAGTTATTAATAGTAAGAACTCTGAAGACTTAATATATTTTTCTCTTTAGGACGTGGAGTTTTCACCACTGAAGCTTTTTTCAGAGGAGATTTTGTTCTTGAATACAGAGGTGAACTTCTGAGTTCGAAGGAAAGTCTTAATAGATCTAAACTCTACAATGACGTTCAGAACACATTCTTGTTTGATTTTCAGTGGCATGGCGAATATTGGTGGTGAGTATAGAATTGTTGTCTTTGTGTAGTAGATGCTAAAATATAAATCTATCTAAAATATCTTATACTTTTATCAATCCCTCCAGGATTTTGCGTGGGAAACTTGATTTTTGCATCCCAAACTGACTGGTTTACTTTTAACCATTTCATACCAAATGTAACATCAAATAAAAATCCAATTAAGGATTCATTTTTTTATGTTTTCTATATTTTCTTTAATATAAAAATGTAAAAAACACTTTTCATTTTACTTTTTGTTTTCTGTTCATGTGTTTTCAGATAACAGAAGCTATTTCTAAAATTTTAAACACTGCATAAATTAGGCATTAATAATATAAAAAATAAAGCTTGCATGTTTACACGCGTTCTAGGCACAGGCAAAAGCGGAACGGTTCTAGAACCATGAGCAACATTCTCTTCAGTGGTCATGTAGCATGGTAGCGTCTGCGTGGGCGCCTACACGTAAAATCTGAAGAAAAAATGCTGGCTCCGGAAAATATTGCGTATTGAGTTTGCTTGATTTTGCGTTAAATTCTGCGATCTGCTGTTTTATACAAAAATATTAGAATAAACGTTTTGGAATAGGTTTTTCATAGTGGACTGAAAAGTTTTAGTTTATTACCAAGACAATTTGTATGAAGATATGTATGTACAAGCTATTCTTAGTGGTCATTTTATGTATTTACAGCATGGATGCATCTAAGGAAGATGGATCCTTGGGAAGGCTGGTCAATGATGACCACAAAAATCCTACCTGCAAAATAAAAACAATTGAAGTGAACCAGCAACCTCATCTGTGCCTCTTTGCTGTCAGAGACATTAAACAAGGGGAAGAAATAACATACAGTTATGGAGACTCAGACTGGCCTTGGCGAGCGAAGGTAACCAACATTTCATGAAACCCCGTTCATCCCTTGCTGTTTTGTTTCTGTATTTTTATATCGTGTTCCTTATATTTCTCTACCAATCAGGTCACAGACTCCAGTGATAAAAATAACATCAGCAGTTTGGATTCACAGAAATTAGTAAGTTTACATTAAGACTGGCTGCACACTACACGTGTGAGCAGCACGTAGCAGAGCGTTTGCTGTGCGTGGCTGTTGTGCTTTTACACTGTCAGCGTTCGCTCCTGCTATGCGAGCCTGCACTGCTTACACGTGCAGTATAAACATCACATCTGAAACCGGCATAAAATGTGTATATCTTACTTGTCCTGGAGCTTTTAAGGTACATGGTCAAACCCAGGTTCAACTGTTCTTCATGTGCTATATCAATTTTATATAACATAACAGACTTAAGGTGTCTAGATATCACATTGACTTTACATTTACATTTATTCATTTAGACTCACAAGTGACCAGTAACACACTGGTAGTAATTGGGTTTAAGGTGTTTTAATCAAGAGCACTATATTATATCACTACAGTACAGTACACATCTTTCTGTGTGTCATGTACATGTTGTGTATGTGCCTGTTAAACTCAAATCTCAAACTGTTTAATCTTGAGCAGTTTGCAAAAGCTTTAGATAGGTGTCTGGTTGGAGTAGCTAAAAAAACTACATTTTTTTCAGTGTTACTGCATTATCTTCTCTTTCCTTTGGTGTGTCAGACATGTCTTGTACCAAATTTATTTGGTTTTCCCTTAAACTAAACCAATAGACTTTGAATTGCGCAAACATGTCCTTTTTGTCAGCATGAAAGGTTTCAGTCAAGATTGGCCAAACTTCAAGAACATCACAACAATTGCTATGAGCGCTTTAATAGAGCAGAAATTGAAAAGAAAAACAAAAAGACTGCAATACGTGAAGATTGCGTTGTGAGTAATATGTGAACATGATCATCACCTTACATTAACACCTGATTATTTAATGGCCATTGTACAGTTTACTTTGTGCTTTTTATTCCAATTAATTTTATGCCAATTTTATTTTCAAGGTGTTACAGTCATCCTCATCGGCTGAGCCCTATTCTGCACCCTGTGCTATGTCTACCTCTGTAAAGGACCTTTCGCCCTCGTGCCCTTCTCCACTCTCCTCATTGGCATCATTACCCTCACCTGCCCCTGTTACTGCCACATCATCTCCATCCGCTCCTGTGCAACCCTCATCCCCTGTTACTGCCACATCATCTCCATCCGCTCCTGTGCAACCCTCATCCCCTGTTACTGCCACATCATCTCCATCCGCTCCTGTGCAACCCTCATCCCCTGTTACTGCCACATCATCTCCATCCGCTCCTGTGCAACCCTCATCACCTGTTACTGCCACATCATCTCCATCCGCTCCTGTGCAGCCCTCATCCCCTGTTACTGCCACATCATCTCCATCCGCTCCTGTGCAACCCTCATCCCCTGTTACTGCCACATCATCTCCATCCGCTCCTGTGCAACCCTCATCCCCTGTTACTGCCACATCATCTCCATCCGCTCCTGTGCAACCCTCATCCCCTGTTACTGCCACATCATCTCCATCCGCTCCTGTGCAACCCTCATCCCCTGTTACTGCCACATCATCTCCATCCGCTCCTGTGCAACCCTCATCCCCTGTTACTGCCACATCATCTCCATCCGCTCCTGTGCAACCCTCATCCCCTGTTACTGCCACATCATCTCCATCCGCTCCTGTGCAACCCTCATCCCCTGTTACTGCCACATCATCTCCATCCGCTCCTGTGCAACCCTCATCACCTGTTACTGCCACATCATCTCCATCCGCTCCTGTGCACTCAACCAGCGGTTTCACAAGAACATCAAGGTAGAAAAATATGTAAACTATACTAACAACAGTAATTACCATGAATTACTCAATTTATTTTGAACAACTGGTTACTGATGCCTGTAGATAACATATTATCTACACAGGAAGACTGTGTTAATTTGGTTATCATTCATTGACTTTAGTTGATAATAAGATTTTCTTTTTTGCAGGTTCATCAATCCCTTCAAAAAGAAAATGGGAGGACTTTGAGGTAAAAGCAGTTGAAAAACATATGATGAACTTCATAAAGACATGCAAAGTTCCTGGTAAGCAAGACTGTGAGAGATGCATTAAAGCAGAGCCAGAAGCTTTAAAGGAGCGAACATGGACTGGTGTGAAAAATTATGTGCGGAACAGGATCACAACTTTAAAAAAAGAGGTGGATTATAGAGGGTGGGAAAAACACTACATTGCCTTTTACTGGAAAATGTAGAACATGTTGAGGAAAAAATTAATTTCTGCTTTATATTGTGCAATGTCTTATTGGGGGAAGAAAAGAGGGAGGAGTAAAGGTGAAGTATTGTATTTGAGTTGAACTATTCTGGCCTTCTTTTGACTGGCAAGATGTGCTGGTTACAGGACACTCCTGTCAGGCCGAACACTTTGAGTTTCCTTAAGCTAAACACATCATGAGATTTCGCTTCTTTGTGTCTTTGGAGAGGGGTGCAAGTAAAGGGGAAGAAAAGAGGCAGGAGTGCAAGTAAAGGAGAAGAAAAGAGGGAGGAGTGCAAGTAAATGAGAAGAAAAGAGGCAGGAGTGCAAGTAAAGGAGAAGAAAAGAGGGAGGAGTGCAAGTAAATGAGAAGAAAAGAGGCAGGAGTGCAAGTAAAAGAGAAGAAAAGAAAAGAGGGAGGAGTGCAAGTAAATGAGAAGAAAAGAGGGAGGAGTGCAAGTAAAGGAGAAGAAAAGAGGGAGGAGTGCAAGTAAAAGAGAAGAAAAGAAAAGAGGGAGGAGTGTAAGTAAATGAGAAGAAAAGAGGGAGGAGTGCAAGTAAAGGAGAAGAAAAGAGGGAGGAGTGCAAGTAAAGTTGAAGAAAAGAGGGAGGAGTGCAAGTAAAAGAGAAGAAAAGAAAAGAGGGAGGAGTGTAAGTAAATGAGAAGAAAAGAGGGAGGAGTGCAAGTAAAGGAGAAGAAAAGAGGGAGGAGTGCAAGTAAAAGAGAAGAAAAGAAAAGAGGGAGGAGTGTAAGTAAATGAGAAGAAAAGAGGGAGGAGTGCAAGTAAAGGAGAAGAAAAGAAAAGAGGGAGGAGTGTAAGTAAATGAGAAGAAAAGAGGGAGGAGTGCAAGTAAAGTTGAAGAAAAGAGGGAGGAGTGCAAGTAAATGAGAAGAAAAGAGGGAGGAGTGCAAGTAAAAGAGAAGAAAAGAAAAGAGGGAGGAGTGTAAGTAAATGAGAAGAAAAGAGGGAGGAGTGCAAGTAAAGGAGAAGAAAAGAGATAGGAGTGCAAGTAAAGTTGAAGAAAAGAGGGAGGAGTGCAAGTAAAGTTGAAGAAAAGAAAAGAGGGAGGAGTGCAAGTAAAAGAGAAGAAAAGAAAAGAGGTAGGAGTGCAAGTAAAAAAGAAGAAAAGAGGGAGGAGTGCAAGTAAAGGAGAAGAAAAGAGGGAGGAGTGCAAGTAAAAGAGAAGAAAAGAGGGAGGAGTGCAAGTAAAGTTGAAGAAAAGAGGGAGGAGTGCAAGTAAAAGAGAAGAAAAGAGGGAGGAGTGCAAGTAAAGGGGAAGAAAAGAGGGAGGAGTGCAAGTAAAGGAGAAGAAAAGAGGGAGGAGTGCAAGTAAAGGGGAAGAAAAGAGGGAGGAGTGCAAGTAAAGGAGAAGAAAAGAGGGATGAGTGCAAGTAAAGGGGAAGAAAAGAGGGAGGAGTGCAAGTAAAGGAGAAAAAAAGAAAAGAGGGAGGAGTGTAAGTAAATGAGAAGAAAAGAGGGAGGAGTGCAAGTAAAGGAGAAGAAAAGAAAAGAGGGAGGAGTGTAAGTAAATGAGAAGAAAAGAGGGAGGAGTGCAAGTAAAGTTGAAGAAAAGAGGGAGGAGTGCAAGTAAATGAGAAGAAAAGAGGGAGGAGTGCAAGTAAAAGAGAAGAAAAGAAAAGAGGGAGGAGTGTAAGTAAATGAGAAGAAAAGAGGGAGGAGTGCAAGTAAAGGAGAAGAAAAGAGATAGGAGTGCAAGTAAAGTTGAAGAAAAGAGGGAGGAGTGCAAGTAAAGTTGAAGAAAAGAGGGAGGAGTGCAAGTAAAAGAGAAGAAAAGAAAAGAGGGAGGAGTGCAAGTAAAGGAGAAGAAAAGAGGGAGGAGTGCAAGTAAAGGAGAAGAAAAGAGATAGGAGTGCAAGTAAAGTTGAAGAAAAGAGGGAGGAGTGCAAGTAAAGTTGAAGAAAAGAGGGAGGAGTGCAAGTAAAAGAGAAGAAAAGAAAAGAGGGAGGAGTGCAAGTAAAGGGGAAGAAAAGAGGGAGGAGTGCAAGTAAAGTTGAAGAAAAGAGGGAGGAGTGCAAGTAAAAGAGAAGAAAAGAAAAGAGGGAGGAGTGCAAGTAAAGGAGAAGAAAAGAGGGAGGAGTGCAAGTAAAGGAGAAGAAAAGAGGGATGAGTGCAAGTAAAGGGGAAGAAAAGAGGGAGGAGTGCAAGTAAAGGAGAAAAAAAGAGGGAGGAGTGCAAGTAAAGTTGAAGAAAAGAGGGAGGAGTGCAAGTAAAAGAGAAGAAAAGAAAAGAGGGAGGAGTGCAAGTAAAGGGGAAGAAAAGAGGGAGGAGTGCAAGTAAAAGAGAAGAAAAGAGGGAGGAGTGCAAGTAAAAAAGAAGAAAAGAGGGAGGAGTGCAAGTAAAGGAGAAGAAAAGAGGGAGGAGTGCAAGTAAAAGAGAAGAAAAGAGGGAGGAGTGCAAGTAAAAGAGAAGAAAAGAGGGAGGAGTGCAAGTAAAAGAGAAGAAAAGAGGGAGGAGTGCAAGTAAAGGAGAAGAAAAGAGGGAGGAGTGCAAGTAAAGGAGAATAATTTTTTTTCAAGTTTAAGATGTGTTAAACACATTACTTCACCTTACTTTTGTTTTTATGTGTCTGTTTATAATTTTTTTTGTTGAACTAATATGCACTTTAAAAGAAATGTGTTTACTGTTGTTCAGTATGCCAGAAAGTGGCATTGTTAAGAGAAGGCTGTTGTGCTATATATATATAACTATCTGGACATTGTAGCATGCCTTTGCATCTTAAATAAACGGCTGGCATGTCATTACTGCTTGTATTTCTTCATTAACTAATTTAAAAAAGGTTCAGTTGCAACAAAACTGATGATTGGATGATTGTCTAATATATTTGAGTTGTGTATCCCAGAGTCCCCAAAGAGACATTAAAGTAGAGTTTGTGTATCGCCAGAGTCCCCAAAGGGACATTAAAGTAGAGTTTGTGTATCGCCAGAGTCCCCAAAGGGACTTTAAAGTAGAGTTTGTGTATCGCCAGAGTCCCCAAAGGGACATTAAAGTAGAGTTTGTGTATCGCCAGAGTCCCCAAAGGGACATTAAAGTAGAGTTTGTGTATCGCCAGAGTCCCCAAAGGGACATTAAAGTAGAGTTGTGTATCGCCAGAGTCCCCAAAGGGACATTAAAGTAGAGTTTGTGTATCGCCAGAGTCCCCAAAGGGACATTAAAGTAGAGTTTGTGTATCGCCAGAGTCCCCAAAGGGACTTTAAAGTAGAGTTTGTGTATCGCCATAGTCCCCAAAGGGACATTAAAGTAGAGTTTGTGTATCGCCAGAGTCCCCAAAGGGACATTAAAGTAGAGTTTGTGTATCGCCAGAGTCCCCAAAGGGACATTAAAGTAGAGTTTGTGTATCGCCAGAGTCCCCAAAGGGACTTTAAAGTAGAGTTTGTGTATCGCCAGAGTCCCCAAAGGGACATTAAAGTAGAGTTTGTGTATCGCCAGAGTCCCCAAAGGGACATTAAAGTAGAGTTTGTGTATCGCCAGAGTCCCCAAAGGGACATTAAAGTAGAGTTTGTGTATCGCCAGAGTCCCCAAAGGGACATTAAAGTAGAGTTGTGTATCGCCAGAGTCCCCAAAGGGACATTAAAGTAGAGTTTGTGTATCGCCAGAGTCCCCAAAGGGACATTAAAGTAGAGTTTGTGTATCGCCAGAGTCCCCAAAGGGACTTTAAAGTAGAGTTTGTGTATCGCCAGAGTCCCCAAAGGGACATTAAAGTAGAGTTTGTGTATCGCCAGAGTCCCCAAAGGGACATTAAAGTAGAGTTTGTGTATCAAAGTAACAATAATAGTTTGTGTTTCACAACTGTATTTCAAATGACACTCAATGGCACTTTTCACAATCATCATGCTATACAGAGAATCATACCTTAAATGTTTTAGGGATAATGTGTGCATTTAATACTAAATTAACTAGAGGGTTGCTGACAATTGCAATGACAATGATTCTCTACAGACACTTGTTTTCAAGGTATTCAATTGATAGTTCCCACATGACGTCACACATACGGGCACTTTACAGCAGTCTGCCATCTCGATAGGCAGAAGCAGCGTTCATAATGGTAGTTTATGTTTAAAAACACTTTTGACTTGAAGCATGTACATATTTGCATTAATTCAATCCTTGACATTTCCAACAGCCTTGAAGCTGGGCCAACCCTTTAGCAAGGTGGTTGTTGACTGCCTGGCCAACTTATCTTAGGGCCCAGGTTCAAATCGATTCTCTGAACTGCGTGACAAGCATGACGCGTCGCCATGGAAACAACAAGCAGAAACTAAATGTTTACCGCAGATCTCCCATGCGTTTTTGTTTATATCAGTCACGGCGGGTTTAATAATGACCACTGAAAGACGAGCGAGGTGTGGGAGTATTTTAAAGTACGAGGAGACAGAAAAGTGTTTTATAAACTGTTCCACTGGACAGACACGGAAATGTTTGGAGAGACGAGCCGAAACAGCCAAATCATCGCGTCATTTACTACAACTGTCTGCCACTGTGATCACGTTCAGTTTAAATAAATATATAGATATATACTTTATTCTTTACCTGTTTATTGAACTCATTGTCACGGGTTTCACCATGGAAACCGACACACACGCCTCTCGCTACATACAGCTGCAAAAGGTAAAGCGCGCCGCAGAAACGTGACCTTATTTCTGTCGGTTCTAACACTAGTCAGTTACAAAATTTTCGTTTAAATGACTAACAAATTAGTCGAAAAGCACATCCCTAATATTAACACTGGTTTACTTACTCGGCCTGTCACTAGTACTTTGTTGTTGACTCTCATCGACGAAACATCTTTTCCCCATCCAGTGAAGCATTGATTGCACGATTCCATTGCTTTCAAACTTCTAAGTTCTTCTGATGAGTAAGCACTTTTTGTATGTATCAAATAGTTTACAATGTCATAGTACGAAATTGCCGGGAGCAAATCTACGTCGCTAGACATCTCCTTGCTCGACACTTCATATGGATCGATTCCAATACACGCGATCTTCTGGTCGTATCTAAGCCTTGTCTGCTCATCTAATCCATCCCTGTATTTCTCCTTTAGTGGTGGTTTGGATGCCATTTTCCTTGTAATGAAAAAATGTTTAGTCTTTTGTCCGCAGAACGATTTCCTTTAGCGTTACCAGCAGCAGCTGCTTTAAACTTCGCGCTTACTGCCTATCAAGATGGCGTCACGGGCACCTGCCGAGGCTTGTGGGAACTATAAATTCTTGTATCTTGTTTTATAGCCAGTAGTCTTGTTATGGTAAATTATGTTTATCTTCAAGAAGTCTTAAAAATGTAGCACAACCAGAGATTGTGTATCACCATAGTCCTCAAAGTTCTACTTGATCAGAGTTTGTGTTTGTCCCCAAAGTGGACATAAAAAATACTGTCCCCAAAGTGAAGGTAAAAAGTCAGGTCTCTAAAAAAGCTTTTAATTGACAATATCAAGTGATATTCGTAATGTGGGCTTCATTTGTAGTGCAGTCATGTCTTTCTTTTGTTTCTAAACCCTTCAGAAAGGGGTGTACCCAAAGGTGGGGTGTTTTGTCATAGGTCCTTATTAGTGAGATAAGTAGGTATGTGTGTGTGTGTGTGTGTGTGTGTGTGTGTGTGTGTGTGTGTGTGTGTGTGTGTGTGTGTGTGTGTGTGTGTGTGTGTGTGTGTGTGTGTGTGTGTGTGTGAAAACGGTTATACTGGGAAAGTGGGTGGGGTTTGTTTTTGCATGCGCTGGAACTGGAGACTTTTTCAAGTGTGCGCTACACAAAAACAATGCACTTCAATCCCAATGTTGAACTATAGACTCTCTGTGGACCTGCATAAATGACTTGGGACAGGACTGAGATGTTGATGCTGAGTGAATGCTTTTGTTTCTTGGGTTTATTTGTCAAGATTGTGGAATTGCTGGAAATTGTATTACATTTGTGAAATTGGTATATGAAATGATGGATTGTGGGAATATATGTTACGTTTTGACTCTGATTTGTGTTGTGAGACTTTTTCTTAGATATTTGTGAAATGAACAGACAGAATTAACTAACATAGGGGATCATATATTATTTACTTATTTGATTCCTATGATGATGATTGCTAATCAACAACAAATAATTGTCTGATTTTCATATCAGGCTGGCACCCCTTTCTTACTTTATTCTCTTTATTTTGTGTTGTTGTTCAAATCGTCACATAAAAAGTGGCACCCGAACAGGGACAGATGGACAATATTCTGTTAAAGTGTTTTTGTTAAATCTTGTCTGTTTCTAAAAAGAAGAAGTATGGCTGAATTTACGGATTTGTTATTGGATGTTAATGAGTTACCTGGAGATGTTTCATCTTATGATTTAAGGGCGAGTTTACCAGTTGACTTTGATACTTCAGGTGCTCAGGCTTCTCGGCATGTTGATGGTACGCAATGTTCTCTTTTGGATATGGACTTGTGCGTTGATTCTTTACCTCTCCCTCCCTTGCAACCACATCCGATAAAGGGTCTCAATAAATCAGAAATTGAATCCTCATTTCAAGCTATAGAAACGATTCGGCTTTCTCAAAATCATCTTTCCACTGTTGTAAATGACAGAATAGAAACCCTCATAGACCTTCAAGAGAAAAATAAAGATGAATTGAAAGATATCATCTCTAAACTTTTTGAATCTATGACCAATCTTGTGACGGAAAAACAAAAGGAATTAGTTGAGATTGTGAAGAATCATGTTGAACATCTGCAGAATCAAATAACTTCCACCCTAAATTGGAGAGTGAAGCACCTTCATACTGAAGTCTTGAAAGACATGAATGCTGTAATGACTCCAATGGTGCAGACGGTAAATCAGTTGGAAACTGAAATTTCTGTCCTAACACAACAGGTGGATAAAAGTATGAAGGAAGTTCAATTCATGAAGACTCCATCACTTCCAGTAACTTCTCTTGATGATGCTTCTGTTCAAACTAATTTTCCCTCTCCTGTGGATTCTCAGTCAGGAACTGTTCTTCACCATCACAGACTTCAATCCACAATGCACAATGTTTATGGAAGAGGCATCTCATCGCATAATGATTCTTTTATACCTGAAGAGTCCAAAACAAGATCTTTTGGTAAAAGTCCAATCAAACTTGAGTTTCCTTCCTTTGGTAGGATGGAAGATACCCCAGATCCTTTGATGTATTTGGAAAAGTGTAATGATTTTCTAGCTTTGCAACCCCTTACTCAGGAAGAGCTCTTTGTTACCATTCGGAATGTCTTACATGGCACTGCTCGAGATTGGTTGGATGTTGCACGATTGGAAATAACCACCTGGGAAGAGTTCAAACAAAAGTTTCAAACTGCCTTTTTGTCTGAGGACTATGAAGATGAATTGGCCGAGCGAATAAGAACTCGTGTACAAGGTGAAGGAGAGAGCATACGTGATTTTGCTTATATGTATAGATCTCTTTGCAAACGTTGGAAACCTGATATTGAGGAAAAGGAAATTATAAAGATGATTCTGAAGAACACCAATCCTCAACTGGCTAGTCAACTGAGAAGTAGTAGTGTGATTACAGTGGATGGACTTGTTCGTCTGGGCCAACAGCTTGAGAAGGATAGAGAAAATCAAAAGAACTATGAACAGAGGAGAGAATTTGTCAAAAAATCTCAACCAAAAACTGAATATGCTTCTACAGGACAACACAGCACTTCCCAATCCAATGCTCCCCATTTCCCTGTGCTCTGCTGGCGTTGTAAAAGGGCTCATTCTCCTGCAGCTTGTCCTCTACTAACATCATCTACTAAACATGGATCCTATAATAAAACACGTCATTCCGCACCTGCTCAGAATTACCAGAAAAAAACAGATCACCCGACTGTGAGTACTCTTACTCATTCCTGTAATTCCAAAAGTAAAACCTCTAAATCTAACCCCAGATTTCCCAATCCCAATGTGACAATTCCCCAACAGCTAGTTGTCTTGATATCCATTGGTAGATGGAAAGGTGGTGCATTCCTTGACACCGGTTCTTCGTATACTTTGCTAAAGGACAGTCTTTGGGAAAAATAAAAGCACCTTCAGATAAATTGAACCAATGGACTAATGGACCATTATACTTGGCAGACGGTGGTGCTAGACAGCCTCTAGGATGGACAGAGTTGGAAATTGTGCTTCACAACAGATCTAGTATCTTACCTGTTGTTGTTTTGTCCTCCCAGACTCTTGCATTTCCTGCTGTTATTGGACTTGACTTCCTCTTTTTCAGTGGAATGCAGTTTGACGTTATGAATCAAATGTATTGGTTCCAGGATGATAAGAAAATATATGTTTTCCAGAAAGAACATCATGAGTGGACTGTGGAGCCTCAGGTTGCTTTGTTTTGTGCTGTAGCTCCGTGTTCCGCAGAGTCTTCTCATCTGGAAGCATTTGCTGAGTTTCCTGATTCCATCAACCTCGACTGTAACTTAAAAGAGTGTGAAAAACAACGTCTTGTTGCTCAAATAGATGCAAATGCTGATGTTTGTACTACTAAGTTGGGAAGCACTAACGTGCTTACTCACAAAATCTTTCCTACACAAGAAATGCCGATTAAACAAAAGTCTTATCGCGTCTCTCCATCCAAACTAAGCATTATGAAAGAACACATCAGTGAAATGCTGGAAAGTAAAATCATTGAACCTTCATCTTCAGCCTGGGCTGCTCCTGTGGTTCTGATACCAAAGAAAACAGGAGGACTTCGATTTTGTGTGGATTATAGAAAGTTAAACGCTGTTTCACAAACGGATGCTTACCCATTACCTACTATTCAGGAAATCTTGGAATCACTGGCTGGAGCAGCAGTTTTTTCCACTTTGGATTTAAATAGTGGATATTGGCAGGTCCGTATGGATGAAGCAAGCAAAGAACTGACGGCCTTTGTGTGTCCTTTAGGGCTGTTTCAATTTAATGTCATGCCTTTTGGCCTTAAAAATGCTCCAGCAACCTTCCAACGCTTGATGGAACGAGTTTTGGGTGAACTTCGTGGTACTATCTGCTTTGTATACTTGGATGACATTATAATCTATTCACCCACGGTCGAACAGCATTTCCAGGATGTGCAAGCAGTCTTTGACAAACTTCGCAAAGCCAATCTTACTGTTAACATGCAAAAGTGTAATTTCTTCCGTACCTCTTTGAAATTTCTTGGTCATGTGGTCTCATTAGCAGGAGTGGAGGCTGATCCTGAAAAAATAAAAGCAGTATTGGAATTCCCTGTACCGAAATCGCTAAAAGATCTGCAAAGATTTCTTGGAATGGCTGGGTGGTATCATCGTTTTGTACCCAATTTTTCTGAAATTTCTGAACCTCTAAATGCCTTAAAACGAAAAGGATGTAAGTTTGTGTGGAGTGATAAATGTCAAGAAGCTTTTGACTCCCTGAAAAAACATCTTGTATCCCCATCAATCTTGGGACATCCTAATCTTAATCTTCCTTTCACTGTATATACGGATGCTAGTGATGTTGGATTAGGTGCAGTACTGGTACAGCAGGTGGCTGTTGGAAAAGAAGTTCTAGCCTTTGCCAGTCGTACTCTAAATAAAGCTGAGAGAAACTACTCCACAACCGAAAAAGAATGTTTGGCTGTTGTTTGGGCTATTGAGAAGTGGAGGTACTACTTGGAAGGGAGGAATTTCACCGTAGTCACTGATCACTCTTCCCTTGTGTGGGTTTTTAAAACCCAAAAACCAAGTACACGTCTGATTCGTTGGGCCCTGCGGCTTCAAGAATTCAGTTTTGTAGTCGAATACAGAAAGGGGAAGTACAATACTGTCCCAGATGCACTCTCTCGAGCTCCTGTAGGGATGTCTGGATTACTCTTTCCAAGCTGTGCTACTGTGCTGTCAATCAAAAATGAAAAGTTACAGGAATTGCCAGTCTCGGATGAGGATATCTGGAGGGCTCAACAAAAAGATCCAGAAATCCAATCCCTTTATATGAACATCATGGAGACTGGACAACCAATCATTGTAAATTGTACCACCACCTTTACAATCTTGGAGGACAAAGTTTACAGAGTGCAGAACTTACCACACAAAACGATCTATCAGATCTATATCCCTACCTCTCTCTGTTCTAAACTCCTTCAGAACTTCCATGAGGATCCATTAGCTGGACATTTTGGACGTTTTAAAACCTACAAGAGGTTGCAGACTCTTGCATATTGGCCCAAAATGAATGTTGATGTTGTGGAATATGTCAGATGTTGCCAGCAATGTCAGCTGTACAAACCTGAAAGTAGAAAATTGGCAGGGCAGTTACAACAGACTGAAGTGCATCGCCCCTGGGAAATGTTGGGAGTTGACATCATGGGCCCATTTCCACAAAGTTCTAACCGCAATAATTACCTTTTGGTGTTTGTGGATTATTACACCCGGTGGGTCGAGTTATTCCCACTTCGACAGGCCACTGCACAATCAGTTGTCAAAATCATGACCAAGGACATCTTCACTAGATGGGGAGTACCTGATTTTATTCTATCTGACCAAGGTTCTCAGTTTGTATCTTCTCTCTTTGACGAAACATGTAGACAATGGAATGTGACTCCAAAGCGAACAACGGCTTATCATCCCCAAACTAATATGACTGAGAGAACAAATCGTACATTGAAAACGATGATCTCTATGTACATTGACAATCATCACAAGCGGTGGGATAAAGACTTGCCTGAGTTCAGATTTGCCTTAAATTCTGCTGTCCATGAATCAATTGGTGTAACCCCAGCCGAATTGAACTTGAATAGGCCACTGCGAGGTCCTCTTGATGTCTTGTTACAACCTAGAGAATGTTCTCCAAATTCTCCGGTCTATCCTCAAGTAGGAAAGCTAAGTAGACTGCATGAATTTGTCAGTAAACATCTAGGTAAAGCTAAAAACCGTCAGAAACGAAACTATGACAAGAACAGGAGAGAAAGCAAGTATGAGGAGCAAGACCGGGTATGGTTGCGAACACACCCTTACTCCAAAGCAGCAAAATCATTTTCTGCCAAACTTGCCCCCAAATGGCAAGGTCCATACCGAATTGTACAAAAAAAGGGCCCTCTGAACTATGAAATAGTACGGGAGGACACTGGAGAGGATGGCCGAATTGTGCATGTGTCACGGATAAAATCTTGCTACCCTTCAGCGGCGGAACTACAAGAATTAAATGAGGTCGACATCCAACAGAAAGTAGAAAGGGAAGATCAGAATATCTCAAACTCTTTCAGGGATGAAAAGGAATTGAAGGAAGTAAGTGATGTTGAAATACCAGTAGATCTTGATCAAATTGAACGTCAAAGAGTGCTGGATATTTTTGCTCAAGAAAGTGAAGAGGAGGATTTCCTTGGATTTTAATATTATTAGTGCATGTGAACTTTTTTCAGGGGGGGGGAGATTGTAACGAAAAGCGGACTTTCCCTTTAAATTTCCCGTGAATGAATGTGACGTCATCGCGGCAGCGGAAATAAAACAGCACCAGGTTAGAGTTACCATGATAGTGTTTACTGTGGCCGAACTTGGAGTTACTCGCTGACGCTCGTGGTTCCTCTACTAGACTCTGTCACAGAGATCGAATCTCCCGCTAACATTAGGCGTACTCGTTATAAGTGAAACCGCTGAAAGCTAAAAGAATAACGTAACCGGAGTGAAAACGGTTATACTGGGAAAGTGGGTGGGGTTTGTTTTTGCATGCGCTGGAACTGGAGACTTTTTCAAGTGTGCGCTACACAAAAACAATGCACTTCAATCCCAATGTTGAACTATAGACTCTCTGTGGACCTGCATAAATGACTTGTGACAGGACTGAGATGTTGATGCTGAGTGAATGCTTTTGTTTCATGGGTTTATTTGTCAAGATTGTGGAATTGCTTGAAATTGTATTACATTTGTGAAATTGGTATATGAAATGAAGGATTGTGGGAATATATGTTACGTTTTGACTCTGATTTGTGTTGTGAGACTTTTTCTTAGATATTTGTGAAATGAACAGACAGAATTAACTAACATAGGGGATCATATATTATTTACTTATTTGATTCCTATGATGATGATTGCTAATCAACAACAAATAATTGTCTGATTTTCATATCAGGCTGGCACCCCTTTCTTACTTTATTCTCTTTATTTTGTGTTGTTGCTCAAATCGTCACAGTGTGTGTGTGAGTGTGTGTGTGTGTATGCGAGTCAGTATGTTTATGTGAGTGATTGCGTGTGTGTGTGTGTGTGTGTGTGAGAGAGCGGTTGTGTACATGTGTCTGTGTGTGTGTGTGAGAGTGAGTGTGTATGTGTGAGTGTGTGCATGTGAGTGTGTGTATGCGAGTGTGTGTATGCGAGTCAGTGTGTATGTGAGTGAGATTGCGTGCATGTGTATGAGAGTGAGAGCGGTTGTGTACGTGTCTGTGTGTGTATGTGTATGTGAGTGTGTGTGTGTGTGTGTGTGTGTGAGAGTGAGTGTGTGTGTATGTGTGAGTGTGTGCGTGTGTCTGTGTGTATGTGAGTGTGTGAGTGCATGTGTGTGTGTAAGAGAGTGAGTGTGTGTGTCTGTGTATGTATGTGAGTGTGTGTGTCTGTGTGTATGTGAGTCAGTGTGTGTATATGAGTGTGTGTGTGAGTGAGATTGCGTGTGTGTGTGTGTGTGTGTGTATGAGTGAGAGCGGTTGTGTACATGTGTCTGTGTGTGTATGTGAGTGTGTGTGTGTGAGTATTCGAGTGAGAGAGTGAGTGTGTGTGTGTGTGTTTATACGTACATTTGTGTAGTCCTGCTGTAATCCTGATCTCTCCTCCATGATCCACACTACAAAACACACACACAGTTCATCAGTAAAGAGACACACACACACACATTATTTCAATATACAGTGGAATTTTCTTGAAAACAAGTTTAACTGTTTTTTTAACAGCTTATCGCTGAATCCTAATATCTCGAGCACAAAATCGGCACTTCACATGATTAACGTTATCTGGATCCCGTGACTCATGATCGTACAGAGTTCACTGCGCGTGCGCGAGTTTGTGTTGCACGTGACCATTTTTGGTCCTTCCGGCCGCTTCGCATTTGCCCAGTCTTATGTGTGTTACTCCAGTGATCCAATAAATGACATTTTGATGGAACGAATGCTGGTGTTTAAGAGTGATTATGAAATTACACAACGCAGATTACACACCTACAGAGGCACAGCAGTTCCCAGACATCATACCTGCATATCACACACACACACACACACACACACACACACACACACACACACACACACACACACACACACACACACACACACACACACACACACACACACACACACACACACACACACACACACACACACACACACACACACACACACACACACACACACACACAGGTAACATCACAGCATCAAACCTGCATATTCTGGACTGTAAATAAACGCCTCATGAATCTTCATTCCTGATTCTCTGACTGGATTTTGCGTTCATCTGGATGCCAAATGCGTAAAAGATGTTAGCTTTATTTTTGTACAATTGTATTTCCTAAACGCACTTTGAGTTTTAAATGTTGAATCTAATTACATATAGCAGTAATTATTGAGGAAAGATCTCTTATCGTCTCTTTGTGTTTTTCCCAGTTTGTTCAGTGATTCACTGCATCATTGTCCAGGAATGATGGACGAATCCAATCAGTGAACCTTCACTGTCCAGCAATTCCCAGATTACACTGACATCGATAAAGACGTCGTTACTGATAGAAGCATTTGTTTTCCAGCAGACCGTTAAAGACAAAAAGCAACAAAGCATTTTAGAGTTTGTAAAGAAACCATATTATCGCGTGTGCAACACTATCAGAACTGTGTGCGAGTGAAATGACTGTGTTATGAGTGAATGTGTTTATGTGTGTGTGACTGTGTTTACGCTGTGAGTGAAATTGTGTTTGCAATGTTGGAGAATATAATGAAAGGTTTGTTTGGAGAATGGAAGGTGTTTTTATTGTATTCTGGTAAATCTCTGCTGTTAGTTGCTGCACATATGCCTTTTGTTGTTAGCACATATGCCGTGTGTGTACATTTATATAGCATGCCGATCCTTCATCTAATACATAGATATATTGGCTGTAGCACTGCACCTTGTTTTTCTAGTGTAAAAGTAGTTTCTTGTGTAAAGCAGTGGATGGGGAAAGAGAATCAGAAGAAGTTTGTGAATATAAAGCAGAAAGTAGTGCAGAGGAACTTGTGTTTATTCATGTAGATGAACAGCTGATCGGATCAACATCTGCTTTCAGGACTCAATAAACCACAAACACAACCTGAGCAAATCCTGTTTCACAAGCATCGGATTTTACAGCCGTCAGAATCATCAACCATCAAAATCTACAATCACTCAGATTATTATTCAGTGAATCCACTACAATCAAGATTGATCTGCTTGAGCAGCAAATATGATCAGAATCCGCTCAGAGAATCAGGAATGGAGATTCTTGCTTATTTACAGTCCAGAATATGATGCAGCGATATTAACTGTGTGTGTGTGTGTGTGTGTGTGTGTGTGTGTGTGTGTGTGTGTGTGTGGTCTACAAAAATAATAAAGAGAAATGATTTACAATATTAGTCTCATTGAACTGAACACACAAACAAGTAATAAACATGATAAATGAATATATTGTACAAATGTGGGTTATAATGAAGATCATAAAGTGGACAGAGATACAGTATCACACTAAATAACACACTGCTGTAAACAATGATGTAAACAAACACTAACGCGTCTGATGATGATCAGCAGATTAATCAAATTCAACAAATTACAGCGAACAAACAGTAAAACACGAGCGATATAAACATCGGAGATTATTACCAATGATCTGCACGACACACACTCGTAAAATATAACACACATATGTGCTTACATGCGTTACATATGAACTGACATGTAGAGCATGAACGCATAACACAGAACATAACCAGCAGCAGAAACAAGCATCCACAGTCTCTGATACCGGTGTGTGTCACTAATAACGGGACACCACAACAATAACACAATATTAGTTCCTACAACACACTTTCTGACTCAGATTATGTTTATTTCTCTCGGTTTTCTCGCGTCTCGTCTTGATGACGTCACACACAGCTCGTCTCACCTTCAGGTGTTTATTTATTATTTTTCCTTATTTTAATTACATAATGACTTGAATTAAACACTTTGTTGCATCTTTTCAGCGTTTTAATATGGTATTATAATTATATCGTTTTTAATTGTACTTAAATTCTGACCTGTGTTTCGTGTGTGTGTCAGTTCCTTGAAAGGGAGGATTACTGGTATTTCCCTATCCTCACACACACACAAACACACATACACTCTCTTTCACATACACCACTCACACACACACACACACACACACTAGTTCAGTCTGCAGAGTCTCTATTATGTGTTTGTCATCTAGTAAACTCTTGCTCTCCTGTAGTTCAACCTAACTAGAGTGCTGAACTCTTGAATTGTAAGATTTCACACCCGATGGGTTCGATTACTGATTTGATGAAGGATGAATGTTCTTGTAAAATAATGTGTGATAGTATGTTTGTGTGTAGTTCTCATATGCATATCTGTCTCATTTCTTCATCCTGCTCATTAGACGGTTAATCTGCCTCAGAAGTCTGTCTGAAATCAGTTTCAGGATGAATCTTCACACAATCCCATCAAAAACACACGCGTGTCCCACTGTGGGCAGAGCAAACACACACTAAATCCCACAGCAGTTTTGATCTTTACACTCCTGTAAGTGTTTCTGTGGGCCGTGTTCACCATGTTTACAGTGCAGAACAGTACAGATGATGGTAATAACTTCCTCTACGGGTTAGTGGAGCGATGGGGGTTTGTTTTATTTGGTCTATAAAGCAGCTGTAGGAAACGTACAGTCACAGTCATCGGTTACGCCATCAGATATTCTCTCCAGGAGTTGGGCGAGCAGTGAGAGAGAGGGATGAGCTCTTTCTCTCTGTTTGGTGGCGGATCTCTTCTGTGTGAGTGTTCAACACTTGGGCTGCTGTGGTCAATTAATTAATTAATGTGATTAATTCTAACCAATGAGACTCATGAAATTCTGCATGGTTAATGAGATGTTATTTTAGATTCAATCAGTAAAAGCAGTTCTGCTACAAACAGGTCAACTTTTTAAACTTTTAATTAATAATAAGTTCTATAAAAATTGTGAAATTAACTGAAATGGTAGTGAATTTATTTGAAAAATGTTTTCACTTTATAGAACAATTCAATCGTTGATAAAACGATTAAACGATAAAAACCAAAAGATTTATCCAAGAACATTTTGGGAGAGTTTCCTGATCTCCAGCTCCTTGAGCTGCGCTGGATGTTTTGTGTCCAGTAACATTTTTACATATCCTATTGTTTGTTATATTTATTTGTTTGGTAAATGGTTTTTTTTTCGCTTTGAAATAACTGAAATCATCTTCATATGTGAGTGTAATAAAGCAGAGATCTCCCCGAAACTATTTTAGCTGTGCGTTTACTGGAAATAATTGAATATATTAGAGCGTTCATCAGAATGAAGCCATGAATAGTATTCAATAGTCCTGAAATATAACTAGAGCCAAACCTCTGTAAATTATCAATAATAACTTCTGTAAATAAAGAAATAAAGTGTAACTGGTTAGTATGAGGTGTAGATTGTAATGGTGTTTTCTCTACATACTTGAGTTTCTCCAGTCTGCAGTTTGGATGGTTGAGTTTATGGGAGAGCAGCTTCACTCCTGATTCTCCAGGGTGATTGTAGCTCAGATCCAGCTCTCTCAGGTGTGAGGGGTTTGAACTCAGAGCTGAAGACACATAACCACAGCCTTCCTGTGTCACCATACAGCCAGATAATCTACAAACACACACAGAACAATCCACATGACATTAGTTTGACGATCAGACATTACTGTCACACACTGACCTGTGCAGTTTGTATTCGCAGCTGTTATTTTATGCATATATATCACAAATGTGTACAATTTACTTTTCAAAAGGATACGACTCTTTTCTCAGGACTCTGATAAAGGTTTTCTCTTGTGATTTTAGTCTCATTTAGGGATCAGTTTTATCTTCAGATGTCTTTTATTTTAGAAGACACAACATTAAAATAATTTGTTTATATTACTAATAATTTATATACTGGAACTGTTATTTAAAAACCATTATACATTACTGATTGAGTTACAGGAAAGCTATTCTTAATATTCTGAAGAGCATTGGTGCCTACGACGCCAAGGTCATGGGTTCGATCCCAGGGAAAGTAAGACCTGTTTCAATGTAAGTCGCTTTGGATAAAAGCGTCTGCCAAATGCATAAATGTAAATGTACGAATTGCAACTTTAAATTTCTCTTCAGTGTCCAGCACTGTATTTGCAGAACATTTTTCAAACACACTAGAAAACTAATGAGATTGTATTAACATCAGATTGACACATTTGCTACATTGAGTCTCCTGCTTCTCACACTAATCTACTGAAACACTCTCACAATGATCTCCTGTAAATTTGAGTCTCCAGAGAAGGGAGAATCTCTTTAGAAGGGATTTCAACAACATCACACACTGAGCTCAGGATTTCTTAATATGAATCTTAGCCAGTTAAAACTGAAGACAAAAGAGCAGTTTCAACAGCTTTTTAGCACTCTCGAATCCGTTGAATACATTAAAAGACTGGTGAGATCACAAAGACCACACAAATCTGTCAATTATAGTAACATTTTCACTGTGAGACAAGATCTCATAGAGACTCATGAGATAAAATGTGACCTGAGAAGAAGAAGAAAAAATGGCAGACTATCTGCATCATCTGATTCTCCTGGAGTTTTTTAAATAAAGGAGTAATCTTTCTCAAGGCAATTTTATGGCTGTGATTGTTATAGTTTCAGCTGTATAGAGGCAGATCAAAAGTTGTATATATGAAGCATAATTAAACACTGATTAAATCTGATCCATATAATCAAACTCATCAGGATTACTAGAAACTTCCAGGCGGGTGTTTTGGAGTTGGTTGGATCTAAACTCTTCAGGACAGTGTTCCTCCAGGAGCTGATTTTGAGTCCACTGATATACTGTGAACTGAGCTTGTGTGTAAATGAATACAGTGCCACGATTCACTCTGAAACACGGAGCATGTCAGAATTTATATTTATAGGATTACATCACAATATAAATAGGTAATTATTTTAAAACCATTCACCTCAGTGTCTCCAGCTGACAGTTTGGACTCTTCAGTCCATCAGAGAGCAGCTTCACTCCAGAATCCCGCAGGTCATTGTTACTCAGATCCAGCTCTCTCAGGACAGAGTTTGAGGATTGTAGAGCTGAAGACACATCTTCACAGTGCTTATCAGAGAGATGACATCCAGCAAGTCTAGACAAAGGATGACATAGTAAACACACACACAACTGGAGAAAATCACAGTTTCCCTGATCTTTTGACATAAGAGGTCATAAGACGCCTGTTCTTCGTGCGTCACTAACTGAGTTAGCTGGATTAGATTGTTGACGATTTCGCATGATCTTGGATTGTTCGGTTCTTCAACGCTCATCCGGCACTTGTTGTCATAGTAACAGATCCGTTAGCTTAAACCTGCTCAGAGCAGCTTACTTCATGTTAGCAGGATTAGATCACGCTTTACAAGTGGAGGTGATATGGGAAGTTTGTCACAGCCTATGTCCTGTCTGTTTTTACGAGAGAAAACTGTTGCTGAAGGTGCAAGGATTATTCAGAGAGCTTTCAGGATTAAACGCATATTGCGGGATAGACAGGATCCGTTAGCAGAACGGAACAGTGTTTGTTTTGAAAGATATTGTTTTTCATGTATTATTTATCTAGTTAATTTGTTGGATCCTTATGTAAAAACTTAGACTCGTCGTAGTCGGGCGTTAACAACAGCTCAAACTGCGTGTATTGCGAGTGGCACGTTCCTTTAAACCGTTGGAGATTCAGAGTCATTTTAAGAGACAACAGCAGAACAGCGCAAGTGGTAAAGATTACCATTTTGTAGAATATTTTTGCATTTTACTTTTACTTGTTCCCAAGTTCTAGTGGGTCCTGTGGTGGCTCTAATATAAAAGAGGATTATGAAATACAATTCATATACACACACGATCACTAGGCTACTCACAAATTAAATTTGTGGGCAAATTTTGCCAGCATATCATAAGGTTGGATAGCAACACACACAAACACACACACATCTCTATTTAAAAGAACAGATTATAAATAAATAACATACTTAAAGAGAACTTTAAACATAGTGTTTATAGTTTAGCTAAATTAATATATAAATCGTAAATAAATATAAAAACATCTCACTCATTCCGAGAGCTGTAGAGGATATTCACGCAACAACGTCTAAACCATGAATGAACGGCTTGCAAAAGTGCAATAAGTTTAAATAAAGTAGAAATATAAAATCTCTGAAAGAGAGCTGAGGTTTGGATTCAGACCCAATGCTGACAGTCACAGCACTGGGAGGAGGAGATGGAGTCACAGTAGTGGAGTAGTGGAGATGGAGTCTCTACATACGAGTATTCGAAGCCTTAGGGCAGATTTTTACTTCTAGATAAAAGTACGAGTAAATATTCGAGATACGAGCAGGCGTACTGACGGCAATGCCGACGCACTTTCACTTCAGTTTTCACTGACTTCTGTACGCGTTGTCCACGAGTAGCTGACTTTCTCTCTATTTTGTGAATTATTCTTCATAATAGCGATGAGCTCTAAGAAAGTGAGTGTTAAGGATGGTAGTGAGAAGAAGAAACGCGTGATGACCATGGAAATGAAGCATGAAATTGAGGATAAATATGAGCGCGGTGCCGCGTGAGTGATCAGGAGCATCAGGAGCGTCAGGAGGAACTGTGGGTTGAGGAGTTGATCGAGCTGCAGACGATACGCAGGTGTTGCAAGAGCTCAGAAAGAAACACCCTGATAAATCGTCTACTGGTCATGCTTCAGCACTTTTTGACGACGCATACCTTACTTATTTTTAAAGGGAGACAGAAACAAATCTCCCTCGATAGGTATTCCGTTAAAAGGTCTGCACCAAGGGAAAGTGAGGGTAGTCAGGCAAAAAAGGGAAAACAAGCAAAACAATAATATAAAACAAAAAAGTTACAAAAAATATGTAAGCTAAGTTCAGTTATGTTAATTTAAGTTTATGTAAGTTGCGTAGTATTCGTGTAAGGTACGATACGGTATCAAGTGTCGACGTACCAACCCCCCTTCCTCCCTCCTCCACACCTGCCGCTACCGTCTGTATAAAACTTCATAATTAAAACCACATTTTATCTGATATCACACGAATCCTTATACTGTACACATGTACTATAATTGTGTGTCTATAAAAACATGTTTTCTTCTGTTGTTACGGATCTGGAACTAATTCATTTGTTTTCTATTATTTGAATTATATTATTATTACTGTTTAGATTAGATTCACCTCTGAGACCCAAGTTCCCATGATCCATGTTCTTAAACGTCACCGACTTTCCAGAGTGAATGTTTGTTCGTACTAAATGCATTTCAAAACATACTTAAAATTTTAAATTAGATCTTTTAAAATGAAAAGATTGTTTATTAAATCTTTAAAGAAACATTAAATCTTTAAAGTTTTATTAAAATAGGATCCTCTCTTTATCTTCCTAGAAGACTATTCTGATAACATCTGATGACCAATGGCAGAAATGATTTTGCTTAAATTTAACAGAAAGTATCATTTTTATTAAACAGTATAAAGCCTTAAAGTCAAAAGTCTTACTTAGAAGTTGTTGAAAGTTGTCTTAGATTTGTACAAAGTTTTTAGCAGCATTTTGGTCTGGTAAAGAGATTCTAGACGGGAATGTGTCTGAGTGTTGAACGAGGACTCAACGTTGCTCTTATTTAGTTTAAGATGTCTCTTTAAGAAGATCCCCACACATTTTCAGTGAGAAGTCCTCAACAATCATTAATGAGATCTTCAGGATATCAGGATGAAGAGCTGATTTACAGACAACATGTTTTTCCTGTGGTTCGTGAGTTCGTCTGCTATATTTTCTTCCTTTTACTCGTCATAATTCAATCTTCAATCAAGTAAGAATGATCTTACTTTAAACTTGAATAAAAGCGGTCATGTGTTATCAGTCTACTCTGGTGTGCCTGGACTCAACATCTGACATTCTGTGATAGCAATGATCTAGTATTGCACTAATAAGTTTATATGATTTTACTTTATATATTCTTAACTGTCTTTTATCAGTGAGGAGACTGAAAATTATACTAACGACCCCCGTTACAGTTCAGCTTTTACTGATAATATACTATCGGTTATGTGCTCACAAAATATGTAGAATTTTAAATGTTACCATACATTGAAGCGTCAGATTGTCTGTTGGCCGTATGAATAGACTTTGGGGAGCTGATGACACTAGCAGGAACAACGACCTTTGACCCCAATGATTCTGGAGGCTGTTAAAGACCCTACAAGCTAGTCATTCATTTCAGTTATTCTTTACTAAACAACATTGTTCAGCTGTGTGAATCTATACATGTGCGCTCTTTCAGAAGCCGTTACTTTCTGCTCAATGTGTCTCCTGAGAATAATATAATTCGCTGCACGTGACATGACCACACCAGTCTCTGATATCCTGAGGTGAAAAATATCTACTCTGTTGAAACCTAGTGTACAATGTGAGTTAAATGTTTATTTGTGTTTAATACACTACATTTAACTGTACATTTTTAAGATAGCTAATTTCTTGTTGTAACAAGGAATCAGCCGATTGAGGATCCATCTGCAGCTTTATATCAATGGGTAACCAGAGTACAGATAAGTGGCAAAACAGAATCGTGAACAGAGACAGGCTTGGGTCGAGGCAGGTGGCAAACATACACAAATCCAGATAAACAGGCAAGGTCAGGGCAGGCAGCAAAAGGGTCAAAGTAGTGATAAACAGTCCAGGGTCAGAAACAGAATAGCAATCCAGGGATAAACGCTGAGAGATGATCACTATAGCAAATCAAAACTTCGCACTGGTGTTGGGTGTGTGGTGTGTTGATATAGTGTATGTGATGAGATGCAGGTGTGTATGTAATCAGTCTCAGGTATGAGTGTCAGTGGGAATTGTAGTCCGAATGAGAGTCAATATTCTGGTGAGAGCTCCCTCTGGTGATCCGGAGGAAGCGGAGAGGGAGCCTCATCTGTAACACTTGTAGCTCTATATAATTTTTTTTATTTCAGTTTCAGGTTTTACTAGGTTTCAGGTTAAATCCCAAGTAAATATAACGTAAAAAAAATGATAGAACAAAAGAATAATATTGACAGATATGTTTGCTGCAATGTTTTAAAGAAATAGGGATTAGCATTAACTCCAAACAACTCCTCGCACAATGACAGCACTAGGGAAGGCCATCGCTTCAGGTCAGTTTGACAAACTGTTAGACAGAAATTATTTCCCCGTAGTGTTTTTAACTTCCAAGTGGAATGGGTCTTCATTTTGGGTCAAACATGTGATACAAGGAAGATGAAGATGAAGTTTCTTACCAGACAAAGAAAAGAATATGGATGTCAGTTTCACTTGTAAGTGCTTCAGTGTAATACAGCTTTCTTACGCTAGTATGACGGTTCCATGCCGTTTTAATGACCTTTACCAATGCTTTAGATTCATTCCAATTTGCCTACAGAGCAAACAGGTCTGTGGATGATGCAGTCAACATGGGACTGCATTATATCCTGCAACATCTCGACAGACCTGGGACTTATGCAAGGATCTTATTTGTGGACTTCAGCTCGGCCTTCAACACCATCATGCCTGATCTTCTTACAGCTAAACTGACCCAGCTCTCCTTGCCATCCTCAATCTGTCAGTGGATCACCAGCTTCCTGACAGACCGGCAACAGCGAGTGAGACTGGGGAAACTCACATCCAGGTCTCTCACTACCAGCATTGGCGCCCCCCAGGGGTGTGTTCTCTCCCCACTGCTCTTCTCCCTGTACACCAATGACTGCACTTCTAAAGACCCTTCAGTGAAACTCCTGAAATTTGCAGACGACACCACCGTCATCGGCCTCATCCGAAACGGTGATGAGTCTGCTTACAGACTGGAGGTTGAACAACTGGCTGTCTGGTGCAGTTATAACAACCTTGAGCTCAACACGCTCAAAACGGTGGAGATGATAGTGGACTTCAGGAGGAACAGCCCTGCTCTACCTCCACTCACCATCATGAACAGCACAGTGGCAGCAGTGGAGTCATTCAGGTTCCTGGGCACCACCATCTCTCAGGACCTGAAGTGGAACAATCACATTGACTCCATTGTAAAAAAGGCCCAGCAGAGACTGTACTTCCTTCGTCAGCTGAGGAAGCTCAACCTCCCAAAGGAGCTGCTGATACAGTTCTACTCGGCCGTCATTGAGTCTGTTTTGTGCACCTCCATCACTGTCTGGTTTGGTTCAGCTACCAAATCTGACATCGGGAGACTACATTGCACAATCCGGACTGCAGAGAGGATTATTGGTGCTTCCCTGCCAGCCCTCCAGGACCTGTACTCTTCCAGAGTGAAAAAGAGAGCAGGTAAAATCATCACAGACTTTGCTCACCCTGGAAACACCCTGTTTGAACTGTTACCGTCAGGACGGCGACTACGATCACTGGCCACTAGAACATCTCGGCACAGGAACAGTTTCTTTCCACAGGCTATTTCACTCTTGAACAGTTGAATTAATAAGAGATAAAATGCTGGGCAGAGCGCAGGGAAAGAAAAACAATGCAGACGGATGTTATGGCTGACATTCTGTCCTTACCTATTCCCTCTCCCACTCCATACAAAAAATCCCAGCATGTGACCACATGTACTGTGTATGTTATGTATTGTTATTGTTATTTGCTATGTAAACTCATGTTGTGTTGTATATGTGCACTGGAAGCTTCAATACCAAGACAAATTCCTTGTGTGTGCAAGCACACTTGGCAATAAAGCTCTTTCTGATTCTGATCAGAATCACAATTGATCAATATCAAAATAGCATTAAAAAGTTTTATCAACTGTTTATTACCATTTTCTACATTTATTGTACATGTACATGTACATATTTTTCTGGTTATTTAATAACTTTTCAGCAATGAACTTTTGAACAACTCAATTTAATTTTTCTGCAATTATGTGAGCACAAAACTTTCAAGTAACAAAGAAAGCAGCGGCAGCATGTAAGAAAACTGTCATATTGTATACATCTATTCTCATCGGCATTTTTTTCCGCATATACTATCAAGATTATAAAGATCACTGTTCACGTTATTTGTGGGTCTGTATGTGTTTTAGGTGACGACTTCTATCTGGTTGCTGTCAGAAAACAGTGTAAGATGTGTGAAAATCAGCACATGAGTGATGAAAACACATGTCATTTAAGCTTATCTTTTGTATGACTGAAACTTTCTTTTTACAAAATTGATATTTCAAATAATTTACCCATGGGTGTTTAACGAATCGTTTCTTTCAGCATCCCACAACGAGCACATAAGAGACCTCTCCTCTGCCCGTATCTCCAGCGGGACGGTCCTGAACGAGCACATCAGAGACCTCTCCTCTGTCCGTATCTCCAGCGGGACGGTCCTAAGCGAACACATCAGAGACCTCTCCGCTGCCCGTATCTCCAGCGGGACGGTCCTGAACGAGCACATAAGAGACCTCTCCTCTGCCCGTATCTCCAGCGGGACGGTCCTAAGCGAACACATCAGAGACCTCTCCTCTGCCCGTATCTCCAGCGGGACGGTCCTAAGCGAACACATCAGAGACCTCTCCTCTGCCCGTATCTCCAGCGGGACGGTCCTGAACGAACACATCAGATACCTCTCCACTGCCCGTATCTCCAGCGGGACGGTCCTGAACGAACACATCAGAGACCTCTCCACTGCCCGTATCTCCAGCGGGACGGTCCTGAACGAACACATCAGAGACCTCTCCACTGCCCGTATCTCCAGCGGGACGGTCCTGAACGAACACATCAGATACCTCTCCGCTGTCCGTATCTCCAGCGGGACGGTCCTGAACGAGCACATCAGAGACCTCTCCGCTGCCCGTATCTCCAGCGGGACGGTCCTAAGCGAACACATCAGAGACCTCTCCGCTGCCCGTATCTCCAGCGGGACGGTCCTAAGCGAACACATCAGAGACCTCTCCGCTGCCCGTATCTCCAGCGGGACGGTCCTGAACGAGCACATCAGAGACCTCTCCGCTGCCCGTATCTCCAGCGGGACGGTCCTGAACGAGCACATAAGAGACCTCTCCGCTGCCCGTATCTCAAGCGGGACGGTCCTGAACGAGCACATAAGAGACCTCTCCACTGCCCGTATCTCCAGCGGGACGGTCCTGAACGAGCACATCAGAGACCTCTCCGCTGCCCGTATCTCCAGCGGGACGGTCCTGAACGAGCACATCAGAGACCTCTCCTCTGCCCGTATCTCCAGCGGGACGGTCCTAAGCGAACACATCAGAGACCTCTCCGCTGCCCGTATCTCCAGCGGGACGGTCCTAAGCGAACACATCAGAGACCTCTCCGCTGCCCATATCTCCAGCGGGACGGTCCTGAACAAACACATCAGAGACCTCTCCACTGTCCGTATCTCCAGCGGGACGGTCCTGAACGAGCACATAAGAGACCTCTCCTCTGCCCGTATCTCCTGCGGGACGGTCCTGAGCGAGCACATAAGAGACCTCTCCGCTGCCCGTATCTCCAGCGGGACGGTCCTGAACGAGCACATAAGAGACCTCTCCTCTGCCCGTATCTCCTGCGGGACGGTCCTGAGCGAGCACATCAGAGACCTCTCTGCTGCCCGTATCTCCAGCGGGACGGTCCTAAGCGAACACATCAGAGACCTCTCTGCTGCCCGTATCTCCAGCGGGACGGTCCTGAACGAGCACATAAGAGACCTCTCCGCTGCCCGTATCTCCAGCGGGACGGTCCTGAACGAGCACATAAGAGACCTCTCCTCTGCCCGTATCTCCAGCGGGACGGTCCTGAACGAGCACATAAGAGACCTCTCCACTGCCCGTATCTCCAGCGGGACGGTCCTGAACGAACACATCAGAGACCTCTCCTCTGCCCGTATCTCCAGCGGGACGGTCCTGAACGAACACATAAGAGACCTCTCCACTGCCCGTATCTCCAGCGGGACGGTCCTGAGCGAACACATCAGAGACCTCTCCACTGCCCGTATCTCCAGCGGGACGGTCCTGAACGAGCACATCAGAGACCTCTCCGCTGCCCGTATCTCCAGCGGGACGGTCCTGAACGAGCACATAAGAGACCTCTCCGCTGCCCGTATCTCCAGCGGGACGGTCCTGAGCGAGCACATCAGAGACCTCTCCACTGCCCGTATCTCCAGCGGGACGGTCCTGAGCGAGCACATCAGAGACCTCTCTGCTGCCCGTATCTCCAGCGGGACGGTCCTGAACGAGCACATAAGAGACCTCTCCTCTGCCCGTATCTCCTGCGGGACAGTCCTGAGCGAGCACATAAGAGACCTCTCCGCTGCCCGTATCTCCAGCGGGACGGTCCTGAACGAGCACATAAGAGACCTCTCCTCTGCCCGTATCTCCTGCGGGACGGTCCTGAGCGAGCACATCAGAGACCTCTCTGCTGCCCATATCTCCAGCGGGACGGTCCTGAACGAGCACATAAGAGACCTCTCCTCTGCCCGTATCTCCTGCGGGACGGTCCTGAGCGAGCACATCAGAGACCTCTCCGCTGCCCGTATCTCCAGCGGGACGGTCCTGAACGAGCACATCAGAGACCTCTCCGCTGCCCGTATCTCCAGCGGGACGGTCCTGAACGAGCACATAAGAGACCTCTCCTCTGCCCGTATCTCCAGCGGGACGGTCCTGAACGAACACATCAGAGACCTCTCCGCTGCCCGTATCTCCAGCGGGACGGTCCTGAACGAGCACATAAGAGACCTCTCCGCTGCCCGTATCTCCAGCGGGACGGTCCTAAGCGAACACATCAGAGACCTCTCTGCTGCCCGTATCTCCAGCGGGACGGTCCTGAACGAGCACATAAGAGACCTCTCCTCTGCCCGTATCTCCTGCGGGACGGTCCTGAGCGAGCACATAAGAGACCTCTCCGCTGCCCGTATCTCCAGCGGGACGGTCCTGAACGAGCACATCAGAGACCTCTCCGCTGCCCGTATCTCCAGCGGGACGGTCCTGAACGAGCACATAAGAGACCTCTCCGCTGCCCGTATCTCCAGCGGGACGGTCCTAAGCGAACACATCAGAGACCTCTCCGCTGTCCGTATCTCCAGCGGGACGGTCCTGAACGAGCACATCAGAGACCTCTCCGCTGCCCGTATCTCCAAGCGGGACGGTCCTGAACGAGCACATCAGAGACCTCTCCGCTGCCCGTATCTCCAGCGGGACGGTCCTGAACGAGCACATCAGAGACCTCTCCGCTGCCCGTATCTCCAGCGGGACGGTCCTAAGCGAACACATCAGAGACCTCTTGTAGACTTGTAAATCAAGCTTTTGTCCCCGTTACTGTTTAAATCACAGGACCGGACACCAGTAAATTTGCCAAGAGATCTCTTATTTATTTTTATATATATATGTCAAGACATAGGAGAGGAAGACAGTTTACTGGAGCGTTGGTCTTCAATCCAGGTTCCTCCTCTGGCTCTCCTCTGAACCAGAGGTTGGTTTTATGCATTACTAGAGGAACATGTGTTTCCTGTTAAAAGTGAAATGTATATATGATCCTATGGGCCCCCAACATAAACATGCATGCAAGTCTCTTTGTCCTGTGAAAACCTAAACTGCACATTCCTATACTTGTATAACACTCACACTTTTGTTCATACAAACTACACTAAAAACATAATACAACAAATTATGAATAAAAACAATACAGAAAAACAATACTAAGTAATAAAATTTAGTCTTCACCTCTCCACTGTCCGTATCTCCAGCGGGACGGTCCTGAGCGAGCACATCAGAGACCTCTCCTCTGCCCGTATCTCCAGCGGGACGGTCCTGAACGAGCACATCAGAGACCTCTCCGCTGCCCGTATCTCCAGCGGGACGGTCCTAAGCGAACACATCAGAGACCTCTCCACTGCCCGTATCTCCAAGCGGGACGGTCCTGAGCGAGCACATCAGAGACCTCTCCTCTGCCCGTATCTCCAAGCGGGACGGTCCTGAGCGAGCACATCAGAGACCTCTCCTCTGCCCGTATCTCCAGCGGGACGGTCCTGAACGAGCACATCAGAGACCTCTCCGCTGCCCGTATCTCCAGCGGGACGGTCCTAAGCGAACACATCAGAGACCTCTCCACTGCCCGTATCTCCAGCGGGACGGTCCTGAGCGAGCACATCAGAGACCTCTCCGCTGCCCGTATCTCCAAGCGGGACGGTCCTGAGCGAGCACATCAGAGACCTCTCCTCTGCCCGTATCTCCAGCGGGACGGTCCTGAGCGAGCTCATCAGAGACCTCTCCTCTGCCCGTATCTCCAGCGGGACGGTCCTGAGCGAGCACATCAGAGACCTCTCCACTGCCCGTATCTCCAGCGGGACGGTCCTGAACGAGCACATCAGAGACCTCTCCACTGCCCGTATCTCCAGCGGGACGGTCCTAAGCGAACACATCAGAGACCTCTCCGCTGCCCGTATCTCCAGCGGGACGGTCCTGAGCGAACACATCAGAGACCTCTCCGCTGCCCATATCTCCAAGCGGGACGGTCCTGAGCGAGCACATCAGAGACCTCTCCTCTGCCCGTATCTCCAGCAGGACGGTCCTGAGCGAGCTCATCAGAGACCTCTCCTCTGCCCGTATCTCCAGCGGGACGGTCCTGAGCGAGCACATCAGAGACCTCTCCACTGCCCGTATCTCCAGCGGGACGGTCCTGAACGAGCACATCAGAGACCTCTCCACTGCCCGTATCTCCAGCGGGACGGTCCTGAGCGAACACATCAGAGACCTCTCCGCTGCCCGTATCTCCAGCGGGACGGTCCTAAGCGAACACATCAGAGACCTCTCCGCTGCCCGTATCTCCAGCGGGACGGTCCTGAGCGAGCACATAACAGACCTCTCCACTGCCCGTATCTGCAGCGGGACGGTCCTAAGCGAACACATCAGAGACCTCTCCGCTGCCCGTATCTCCAGCGGGACGGTCCTGAGCGAGCACATAACAGACCTCTCCGCTGCCCGTATCTCCAGCGGGACGGTCCTGAGCGAGCACATCAGAGACCTCTCCGCTGCCCATATCTCCAGCGGGATGGTCCTAAGCGAACACATCAGAGACCTCTCCGCTGCCCGTATCTCCAGCGGGACGGTCCTGAACGAGCACATCAGAGACCTCTCCACTGCCCGTATCTCCAGCGGGACGGTCCTAAGCGAACACATCAGAGACCCCTCTCCACTGTCCGTATCTCCAGCGGGACGGTCCTAAGCGAACACATCAGAGACCTCTCCGCTGCCCGTATCTCCAGCGGGACGGTCCTAAGCGAACACATCAGAGACCTCTCCACTGTCCGTATCTCCAGCGGGACGGTCCTGAACGAACACATCAGAGACCTCTCCGCTGCCCGTATCTCCAGCGGGACGGTCCTGAGCGAACACATCAGAGACCTCTCCGCTGCCCGTATCTCCAGCGGGACGGTCCTGAGCGAGCACATCAGAGACCTCTCCGCTGCCCATATCTCCAGCGGGATGGTCCTAAGCGAACACATCAGAGACCTCTCCGCTGCCCGTATCTCCAGCGGGACGGTCCTGAACGAGCACATCAGAGACCTCTCCACTGCCCGTATCTCCAGCGGGACGGTCCTAAGCGAACACATCAGAGACCTCTCCACTGTCCGTATCTCCAGCGGGACGGTCCTAAGCGAACACATCAGAGACCTCTCCGCTGCCCGTATCTCCAGCGGGACGGTCCTAAGCGAACACATCAGAGACCTCTCCGCTGCCCGTATCTCCAGCGGGACGGTCCTGAGCGAGCACATAACAGACCTCTCCACTGCCCGTATCTGCAGCGGGACGGTCCTAAGCGAACACATCAGAGACCTCTCCGCTGCCCGTATCTCCAGCGGGACGGTCCTGAGCGAGCACATAACAGACCTCTCCGCTGCCCGTATCTCCAGCGGGACGGTCCTGAGCGAGCACATCAGAGACCTCTCCGCTGCCCATATCTCCAGCGGGATGGTCCTAAGCGAACACATCAGAGACCTCTCCGCTGCCCGTATCTCCAGCGGGACGGTCCTGAACGAGCACATCAGAGACCTCTCCACTGCCCGTATCTCCAGCGGGACGGTCCTAAGCGAACACATCAGAGACCTCTCCACTGTCCGTATCTCCAGCGGGACGGTCCTAAGCGAACACATCAGAGACCTCTCCGCTGCCCGTATCTCCAGCGGGACGGTCCTAAGCGAACACATCAGAGACCTCTCCGCTGCCCGTATCTCCAGCGGGACGGTCCTGAGCGAGCACATAACAGACCTCTCCACTGCCCGTATCTGCAGCGGGACGGTCCTAAGCGAACACATCAGAGACCTCTCCGCTGCCCGTATCTCCAGCGGGACGGTCCTGAGCGAGCACATAACAGACCTCTCCACTGCCCGTATCTCCAGCGGGACGGTCCTAAGCGAACACATCAGAGACCTCTCCGCTGCCCGTATCTCCAGCGGGACGGTCCTGAGCGAGCACATAACAGACCTCTCCACTGCCTGTATCTCCAGCGGGACGGTCCTAAGCGAACACATCAGAGACCTCTCCGCTGCCCGTATCTCCAGCGGGACGGTCCTGAGCGAGCACATAACAGACCTCTCCACTGCCCGTATCTCCAGCGGGACGGTCCTGAACGAGCACATAAGAGACCTCTCCTCTGCCCGTATCTCCAGCGGGACGGTCCTGAACGAGCACATCAGAGACCTCTCCACTGCCCGTATCTCCTGCGGGACGGTCCTGAACGAACACATCAGAGACCTCTCCACTGCCCGTATCTCCAGCGGGACGGTCCTGAACGAGCACATAAGAGACCTCTCCACTCCATGCTTTAATACTGGATTCTTCAGATCAAGCGGGATCATTCTGATCGCTCCCATTAATTTACCATAACGCATGAGAATGCGGTCAAGTGTATCGCTTGGAATAAACGGAGGGACATTGGAAAACATGACTTTTTTCCAACAGGTTAGACAGAGGTAAAACCAGAATAAAAGCATCTCTCACAGTTAATCCACGTTCAACTAAATCATCAATCATCAGATGTTTCTCTCAAAAAAATAACAACTGCCTTGTTCATTCTTGATGCAGACAAGATGTTCAACAGCATTACTGACAGCAACCAATCAATCTTCCCCGACAAGGTTTCATCTGACAAACATTTGCACCCATACCGTACAGTCAAAGACGCAAAGCCATCAGAGTTAGACTACATTGCTTCTCTCTTCTGATGACAATTTCAGAAAATAAATATAAATCTCAAACAATATGTACCTTGATCTAAAAGTAGAAAAGAGAGAATTCTGTCATCTTCATTTGGGAACAAAACAGAAGTGAGATCATCATCTTTATTTCACCAAATCACAAAACACTAAAGTGAAAAACTATGAAAATATAATGTGAACTCAGGATTTTCATGAGATTTTGAGTATAAAGTGTTTTAGTTGTAGCAACCCTGAAGCTTACTTTGTGTTTGAGATAATGCAACATCTAAATGTGGGCTTTTCATTATTTTTATTTAGTTTATTTAGTTTGTTATAATTTCTGTGATGTAACTAAACGCATTGTGTTTTATATTGGATGCGTGTTATTGCTGAACGATGACTGTGAATCATGTTCAAGGTTGAGTATACGCTTGAGTTGCGTGGAGAGACGGATCTTCACAGATACGGAGAGTTATTTCCTCAATAACCGTTGGCGGGGAAACGGAACATCCGCACTGGATTTGCAGGATCGGATCGTAACAAACTGGATTCGTTTGGACTGTGAGTGTGGATTTACTTTCAACTTTCATCTGTGTTTTGTAAGGAAAATACATCATTTGTTTCCCTTTTTGGTTGAAGTTTTACTGTTGTTTGGGAATATCTCATTTATGTTAAAATAAACTGTTATTCTTTCTTTTATTTCCATAATATCTGCCTACTGGGATTTCTTGAAAGTGAACAAATATATTTAGTGAGCACTATACTGTAACAAGGAGCTGTTTCACAGGCGATCCATATTGTTTAGCTGGTATTGGGAGAAAGGTGTGTACAACTATCACAATTAAAAGAGATTCCAGCATAATTCAACTTTCAACTGCTGGGAATCCAGGTTTTCCTATTTTGGAAATATTTCTAACCCCAGGGTTAAGAAAAGGGTAACAGTTTAAACTGTTAAAGTGATTTTAATCATTTTGATTCTGTATGTGAATGTTACTGACCTCAATCTGTCCAGTTTACAGTGTGAATCCTTCAGTGCGTCACATAAGTGTTTCACTCCTGTGTTTCCTAGTTTATTCCCGCTCAGGTTCAGTTCTCTCAGGTGTGATGGGTTTGATTTCAGAGCTGAAGTCAGGATGACACTCTGTTTCTCTGTAAAACTGCATCTATTCAGACTGAAGACAGAAAGAGAAAATGATTCAATCAATGTCAAGCTCATGAGTGTTAAATGCATCATTATTAAAAAAAGCAGTGGTCATTTACACTGAGGGAAAACAGCAATAGATTCTATTCATACCAACTAAAAATAACAGTAATTTGTTTGCAATAAGTGTAAATAATCATTAGATACTATTTACATATTGGCAGATACTATTTGTATTTCAGTGTTATTTTGCATTGAATGGTTTATATTTCATGAACATTTTAATTCTTTCCACACCAACATTTGATAATTTTCACACTCATACTCCCACAATAATTTGTTAAATTATCTCTGAACATGCAATATATCAAAAGAAAGAACAGAGCCTCTAATTTTAAACTAACTAAATAATTATATTATTATTATTATTTAATTTTATAATTGTTTTATTTCACATCATGTGTTACTTTATCAACATTTGAATGTGGGAAAGTTTCATTTAAAAAGTAACATTTTGAGCAGAAAGCTGAGAATATCATGTTTTTAATCAAAGACTTAAAATGAAATAAACAGTGAACTTTAATCACACTGTAACTGCTGTACAATATAATGACACTAACTCTAGTTTCTCCAGCTTGAATTGTGGGTTCATCAGTAGATCACTGAGGTTTTTCACTCCAGAGTCTCCTAGATTATTCCAGTTCAGGTTCAGTTCTCTCAGGTGTGATGGGTTTGATTTCAGAGCTGAAGCCACAGCAGAACAACCTTCATCTGTCATATTACAGTCACTTAACCTACATTAAGAGAGAGAACAGGAAATACATTTTATTCTGTAAAGTCACATCATCTTCATAATCAAATAAAACAGAGCAAGTGAGATCATCATCTAAAAATCACAAAACACTAAAGTGATCAATTTTACACAAATATAATGTGAACTCAGGATCTTCATGAGATATTGAGTATAAAGTGTTTTAGTTTAAACTCTTAAACAGGAAATTATTTATATTTGCTCTGAATCCTCTGTGGTTTGAGGAGTTTTGGGGTCCTGGAGAGGTTTTGACAAGCCCTGACATTTGTGCTTTTTCAGTTGCTTATAAACTTGTTAAATTATCGAGTTGATTGTTTGCTGTAAGCTCGTCCTGCAGTGTGCCGTCAGAGTAACTCTGAAACCCTCCACCTCCCTCAGCTCCACCTGCCTAGATTTAATGTCTATTTATGTAGCAACGTAACTTACAGAATATCTGCAGTATTTCTGTGTATCTGTTAGCAGTAGCGAGTTCATGCTTGCTCATCAGCAGCAGCAGCAATAATCAACAGCAGCAGCAGCGTACCGGATATAGACCGACAAGACCAATACATTAACATTGCCATATTCAATAACATACTAAAACCTATTCAGAGAGTTGACATGATTGAAATATTTCTTAAAGAAATATATTCTGTTGTCACACAACTGACCTCAGTATCTCCAATTTACAGTTGATATTCTTCAGTCCAGTGGAGAGCAGCTTCACTCCTGAATCCTGCAGATTATTATTGTTCATGTTCAGCTCTTTCAGATTGCTGTCTGATCCAAGAACTGTAGCCAGAGCTGAACAGCTTTTGTGTGTTAAGCCACAATCATTTAGCCTACAAGACAAATAAAGTACTTCACAGAATTAATTGGAAAATATTTATATAAAAATACTAGGGATGAGCGAGTACAGGATTATCTGTATCTGTTAACCATATTAATTATCTGTATCTGTACTCGGACTGGGCGGGGCCTAACCTGGAAGTGGTCAGTTGTCTTAAAATGGGCAGGGCTTTATGCTATTTTAAATCATGCAATTGATATGGGTCAATCAGAAATTGTTATATTTATTACTGATTAGAAAACTATTTACATGACAGCATCAGCATTGAGCTTCAGATCAATGGTTTTGATCACAAGAACAAACAAACTATATACAGAAGTTTTGCAACAATGAATACACTCATGCAGTTGCAATTATGAAGAAATCATAATTTGTAATCGTTATTTTTTGTGTGAAGTATTTTTATTTTGCATCGTTGTATTGGTGTCTACCTTCAAGTCATGTCTAGTCTAGTTTAGTAAAGTTGATTCTAATCAGTCCTGCTATGTTTTTCACCTCTGGGCAGTTAATGTTTGAATTTGGTTTAATTTTATTATTAATAAAAAGCCGTCCACTCTGCAACTGAGTCCTCGCCTCATTCCTTACCAGCAACCCTGACAAGGACTGTTTAAGTTTATTAGCTCTCCTTAGTGTCTTCATCCGCACACATCAACAGTGACACATATAGAGTAACAACTGACAATATGTGTGTTTTAAATAGTCTGTTATACTCTGGATGAGACCAAAACATATTCAATTGACTTACAGAGCTCTTCTGCAGGTTTTGATGACTGCCGATAATCTGATGAGACACTCGTCTGATTTCTTGAATTTCTGAAGCTCAAACTCCTCCATCTGTTCCTCTGATGTCAACAACACAAAGGCCACAGCAGACCATTGGGCAGGTGAAAGGTCACCAGATGAGAGACTTCCTCTGCTAAGGTGGGTCTGAATCTCTTTCACCAGAGTTTGGTCGTTCAGTTCATTCAGACAGTAGAACAGATTGATGGATCTCTCTGCAGGAAGATGATCTTCTAATTTCTGCTTGATGTACTGAACTATTTCCTTGTTGCTCTGGTCATTGTCGTCTTGCTGTGTCAGCAGACCTCGTAAGAGTCGTCGATTGGACTGGAGTGACAGACCGAGGAGGAAGCGAAGGAAAAGGTCCAGGTGTCCATTATCACTCTTGAGCGCCTCGTCCACTGCAGTCTTGAGAAAATCAATCAAGGTTTCATTTTTCTTTACCTGTTCTGTAGACTCGTGAACAAACACACTCGTCTTGTTGATGTCTAGAAACAGATGTGCATAAATGGCAGCAATAAACTCTTGAATGCTCAAGTGAACAAAGCAGTACATGGTACCAAGAGTGATCCCTGTTTCCTGCTTGAAGATCTGGGTACACATGCCTGAATACACGGATGCCTTATAGACGTCAATACCACAGGCTTCCAGGTCTGTGTCGTAGAAGATCAGGTTGCTTCTTTCCAGCTGATGAAATGCCAGTTTCCCCAGTGAAAGGATGGCGTCTTTATCCCAGGAAACATCTGGTGTGTATTCTCCATCATACTTTCGCCGGCTCTGCTGGATCTGAAAGCGCAGAAAGTGTGTGTACATTTGTGTCAGAGTCTTGGGAGTGTCTTCAGTTTCTAATTCCCGCAGTGTTTTAGAGATCTCTGTGTTTTCCACATCATTATTTCTTTTCTCCTCCAGAATGTTCTGGAGAACGGTGGATGAAATCCAGCAGAAGACTGGGATGTGGCACATGATAAAGAGACTCTTTGATTTCTTAACATGATCAATGATTGTGTTGGCCTGATTCTGATCTGTGAATCTTTTTTTGAAGTACTCTTCCTTTTGTGCGTCACTGAATCCTCGTATCTCTGTCAGCCGGTCGATGCAGTCAGGAGGAATCTTACTGGAAGCTGCTGGTCTGGTGGTGATCCAGATGAGAGCAGAAGGAAGCAGATTTCCCTTCATGAGGTTCGTTAGGAGAACATCCAGAGAGGCTGGTGAGGAAACATCATACCACGTCTCATTACTGTCAAACTTAAGAGGAAGACGACATTCATCCAATCCATCAAGGATGAACAAGAACTGCAAATGATTCATTCTTTTAAGGTTCAGTCCTTTTGTCTCTGGGAAAAAGTGAGTGATAAGGTCCATCAAACTTAATTTTTCTTTCACCTTTAAGTTCATCTCTCTGAATGGAAGAGGAAATATGATGCTGATATCTTGATTTTCTTTTCCTTCTGCCCAATCCAGAACAAACTTTTGCACAGAGACTGATTTTCCGATGCCAGCGACTCCTTTTGTCAGCACAGTTCGGATCTCCTCGTTTTGTTCAGGAGCGTCAAACAAATTTCTGCATTCAACCTGTTTCTCCTGTGATTCATGACGTCTGGAAGCAACTTCAATCTGTCTGACCTCATGTTCAGTATTGACCTGTTCACTGCCACCCTGAGTGATATAGAGATCTGTGTAGATGTTATTCAGAAGTGTGGAGTCACCATGCGTCGCAATTCCTTCAAACACACATTGATACTTCTTCTTTAGGCCACATTTTAGCTGATGAATGAAGAACAGCTCATCTAAACACAGGAACAAAAACAGATTTAAGTTTTAGTCTTAATTTCCTCTCCTATATTTATAAGTGTGAATCTGACAGATGGTCATGAGTCTCTTACGTTCTAGAGTTTCAGCAGCTTCATCTTGCTTCATCTCTCTCAGGTAATGCAGTGTGAGATCAAGAGCTGCTGCTTTGATACTGCATCTATTCTCATTAAAGTCCTTCACGTAGAATTGTGTGTTCTGTTTTTGTAATATTTTCTTAAACTTCTCCAGTTCATTCTTCAGAAATGTGATTATTTTACTCTCAAGATCCTACAAAAAAGCAAGAAAAATAAAATACCAAGCAACACAATTTAACCAGATCCACATCCATATTATAAAAAAAAGAAATCCCTTAAAACCAAGCATGTCAATTGCATTTTGATTATTTTATTGGTTCTTAATTTCAATTCTATTATTTTTCAGTAACCTGTTTTTTTGTAATTAACATTTATGAAAATGTATTTTCCTACCTGGAAAATCCCTCTGAGATTGTGTTTGGAATTCTTATGTTTCCTGTGAGACTGAACGTCTGAGTCTAATGTCTCACATTGAAGCCTGTTAGAAAATAAAATAAAAACTAAATACCGTTTTTATTTTTCAGCTAAAATTTAAAAAATATATGCAAACCTTGACAAAGAGAAAATCAAAACATTAGCTGTTTAAGTTTATACATAGTTAATTCTACACTGACAACAGTATTTTACTATGTATAACATAGGGTTCATAGACAATTGGAAAAGTTTTTGGGGCAGACCTGACCTGTTGAAAAGAGATGGTATTCATCCCACCTGGGATGGTGCCGCTCTTCTCTCTAATAATTTGGCATATAGTCTTAGAGCTAAACCTTGACTAACTGGGGTCCAGGTCAGGAAGCAGACAAACTGGCTAAACCGACCGTCTGCTAGCTGTCTCACGTCACAGAGGTCAGATAAATTCCAACACATAGAGACTCTTTCACCGAGATATCATCATATAGAGACTGTGTCTGTTCCACGAATTAGCAAATACAAAAAACTCTCAAAACCGTTTAAGGGTAAAAATTTAATTGATTTACAAACAACTAAGAACGGATATAACACAAATGAACAAATGATAAAGCTTGGGTTATTGAATATACGAACCCTTTCCTCAAAAGCACTTATTGTAAATTATATGATTACAGATCATAAACTAGATGTGCTGTGTTTGACAGAAACTTGGCTAAAACCAGACGATTATATTACTTTAAATGAGTCCACCCCTCAAGATTACTGTTATAAACATGAGCCTCGTCTGAAAGGTAAAGGAGGAGGTGTTGCTGTAATTTATAGTAACACGATCAGTACTGCTCAAAGGTCTAATTTGAAATATAAAACTTTTAGAGTGATGGTCCTTAATGTAAAATTATCTAGTCCAAGTAATTTCTCTTTAACTTTTGTGCTGGCTATTCTATACAGGCCGCCAGGGCACCATACAGACTTTATCAAAGAATTTGCTGATTTTCTCTCAGACTTAGTAATGTCTGCAGATAAAGTCATAATTGTCGGTGATTTTAATATCCATGTAGATAATGAAAAAGACGCATTGGGATTGGCATTTAGAGACATTTTAAACTCTATTGAAGTTACACAACATGTATCAGGACCCACTCATTCTCGTAATCATACTTTAGATCTAATATTGTCATATGGGATCAATGTTGATACTGTTCAAATTCTGCAGCAGAGCGATGACATCTCAGATCATTACTTAGTTGCGTGTAGACTACCTTTAGCCAAAGTCGAAAAACTAACTCCCTGTTATAAATATAGTAGAACTATCACTCCTAACACAAAAGATAGCTTTATAAATAATCTTCCTGATCAGTTTCATCTACTTAACATCCCAGATAGCCTAGAAGAACTTGATGTTGCAACAGAAACTATAAACTCTCTCTTTTCCAGCACTTTAGACACTGTTGCTCCGTTACGCTTACAGAAGATTAAAGAAAATAGTCCAACACCGTGGTACAACGAGCACACCCGGGCCTAATAACTTATAACTTTCTGCTGCTTAATACTGATAAAATAGAGATTCTAATTATTAAACCAAAAAGTTCTGCACGTAATAATCTAGACAACTGCCTAACACTCGATGGCTGCTCTGTCAAGTCTTCGTCGTCAGTTAGAAACCTGGGTGTGCTCTTTGATACCAGTCTTTCATTTGAAAGCCATGTTTCTAGCATCTGTAAAACGGCGTTCTTCCATCTTAAAAATATATCTAAATTGCGACATATGCTCTCTAAGACAAATGCGGAAAAGATAGTTCATGCGTTCATGAGTTCAAGGCTAGATTATTGTAATGCTCTACTAGGTGGTTGCCCTGCACGCTTAATAAACAAATTCCAGCTGGTCCAAAATGCAGCAGCTCGAGTTCTTACTAGAACCAGGAAGTATGAGCATATTAGCCCAGTTCTGTCAAACCTGCACTGGCTTCCTATTAATCACCGAATACATTTTAAAATCTTGCTAATTACTTACAAAGCATTAAATGGTTTAGCTCCACAGTACTTGAGCGATCTCTTAACACATTATAGTCCTTCACGTCTATTGCGATCCCAAAATACTGACCAGCTTATAATACCTAGAATATCAAAGTCAACTGCTGGCAGTCGATCCTTTTCCTATTTAGCTCCTAAACTCTGGAACAGTCTTCCTAATACAGTTCGGGAAGCAGACACACTCTGTCAGTTTAAATCTAGACTAAAAACACATCTCTTCAACCTGGCATACACATAACACATTATACATACATTTTTAATCCAAATCATGTAAAATGATTGTTAGGCTGCATAATTTAGATAAGCCGGAACCGGGAACATTCCCATAACACCTGATGTACTCGATACATCAGAAGAAGAATGGCATCTACGCTGATATTGGTCTCTGTTTATTCCGAGGTTACCGTGGTCAGCCGGATCCGGGCCGTATCCAGATCAGATGAAGGACCTGGACACGAGCACAGCACTGCCCTGAAGTGTCTGCGGAGACCGTGACTCTACTGGACCCTCCCCTGTGACGATCATGAACCCATCTCTAACCGGACCAAATTGGACTTCATATTGGACTTGAATTGTTGTATAATAATCATGCACTGTTTGGCTGTTGGCCAGAGGAGAACTGGTCCCCCGACTGAGCCTGGTTTCTCCCAAGGTTTTTTCTCCATTCTATTCTTCATTCGTTACGTCACCTGCCGGAGTTTTGGTTCCTTGCCGCTGTCACCTATGGCTTGCTCAGTTGGGGAAACTTAACACTTAATATTCATCAATTGTATTAATTCGCCTGCTCTTTTAAGGCTGCCGTTCAGCCAAACAAACTTTGTTTATAATGTTTTCATGTGACCACTGTAAAGCTGCTTTGAAACAATCTGTATTGTAAAAAGTGCTATATAAATAAAGATGACTTGACTAGAGCAGTGGTCCCCAACCTTTTTTGTGCCGCGGACCGGTAAACGTGTGATAATTTTGCCGCGGACCGGTGCCCGCTCGAGATTGTTGACGCCGGGATGGGTGCGGAGACTGTTCAAACGTCTCCAGAGTCACATCGCCACAGCCGCTTGCAGCCGCTTCCGCAAATGCGCTACCATTTCATCGACGGACCGTTCCGCGAAATCCCGCGTCCCGGTGGCACTTCGTCCGCGGACCGGTATCGGGCCGCGGACCGGGGGTTGGGGACCACTGGACTACAGGACTTAATTAATTGGCTATTTCAAAAAAATATATAATTATAAATCAAATCATTTAAATCTTTTGCTGATGTTCCTTTAAGTTTTTATAGCACTGCTGTTTTAAATTTTAACAAACATTTCATGACAAATATTTGCTGAAATATTTTCTAACAGTGTGATAACAATATTAAACACTTGAAATACCTTTTGTTAGTTGATGGTTTTCTCTCACTGAATGTTGGTGGTTTTCCTTCTTTTGAATGGTCACTCTTCACAGACACAGAGCTGGACACATGTGATCCTGATCTTTCACTAATGACACAAAGAGCACAAACACTTAATACAGGAGAAACTTCAGTCTCATGTTTAATTAAACCCAGTTCAACAAACGAATTCATGATCCGAGACACAAATTAAATCTGATGAGTAAATAAACACTGTTGATCGCAGTTACTAGATGATTAACATACAGACTAACATTTGTACAACATGGTGGCCGATATATTGTTACCGGTATATGTTATATTGTTAAATATTATATATATATATATATATATATATATATATATATATATATATATATATATATTTATTTGTATTTATTTATTATCCACTAAATGTTATCCTTTAAACCGTAATGCAATTCATTTTAATCAGGGTTTGAACAGGATATAACACACATGATAAATTAAGCGTATTCAACTGTGATAAATTATTAAATCAGTTTCAAGCCATTTTTAACCAGTTTCAATCTAAACACATTTGCAGGAAGTTATAATTGTTTTTCACAGCGTTTGAAACAGCAAAGGTGAGAGAAACACAGCTTGTTGATCAGGATTTGTTGTTTCCAGCTCAAAAGTGAAACTCCAGTAGAGTTTGCAATGATTGTGTTGCACAGTGTCAGTCTTACCTCAGTTTCTGTGAGAGACTCATGTTAGAGAGAGAGAGCTTTCCTCGCTCCTCTGACATTACTGCAGCTAAACTGCCACTGAAAACAGCTCAGCGCTGGTGTCTTTGTGTCGCTGAAGACCATCAGATGCTCAGCATGACCTGCACACGACCATCAGATTATCATCATGTTCAGAGACGACCAACAAGTACTAATGACGCACACTCAACAATAACAACATCACATATGATACAATAACTGTGTTAAACATTCATATCATGATTTTATGTCTTCATAGTGACATAAACTGAGAACAGTAAAAGTTTAGTGAGAACAGTTGCTGCACATTTATAAAGTAAAATATAAGGCTTTATCACACCTGAAGGAATAAACAATAATTCTGTACATTAGGGGCGTGAAATATTGACAGAAATCATCTCTCAATATTGTGAAAGGTTGCGTTGATATTAATGAGATGATATTTTGTGTTCTTGTGCTGGAACTACGGCTGCTTTAGGCCTGTTGTGAACGACTGACTCACAAACACATTCATATTATTCATATTCATGCGCTGGTCAGTTCAACAGCAGACACAGAAATGACTGTTTATTAAGAGACAATATTTGAGACATTATATTGATTTACAGCAGTGGTTCTCAAATAGTGGGGCGCGCCACCCAGGGGGGGCGTGCGTGACCCTGGGGTACATGCTTTTTTTGCCAGGGAGTAGGTTTTCTTGCACTGAACAACAGCAGCATATATGAAGTTCAGATAACCGATCCTTCATCCTTTGACGTGTGCGATCACACCGGTGTTCATATGCGTCACGTGATCAACCACTAAATTCACACGTGTTTTCACACGATATCTGGCACTGATCCAAAAAAAAGACGAGCTCAGAGCTTGTCATTCATTACAACAATTCAGTGTTTTCAACCACATAAGATTTATTTTAGGTTTCAATAAGTTGAGCCAACAAGTTGGTGACTATTTTGAATAATCTATTATACAGCGCTTTTTGTGACTGTGGTATGTCACGTGACAAGCATGACGCGTTGCCATGGAAACAATAAGGCGAAAGTTCCAAAATGGGGGGAGGGGGGGCGCGCAAAATTTTTACCTCTTCCTAGGGGGCGTGACAGAAAATAATTGAGAAGCACTGAATTACAGGGACGTTTAACTATATAAGTGTTATTCAAGAGCTGGAGTGCGATGCGGAGAAACACGCTGGAGGAGAACTGCAGCAAAATAAAGCTCTATTACATAAACTCAGAAATCAAAACAAAAGTGCAGATACTCGGAAGGGGAAACACGGAGACGACATCCACACAAAAACAACATCAAACAGAACAACGCACAACAGAGTTGATAAAAAGAAGATTTAATACTATCATAGTCAGTTATTTAACAAACTTTATGAGTATTATAAACACCTGGAGAAATACAGAGATGTGTGTGACATAAACTATAATCCTCAGGTGCACGAGCAGGCCCGCGTGTCCGTGAATCTCATGAATATTCATTTAAACTCCGCCTTCACAAACTAAAATCTCGTGACACTGATACAACAAGAAATACTGGATTGCACAAATACTTTCATTTCACATTTTCACAAAACAAGATCGTAAACTGGAAAATAAACCTTTTTAGAAAAAGCATTATTGATTTCTACAAGATTAATATCCATAAATCGGATTGTTTTAGTTATTTGTTGGTCGTTTTTTCTACTTTATCAAAAGGTATAAGTTATAAGTTATGTTGTACCTGAACATAATCATGTTAATCACATTAAATCAAATAAATGCGTTCATATTTCCTCCAGTAAGTGTAATGGTGAATAATTAAAGCTTTCTTACAGGAGTTCAGACGCTCTTGTCCTGCAGGAACACAATCCAGGAATCTGGAAACACTTTCACTTTGAGATTCACCTGCGATTCTGTATGACTGTTTGTCACGAGCTGCGATTGGTTCAGGCGTTTCTGTGGGCGGAGCTTCATGAATATTCATGAGTTTCCCGCACATGCGCGTTTATGATCGGAAATATTTAAGTTCAGCTTCTCAACAGGTTTAATGGATTTTACAAAAAGGTAAATATAGTTTCAGAATATTCTTAAATACACAAACCAATCATTTAATCTTTTTATTGCTATGTTCTTTTGTTACTGTATCTTATAATTTATATAATCTCTGGCAATGACTGAAATCAGAGTTAGTAAAGATTATTCAAGCACTGATGTTTCTCTCTTTCATCTGTTCTTTCTTTCACAATGTGTTTCACTGTGTGTATGGATGAAACAATGATGATCACGGATACAAAATATCTGTTGTGACGCACAACAATCACTCATTCAACATGTCTTCAGTCATAAACACGCATCTTTTTATTTCAGCTTCATTTAGAGGCACTTTTGACTTTTAATGTTGAAAAATAAAATTTCTTCAAACTGTTATATCTTTGTTGAAATATTTATGATATTTTGGCATCTTTATTCATCAGTGTTTTAGCACAAGCAATATTCCATGCAAGCTGACGCTAATGTCTCTGAATGCTTGGTAATTTTCCGAAAAAGCTGACTTTGCTTGTCCGTCTGATGTTTCAAAGTGTTTGCCTTGTGCTTGTGAAGTTCACTGCCTTTGGGAGATTCCCGCGCCGCCGTCGGATGGAGTGATGATGTAAAATGCCGTTCAAGATTTGAAGCCTTAAAATGGGACAATAAAATCTGGCATATCAAGCAAAATGGTTTAAAAAAATTCAAAGCGGACTATTGGCTCAGGCTGAGGAGGATAACGCCACAAGGAAACCATGTTCGTAAGGTCGTATGTTCACTTTATGTTCACTTCTGTGATTGTGCTATACAGAATATTAAACACTTGCAATTATCACAAATTGATCCTAATTTATTTAAAACTTAGGTGTTCTAACTCCTGAAAAAAACAGGTAAGGTACAACTTTGAGACAACAACACAAACAAGATAAATATGATGAATACATTTCATTTCATGAATTTGCACTCACCCTCCTCATTGGTACTGTAGGGGATTTACAGTTAAGACCCGAGGAGCAGATATGTTGAATGAAGACCAGGAGTCAGAAGTGCAGTCAGAAGAAATTTTAGTGAAGTTTAGTTTGCAGTTTCATCAGCAGAAGCCAGCTTCAGGTCTCACAGGAGTTCGTAGGCCGCCCCAAATACAATAACATTGTTACAGCAATTATACTCTAACAGAGGGTGCTAACTACGTCAATGATGACGTTTAAATGATTCTGATTGGCTAAGAAAGAAAGAAAGAAAGAAAAACAAAACTAGTAATTTTCCACACAAGAGCAGACAGTCTGAAGCATATCTTCGTTGATCACGTGGTTGACGGGTTCGTGACGTGGATTGTCCAGAACAAGTCATTCCGTCTCCTGATGGTGCAGTTAATCACCTCACCAATACGAGGAGTCAATTATTACTGGCTGTGCTTTATGACATTTTGCGCTGATGCGAAAAACTTTCCTTTTTCACTTCATCAAGTTTCAGGTTAATGCAGCCTAAACTCAATGCATTAAAACAGCTTTCACAAAAGCACTAAACATGTATCATCACAGGGAAAATCTGTGAGATGCACACAACTACACATCCCCAGGTGAGTTTCGGACATCCGTTTGCCTGTAAAGCCTGAGCTTAAGTGAGGATGTGTGCCGTGGTTAAGATGAAGCCGCCCCGTACGGAACCGAACCCCGGTCTCCGCTCCTTCCCACGAGCTGTTGTATTTATTTATTCATGTATTATTTTAAAACTAATATACATCTTACCTCATAAATCATTTTATTTATTCAGTCATTTGATTTGTGCACACATGTGGTTTGCTTGTTTCTCCTTTTTTGTGTAGATAATGTGTTTACTTTGTACAGTAGTATTTCTGTCATTTAAAAAGACAAAAAAGTTTAAACAAAGAATGAATGAAACAGCGCCCTCCTGTGTCTAAGAACTAACCTCGTTTTTTTCTGTGACGAGGCGTTTTAAATCCTATCAAAATAACATGTTTAAAAAGTGTGTCTGTCTCTATGTGACGTTCTGAGTGTGTGTGTGTCTGTATATGTGAGTGAGTTTCTGTCTCTCTGTGAGTGTGTGTATCTCAGGAAGTGTGTGTGTAACTATGTGTGCTTCTGTGAAACATCACAGGTGCGGAGCAAGGCAAGAATATCTCATCATAATTTATTGTCAAAGTTTAAATCACAGTACATTCACAATCCTCCCAAAATGCTGTTGCCAAATAATGAACAGATTTAATAACAACAACAACACAAATAAATACATCTCTATGTACAGATCCGTGTGGTTGTGTGTGCCAGCAGCCGCTGTTAGTGAGTGTCCGTCCCGCTGTGGCTAACACACCACACAAAACCAATATATCCACCCACATTTACAACGATTGGCCAAACAAACGTGCGTAAAACCACATGAAACACTGCTGGCCTCCAGTTTTTAATCATGCACTCGCTCCGTGTTAGCTAGCCGCTGCTGTCCTGCCACGCTGAGCATCATGGGTAATCGGCTGAGCGTGAGGTGTTCACCTGCAGAAGATTAAGACCGTGAGACGCATCACTGCGATTCACCGCGTCCGTGCGGCTGGAATAACTCTGGCCAGCGTGTGTCGCTCCGTCCGTCTGCCCGCTCCAGCTGATGGATGAGCTGCGCTGGCACAGTCTGTGCCCGTCATCACCGGGACTGAGTCCAGAGGCGGGAGCTGCTCCGTGCCAATCAGTGTATCTCTATGTGAACCTGAAAGAGCAGCAGAGAAGAGATTAGCAGAAACTATATGAGATCTGGAACAGGAAGTAAAAACAAGGACTAAACGCAACCGCCACACACACTCACACACACACACACACACACACACTCACACACTCACACACTCACACACTCACACACTCACACACTCACACACTCACACACTCACACACTCACACACTCACACACTCACACACTCTCACACACAGATGGAAGCAGAGCAGCAAACATGCATGTCCAAGCACAAAAACAAACAAACATTCAAGCCCTTTCACCAATCCTTTACCACAAACCCAGCAGAAGACCAGCTGAACAGAACAACGATGACAGACAATCAGAAACAGACAGAGAGACAGATATAAACAGTAGATCGACTACACTGAACAGGATGCCACTAGTCGACACCGAAAGCACTAGTCAACTACGAGAAAAACCCCACAAGATTTCATTGTTCGAATGACGTTTTAACCTCACATGTAACCCTCTGACACGCGCGATCACAAGCGGGATTAGAACGATCTGTGCGTCTCGTGATCAACTGCTAAAGTCAAACGTGTTTTCGCACCTTGGCTGGCGCTGCGCTCGCAACAGTGTTTGTCATACATCACAGCGATTCAGTTTTCAACCACGTACCTTTATTTTAGGTTTAAATACTCATAAGCACTGGTGAAACAATACAGTTATAGTTTGAAAAATACACAGCGATGTCTATAAAAGCGGAAATAACAATCCATTCAATGACGAGGTGTTTTATTCAAATCAGATACACATTGCATAGATAACTATAAACTATTTTTATTTTATATTTTTACTAGATATTCCTCTCCCGCTTCACCGGACACGTACTGTCAAGTATTTCGAGAGAATGACTGAATTTACGTGCTGTAAATCCGACAGACACAAACAAATTCATGATCCGAGACACAAGTAAATAAACACTGTTGATCACAGTTACTAGAAAATACTGTAAATTATGAAACCAGTTTCAAGTCATTTTTACCAGTTTCAATCTAAAATCGTTTCAATCGTCGCCATGGAAACAATATCATCAGAATATTATCAAATATAATAAAACATTAACTTAAAACGTTTGAATTTGATCCGAGCAGAAACTAAATATTTCCCGCAGATCTCCCATGCGTTTTGTTTATATCAGGTGTGGGAGTATTTAAAAATAGGAGACAGAAAAGTGTTTTATAAACGGACATATAATGATTCCACTGGATCCGAGCGAAACCATATTACTACAACTGTGATCACGTTCAGCTGAAAGAAATATATAGAGATATACTTTTTTATTTACCTGTTTATTGAACTCATTGTCACGGGCATCACCATGGAAACCGACACACACGCCTCTCGCTACATACAGCTGCAGAAGGTAAAGCGCGCCGCAGAAACGATCTTATTTCTAACGGCATTACTTTTAGACTAGTCGGTTACAAAAAAAATTTTAAACGACTAACAAATTAGTCGAAAAGCACATCCCTAATAAACAGACAGACAAACATAAACAGACAGAGAGACAAACAAACACAGACAGACAAACAAAAACAGACAAACAAACAGAGAGACAGATAGACAAACAGAAATGGAGATAAACAGACAAACACAGACAGACATAAACAGACAAACAACCAGAGAGACAGACAGACCAACACAGACATAAACAGACAGACAAACAAACAGAGAGACAGATAGACAAACAGAAACGGAGATAAACAGACAAACAAACACACACAGACATAAACAGACAGACAAACAAAGACAGACATAAACAGACAAACAGAAACAGACAGAGAGACAGACAAACATAAACAGACAAACAAACAAACACAGATAGTCAGACAAACATAAACAGACAGAGACAGACAAACATAAACAGAGAGACACACAAACATAAACAGAGACAAACACTGACAGACAAACACAAACAGACAGATAAACATAAACAGACAGACATAAACAAACAAACGGAAACAAAGACAGACAGAAAAACAAACAAACATAAACAGACAGAGAGAGACACAGACAGACTCACCCAGAGTGAGTGAGTGAGTTTGAGTGTGTGTGAGAGAGTGTTGTGTGTGTCGCACCTGCAGCCGCACGTTGAACATCATGGAGGCGATGACATAGAGGTAGGGGAATCTGACTCTGAGTCTCCAGGCGAGATCGAAGAAGATGAGGAGAGTGCGGCTGAGTCCCGTGGAGAACACGCCGTACGAGCCGGACACGCGCAGCGCCAGACGCGCCAGCGCCGCCATGAGAGGACGCTTCTCCCGCCCGCGGACCCGCACTCGCGCTACACGCGCCGCATCAACGCCTCACGCATCCTCCGGCCGGACCCACACGCGCCGGATGTTGCCAACCTCTACTTCCTGTGACGTCAGCCATACTGCCTTCACGCGCCAACGGAATTATGGGAAAATACTAGTTTCCTGGATAAATCTGAGCTCGTAATCCCGAGTTGAGAAGTGGGAAATATGACACTTATGATAGTGTGCGTAAACAGCATTCCCTAATATTAAAATGATAAATAAATAAAACAAGAAACCTAAAATAATACTCGGGAAGCTGAAATAATATTTAATTTTGTCAACTTGAAATGTAGAAATTTTTGAAATTTTAGTTAATGAATTCATTAACAAAAATGAATTGTATATAGACACATCATTTTTATACAGAAATTCTGAACAATTACAGTGTCGCAATAATTGTCTTCATTTTGAACACTATACATGGCCTAATGTTTAATATTCCCTGTTCTTTTAAAATCATTTATAAATATTACCCTTGCAATTACTGTCTTGTAAACTGTCTAGTTAATTGTAATATTTACATATTTTGCACATTTTGTGGTTTACACGCAGAAACATTGTGTTGTCTTCACTGAAGCTTGTTTTTGGTCAAATTTCCGTTCATTCTGCTCTGTGAATTTTTTGCTCTCGTTTAGTTTTTCACTGTCGACATGTCTTGTCATGAGGAATACTGCTTAAATAATCTGGTAAATATTGGAGGAAATAAGGGACGTTTATTCTGATAGGAAATACAATTATAAAATCTGAAAATTATGAAATATATAAAATCAACAATTTTTAAAATTATTTTATTGTATGTAGATTTAAAGAACGGAAGAAAAGGACTTTTATTCTCACTTCCGGTCTTGGGTGGTGGCTTGAGGCTTTGTGACTCGCCTTCATTCCTGTGTTTGGGAATGAGAGCAGGAGCCGAGCGGGAAGAGAGCGGCGATCTGAGCGGGAGTCATGCAGGCCATCAAGTGTGTGGTCGTCGGCGACGGGTGAGCTTTACACCGCGCTCAGTCCGGCGTGACGTCACGCGCCCTGGCCGAGGGAGCGCGCGTGACGTCACGGCCGGCGTAAAGAAATGCGTTAAATGCAGTTGAATGTTTGTGTAATAGTTCACCTGTTAATGGGCTCATTTAATTAAGCTGCTTGTGTGATTATTGAGGACTTTTGTTTCAGTTTACCATCTTCAGCTGTCAGACATTTGTTTTTTACTTTGATTTATAGACTTGTTAGTAAGATATTTAGTAAAATATATTTCCTACGACAAAAAAAAACATTTAATACAGTAGATTTTATTTGCTATAAACGTAAACTTCCATAAATGTTTCATGCTTTAATTTTTTCAGTAATAATCTGCTGTGTCTTTAAAACAAGGCCAAACTTTCATCACTAATCATTCTTGAACTCCAGCCATTAGAGTCTGATCCTGCATTTTCACCTGTTTTCTCAAATAGAGTTCAAGAGTTAAACAGATTGCAATCTGCGTGTGTTTAGAGAGGAAGTGAGCGTGTGAAATCTCAGCATTATCTGACTGCTTCTGCACAGACTGGTTCTTGAACCGGTTCTCATACGCTCTTGTGTTTCTGTTTCCTCATGATCTTCATTCTAGAGCTGTGGGTAAAACATGCCTTCTGATCAGCTACACCACCAATGCCTTCCCTGGAGAATACATCCCCACTGTGTGAGTCTCACACACACACACACACACACATCCCCACTGTGTGAGTCTCACACACACACACACACACACACATCCCCACAGTGTGAGTCTCACACACACACACACCAGTACTCATGTTTACTCTTGTTGGGCAGATTTGATAATTACTCGGCGAATGTGATGGTGGACGGGAAGCCGGTGAATCTGGGACTGTGGGATACGGCGGGACAAGAGGATTACGACAGGCTCCGCCCCCTGTCCTACCCGCAAACGGTGAGACCCGTTTAATGTTCTGCAAAAGTCCTTCAGCGGGAGTTACTCTCTGTACCTCAAGATTTTGCAACCAAATTAGGGCAGAATCTGCATTAATCATGTGTATGGTGGTGTATGTGTATGTGGCTGTTCCCTGTGACATCCACAATGGCAAATATCGTTATTTTTCAATTCGAAATTTGAGTATTGAAAAAACACTAGTGTGTTGTAACTGGCGGTTATGGGCAGGGGCGGGACATTTCCCAAACACACTGGAAGCTCTCGACCAATCGGAGCACAGTGTGCTTGCAGAAGGCGGGGCTTCATAGAGACAGGAACTAAACAGAGCGTTTCTGACAGACTGGGAAGAGACTAATATGGAGAAATAACCAACATTCAAGCAGGAAAACCTGATCTAGTGGAAACTAACACAAGAGCTTGAGAAAAGGCATGATAGGTCCTCCCTCTCTCTCTAAATAAAGTGTCCTTAAGTTACAGTCTGTTATCTGTCCATTATTACTGTTATTGTGTGTATCACAAATGCTTGTGTCCCATAGGATGTGTTCCTCGTCTGCTTCTCCCTCGTGAGTCCTGCCTCGTTTGAGAATGTCCGTGCAAAGGTAAGTGCTTTTCCCCAAACTACAGAGCCAGCCTAGCAGACGTTACTGAGCGCTTTAGAGCGTGGCACTGAATGCCCGCGTCTGACCTGTGCAGTGATAACGGGCATGTGTTGTGTGTGTTCAGTGGTTTCCAGAGGTGCGACACCACTGTCAGAACACTCCCATCATCCTGGTGGGAACCAAGCTTGATCTGAGAGACGATAAGGACGCCATTGAGAAGCTGAAGGAGAAGAAGCTCACTCCCATCACGTACCCTCAGGGCCTGGCCATGGCCAAGGAGATCGGTGGGTGCAGTTCCCTGACCACAGGGGGGGGGGGGGGGGGTACTAAAGCAGACCATAATATGTTTGCAGATACAGTAATGCCTTGAGATACGAGCGTCCCGACATACAACTAAGCCTTCAATGTTTGCTTTGAGATACGAGTGAATATTTGAGATACGAGCAGCTTGCAGACGCTAGAGGTGTTCAGCACAAGCTCCTCGTTTATGGGTAATTGCATATGATCGCTATAGCAATTTAAAACCTGTTTCTCCATTGTTATTAGCACTAATAAGGGATTTTTTTAGAGGGCCAGAACAGATTAGTTATTTCTCGTTATTTCTTATAGGGGAAATGATTTGAGATACGAGCAACTCGAGTTACGAGCTCGTTGTGGAACGGATTATGCTCGTATCTCAAGGCATTACTGTACTCAGGAAACATGCTAAGTTCACATTTCTCTGAGAAGCAATGCTACAGCCAGTTCTTTACACTGAGATGTGCGATCCGCGTCTTTGTTTTGGTCCGTGTGATTCTGGCCAATAGTATTTCAACATCCGGGTTGCCAGATGGTGGAAAACACAGCTTATTGCAGCCATGCAAGTCAACATATAAGCTAGTTCAGTGATCGTAGATTCACCGCGACCTAAAGAGCTTCGGCACCCATCTGAAAAGACAGAGGAAATCATACATTTGATCCCAACATAAGCAAAGAACGCCTAGTTTTATGCACATTTTGGATGGAAACGCTGAGATGCGCATTAATTCTGAATGCTCGTAATAAACGGAGTCAACTGAGGAGGATAGATGTTTTATTTGATGAGAAGGCATCGAAACGCATTTACCCAATAAATCCCTTCAAACAAAAAGCTTGCGTGAATCGGTCTCATCGGAGGCTGTGATTGGATGTCTATTTATACATTTAATACATTACTACAGAATACATTTACATTTTAATGCCCCCAAAACTGTTTTTAACTGATAATAAATGTTTGTTGATCAGAAATTTACGTTTGTCTTTGAGAATCATAAACGAAAACTTTGAAAGCGAACACAACTCATGTGTGGCAGCACATTCATAAACCAGTCAGCGAAACCGCAGTTTAGGGAACTGCCAACAAAGAATGCAGTTTATTTGATGACGATGTTAATTTTTTTGGTGTGAGGTTAGTTTTTTTAGAGTGTATTTTTGTTCGTTTTCTCAAATATTTCGTTCAGTATTATAGGCTCAAATCTAATCCCATAGAAACGCTGCTTTATTCATCAATGTTTTTGCTATATTCGCAACTTGTGATGGAATCCAGTGCTGTGGCGTTGATTTCACAGTGATGTGTGACCCGGTGTGTGTGTGTGTGTGTGTGTGTGTTCCCCAGGGTCGGTGAAGTATCTGGAGTGCTCTGCGCTCACACAGCGCGGCCTGAAGACGGTGTTTGACGAGGCCATCCGGGCCGTACTCTGCCCTCCTCCCGTCAAGAAGGGGGCGAAGAAGTGCTCGCTGCTCTAGAGCGTCTGCAAACAAAGCTGTGATCCCAATCGTATTTCTAAGGGGGGAGAAGTTAGAAATGAGACTATTCTCTCACTTACATAATCACCAGTTCCTCTTTATACCTTCACAAACCCTTTCTCCATAGATGTGGTAAAGTCTTGACCCTTGACCTGGTGCCTTCGACTAACGGATATTAACTGTGTATCCTGAAGTTGGTTCCTCAATGTTTGTTTACAGTCTTCATTTGAAGGAAATGAAGATCTTGCCAAATAGCACTATTACACTACTACTACCATTGCTATCGTTCACCTGGCGCTTGCTCCCGAATCATGAGGATCAGTCCGTGGAAGGAGGGATGGGGTTTTAGGTTTCTTCTTCATGGGATTGTGTGCACTGTTTTCCTTCTGTTCTGGTGGGGGGGTAACGTAACGCTCACTGTGCACGCGATACGCCACGCTTCACTTCTTCCTAAGCACAGTGTACTTTTATAAAGAATTTTAATTAAAGCACAGCAAATATTACCCGTGGTTCGTAAATGACTTAATATATTTTTCTATTAAAGTTACAGGTGATCAGTTTTACACGAGGTCTTTGATTGTGGGGGAAATGGGCTGAACTACAATCTCTCGATGCTAAACGAATCTGTACGGTGATCCTAACACCTGCCTTTGGCTTCGGTATATTCTCCAGTTTCTTTGGGGGGGGATTCATGCGTCTGGTTGGAGGGCGGGGCATGCCTCCCGATACCAGCGTACATGTGCGTTCAACAATCGATGACACTAATATCCTGCGGGATCCAATCTCAATATATAGCGGTTCTATATTTAAAACTCACCCTCTACAGCCATATTTCTTACATTTGTAGAAACCTTTTTCTTTTTTGACACTATATTTGCTTATGTTTACAGACTACAGTAGGATCGCACATTACAGCAGTTAGTTGGTTTATTTCCATTATAGTCGTGTATTTGTAACTCTTCTGGCATGCGTCTGAACGCTCGTCACTGATTGGAGCAGGATGGGGTCATGTGACACAACGCACAGGAAGTGGATGTGCGCTATAGAGCGGGTTCTATGCAGTTTTATCCAGATTGTAACCCTGTTTTCAGGGGTACTGATGATGTCACTTGTTTTACAGTTAATACAATGCAATAAATCTAGATCAAACCCTAGAAATGTGTTGTGCTTTAATTATAGGATGGATTTTCGCCTACTATATAGTAAGGGAAGTGTGCAATTTCAGACTCAACCACAGATATGTGAGCAGGGACTTTCTGCATCAAAGCTCAAACAAACGACACGAGTGCGGATTGGCAAACATTTATTAAATATATTGTGCAGCATTAATGAACACAACCACTGTTTGTAACCAAAGTAACATGGCAAATACTTTACACAGTTTACTGAATTCTGTACAAGGCAAGTGAGCGAAGCTGTCAGTCGTCGTTTCCGTCCACGTGTCGTAATAACGTCCCTGACGTTGTCTGTACGCTACAAAGAGACAAAACCGTAACCTTTCCACCGCCAGACATCAGAGTACACCTCAGATCTCTCATCCTTACCATTCCACTAACTCTGCTCCCACTATATCATGGATGTGATACTTCATCTGGAATTTAACCTGTGAGGTGCTGCGCCGTCCCTCCAGCTCGCTCTTCAGGATTTCACCGTATTTGGACTTCTTCACCATGCCGAGAACTGCTTTGCGTCCTGTTATGAGACAACGAATGGGACACAATCCAGTAGCAATCCTTCTTTAAATCTGCCTCCCCCACCGGTGATAGGCATGCTAATACAGTAATACCTTGAGATACAAGCGACCTGACATATCTCAAGGCATTACTGTACTTACATAATTCTGTAAAAACGGGTTAAAGCGCTGAACAGGAGTCGTGTGGTAAACACACCTACCCTTAAGGAAGTACTTGATGAATTTGCCGGAGTTTGGGATTGACAGCCACCAGCTGCCGGCGTCTCGGACCGTGAGCACGCCCGCCTTCACCAGCTGCCTGCAAACCAGAGAACATCTCAGATTAGAGAGCCGGCACCACGAGCAACACCTCAGGGTTCGAGTCCTTGCCCTCACGTGATCTCAGAGTCTGTGAAGAGGAACTCTTTCAGCATCTTCTCTTTATTGAAACTCAAATCGGAGCAGCCGGCAGTGAGTTTAGCCAGGAATCTCTCCACAGTGTCCAGCGTTCCTCTTCCGGCTTCCCCCTGCAGGACTTTGGCTCTGTAGTCGTCGGCAAACACCAGCGCGAAAGCCTCCGAGTCGAAGCCCAGCTGGAACATCAGCAGTTCGCCGCTCGCCCTCAACTCATTCTGAGCAGGAGAGGAAGAAACCAGTAGCATGGGTTAAGAAAACAATCTCTTCAGATTCAAGGAAACTTACGAGAAGCTTTTTAAAAAAACTTGCAACTGGCCACAGATTGTACGGCCATGATCTTACCAGCTGCTTGTCCACTGCGGTTCTGTCGCTGTGTAAACTGTACAGCTGGTGTTTTAAAGCCACGGGGGGGAGGCTGTCGTTGAAGAGCTTGCGTGAGAACAGAGCCATGAGCTCCTGCAAGCTTGAGCGGATATCAGCTGCTCCATCTGCTGAACAAACGCCGCACTGCACCTTCATTTCCAAACGCGCATCAGTATTGAGCTCAATTCAGTGCATAAAACCCACCGCCGGTTCCACAGACCAGGCTTAAACTAGTCTCAGACTAAAATGCATGTTTGAGCTGTTTTAACTGAAAGCAACATCTTAAAACGGCATTGATTTGTGTCAAGATAAACACCAGTAATGTGTTTTTCTAAGCTACTTAAATATCCTTATTGAACTGAAGCTTAATCTAAGCTCTGTCTGTGGAACTGGAGGGAAGTGTTTTAAGCCTATAATTGCATGTGTATTTACCATTTTAGAATTAGAAGATTAGAAAAGGTTTTAGTTAAAATAAATGTTGTAAATGAAACGTGACTCCGCCCACTAGGGGAGGAGCCAGATAAAACACATTAGAGTACTGTTTCCATAGTAACGAAAAATCCAATTTCAGAGTATGAATCTTGAGTTCATAAGCTTTCCAACGACACCTAATTTGTGATGATTAATAAAATGTTACGCCAAGTGTCTCGCTAGCAGTGACAGTTCAGGGGTTAAAATGTTAATAAATTATGCTTGCAAAGTCAGTAAAATAATTCCTGTTGAGAGTCATAAGCGGTCCGACATTATATTTAAACCTTAAATTCAGCATGAGATGGATAGTGCCCTATATGCAGTGAAACGCTTCTCGAACAAGAACAAACGGAGGGCGGGGCTTGATGATGATTGGATGGCTGTGGTCTGCTATTGGTGGATCTCGTGTGATTGACAGGTGTCATGTAAGGCGCAAAAGTAGCTTGAGATACGAAAAATATGATGATAATCGAGTCAACCCGACTACATGAATTAAATGTATATCCGCAGGAGAACAACGATGTTTTGAGATGGACAGACATGACACATCACTTTAAAAGCTCAATTGGAGTTCAAGTGTGTTTGTGTCTTACCGTGCGCGTCCCCGGTATGCGCGTCAGGTGCGCGTGCACGTCTCTTCGCTAAGCGGAAGGTGTGCGCGATGAGCGCGCGCTTTCTGCTCATTTCTGCCCGCTGTTTACAGAGAAACGCATCTGTTTTGTAACTCTTGAGCTCGCATTCTTGTTCCTCTAACACTACAGCTGACTGACGCCGCTGCTGCTTCTTCTGTGGTGTTTAGCAGGAGTCGAGCGCGTTTCCTGCCCTCTGGCGGAGTGCACGAGAACAACAAGCGCATGCGCAGACACACACACACGCGAGTGCTCCGACATTGGAATATCTTTAAAAATAAAAACAAACGTTTTATAGCACAGTTGAAAACCATGGTAAACGCTTTCAAAACAATATGTTTCAGAAAAAATGTGAACAAAGTCGCAGAAACATAAAAACTCAAATCTCAGACTACTACAACTTGTTGCTATTTTATTTATTTTTTGGTCTAGTTTTATGGCCAAACACTTTGTGCTTTATATGTGTACTCCTAAGGAAGTGAACAAACAATATTCACTAAAAACAATCTGTGGATTATCTCTTCACTGGCATTTTTAAAAAATTGGCTTGTGATTTGAGGCTAATACTAGTAGTTAAGCTAAACAAATATTTGTGAAAAATGAAGATATGTTAATCATTTATGGCATTCTGCTGGTGAGGGACAACAATAACATTCAGTTTGGATTGTATTCAAGAAACACATTCTAATCAGTTCTTGCTTTCCCTGGGAATCAAACCCATAACCTTGGCATTGCAAGCACAACTCCCTACTGTTAGACACACGGGAAAGCCTAGATTACAATTAAATGAATACAAAATAGTGTACTTTAATCTTGTTTTAAGTGTAACAGTCGTACATGTAGCAGAAAAACAGCTAGACTAACTCTTCATGTCAAGGCCTATCATGCGTCTGCTGGTCGCTTCATAGACAGACGGGAAAGAATATCACCGTTTAAACACTCGTAACAACTGTCATGTAATTTTCTTATGCTGTATTTGTAAATACAAGAATAAATCCTTTACAAAGCCAAACTTAGAAACTCTCACAACTGTTTGTGAATGTTTTCTCTGAATTCGATAGAAAATGGCCCTTTCTTGCATGCTGTTCTCATTAAACAGCCCTCTTGAACTACAAGGTTTGTGCAACATTATACCTGTGTAAAGCTAGTGTTTAGATGTATCTACAGCCTTACGAGTGTTTTTGAACAACCTCAAACATTAATGAATGTGCAGCTTTCAGTGCAACAGCTGCAAAAAGAGTAAAGCAGCAAGACTTATTGTTCATGTTGATGGTTCATAAGGTTCCAGTGTCATAGACGGATAAAAAGTTGCTCTAAAAGAAATATCAATTTAGTCAAACACTCATGTAGAAAGACAATTAATTAAGTTTATAGTTTATTCCTATATTGTCGACAGCTTTCAAAGAGTCTTAGCCAAAGTCCAACAAAACAAAATCAGTCATCTGAAATCTTGGAATATGACTAGTGGAGTAAATTAAAATAAAAAATAAAGGAATTGTTTACAAAACATGTGATTCTGGTGCGTTTAATCTTTCCTAGTAAATCATTTAAAAATGACATGAGACCTACAAATCAAATATTCAAAATGTATCAAACAGCACATTTTTGATATGAACAAAGTTATGAGTTCCAGGTGTGAAAATACACACCAAGATTAGGTTTCATGAGAATTGCATAACAACATGTTCTCCTGTGGTTGTTAAACACCCCAGGTGAATAATCTGAAATGTAGATTTGTCAGAAGCTTTCTTGTAAACAAGAAAGTAGAGCAATGGTGTTCACAACACCAAGGTCATGGGTTTGTTCCCAGGGAAAGCAAGACTGATTGAATGTGTTCCTTGAATGTAATGTAAGTCGCTTTGGATAAAAGCGTCTGCCAATTGCATAAAAAAGGCTTAGTCATACAAAAAAACAAAGTTTTCTGATGAGATAATTGTCACAAACACTTCCAAAGTGTCACAGTCATGTTGTGTCGCTTCTAACTTACTGTTCCCTTCTGTCTCCGTGTCTCCCTGCTACACACACTGTATAACTAACCTATTCAACAAAAGACTTTTAAAATGGGCTTACCCGCTGTTGCCCTGCTGGTGTTAGAGCAGGGAGTCCGCTGGAATTACACACCCGAGACTTTATAAATCTTGCGTGCCGCAAGCTCAGCACTTTCTACCGCATTGGGCTGAGCGAGACGTCCTATGGACAACTTCGTGGAGTGGGTGCTGGTGAATAACAGCTCACCATTCACCATCAGCTGGGCATGGGCCGACAACAGCCCCACTCCACATCCAGAGACCAGCCAACCACCGCCGAGCACGATTGACGAGAGGACGTCGCCAGAGCCCACCACAGACTGTGGAGACCTCACCGCCGTGGTCGGAGAGAGTCATTGCCTCGGGACTGGATCCACAGTAGATGTCTGACCAGGTGCGAGAGCTGGTAACGTCATCTGTCAATGAGGGGGTTTGTGGAGCTTGAGGGCCGGGAGGAGAGCCCCGCACACGACCTCACCACGGTGGATGGACTGATGGTGATTACTGGACTTCATGACTGTGTTTGGGGGGTTTACGAACTGATTTCCCCGCTGGTCCTATCCAGTCCTGAACTGATTTCCCCGCTGGTTCTGCCCAGCTCTGAACTCTGCCCTGAACTGCCTCCTGTGTCCCTTGCATCTCCAGTTTTCCCACCCAGCCTCCCTCTCCCACCGCCTCTGCCAGTCCAGCACCAGTCCAGCACCCCACTCTGCCAGTGTCCGACACCTCATCACCGGCTCTCATCTACACCTGGGAGCCTCCTCATGTCTCTGGTCCACCAGCCTGCCAGGCACAGAGGTCCCCTGGACTCTGCCTCCAACCTCTGTGCCCATCGCTCCACCTCGCCCATCGACACATCAGATCCACCCTGGCTCCTCCCTCCCTCGACTCCACCAAAGACCTTTGGCCATACAGTTCCACCGGGCTCCCTCGTCTCTCTGGCTCCACCTTGGTCAGTCATCGTCTTGCCTTCGGTTACATCTGGCTCCTCCCTCCCCTCGGCTCTGCCTTCGTCCTCAGCCGCACCGGATCCACCTCTGTCCTCGGATTCCACCTCGGACGCTCATCACCACAGTTCCACCTCGGACGCCTCCAAGCGTTGGCTCTTCGGTTTGTTGGCTGCATCTTGACCTCCTGCCACCACCTCCACCACCTGGCCATCACCATGGCTCCACCCACCTTTGAATCCGCCCTGGGGCTTCCCCCTGGCTGGTCTCTGCAGTCCCGTCTGGCACCCCCTGCTCCTGGCTTCCCCCTGGCTCAAAATGATCGATCACACTCCAAGATTTAGTTGTGACTTTTGACCCATTAACTAAGACTTAAGCCTTGTGGCTCTGGCCAGTCTAGGAAGCCAGTTTTAGTGCTTTTAGATGCTAAACAAGACTCCGTGGCTCTTTTCCCCCATGTTAGGCATGAAAAAGAAAAGGCCATCTTAAAACCATTAGGAGGGACACCCAGAATGCAAATAAATGTCTGTATGCCCTAATTTAACTCTAAGTCCAACCATTTCAACCTGTATACAAAATATTCTTATGTGTATGCAAGTCACCATGTTGTAATCATCTTAACTATGTTTTGTAGTTAGTTTTGGGTGTTTAATACTTGTAACCATGTGTAAGAAGAAATTCCTCTGTCTTTTCCCCCTGCCATGTTTAGTCTTTAAATGTTCCTTTCTTTATGCTTTAAACAATGATGTATGTTATGTTACACTAAAATGCATCATATTATTTTGATCACCTTCTTGAGCCGAGTCTGTCTATGGGTCATGGGTTCGATCCCAGGGAAAGCAAGAACTGATTCAATGTGTTTCTTGAATGCAATCAAGTCACTTTGGATATAAGCGTTTGCCAAATGCATAAATGTAAATGTAAGTCTGTTCAAATCCGTGATTGACCATCCACTCAAGAACATGGGTCTTCCTGTGTGTCAAGAATCACAGACACCCGGATCTCTATTCACTCGTTTCTCTTCCCTTTGTTCCACGCTTCCTGCTCCTGCGACCCAGTCTGTTCATTTCTCCTCTTTCTGGCGAACCTTACCTTCAGTCCAGACAAAGAATCTCTCCAAACGCAGGTGCCAGCCAAAAATACCCATTTAAGTATTAATTATCGATTTTCATATTCGTTTTAAGATTATTTGCCTTAAGGTGTTTGATTCCATGCTGCCTCTCAAAAGTTAACTGTTTATGCACAAACCGGATCTTAAAACTAAGACTGATTCTGCAAAGCCGAATCAAGCCATTTATATTCGTGTGTAGTTAGTTATCAATTTAAACATTTACATTTATGTTTGATTTATGTGTGTTAGATCAAAACATGTTGTGATTAAATATGTGCTACACCATCCATTTTCTGAGCTTTCTGCATGTTTTTGGGCTGTGGGGGAGACCGCAGACCTTTGAAAACCTACTGTGAATTTTTATTTGTAATTAGTGAAACCCAAATTCATCACAAATATGATGAATGTCAGGCTGGTATGAACACAACATATGATATTGTTGAGGACAATGTAAAGCGAGGCTGTTCTTTGAATAATCTTTAGTTGTCTCTTAATTAAAGCACTAGTGGAAGTGTTTGCAGATGTGCAGTGAATGTGCTCATGAATGGCCTTTGTGAATCAGTTTAGATTGACCTCCTGTTTGACTGCGACGAGTCAAAGCCCTGCAAGTAATTACTGCTCTTTTGTGATGTTTAACAATGAAATGAATGTGAATCTTTAAAAATCTCATTATCTATAACTAACAAGACAAGCTAAATATGGGATCAAATTTAATAGACATTGTCAGATTCAGATGAGCGGGACGGTTTTGTTTGCCTTGCGTAACATCAGTTGTGTCACATTCAAAGAGACAAATGTCTTTGTTTCCCCCAGAAACTATAAAACGTCACAGGTGAAGTTAGTAGGAATCTGCTCTGGGATTTTGATCATTTTTCAGCATTTGCTAGCAAAGGTAAATGTTTACCAGTTTAAATTCTTATGAAGTGGATATAGTTAAAGAATGTGCAAGTGCTCATGTCTGTTGTTGTTTGTAGGAGCTGAAATGGTTCTTCAGCACAGGATCTCTTTGCTGCTCCTCCTCTGTTCATCTCCTCTTGGTAAACTATTTATCTAGCTGCAGTTGAGATTTAAAATACCTTCTGGTTATATTTATAATTCACAAAAGCCTTCTCAAAAGGATGAGCTTGATTTGTTTAGGAGGAATAGCGTGAAGTCTAAGACCACTAGTTTGTGTTATAGTTTATTATTTGTGATTGGAATCTGATAAATGATTGACTTTCACACTGTGTATTTCAATAGTCAACTTTCATTGGTTACTTTATATTTCAACATGGAAGCCAGCAATGTGTTCTCTTTTCACGTGGTTCATAATCACATGTTGATCTGGCTCTATAGTGTTCTCTGCTGGGAACTCGTCAGCCGCTCCCTGTGACCGGCGCTGTCTGGCAAACACTCGGGTCGCTAGAAAGCTGCTCAGCGCACCACAGAACGACAACTGTACCGTCGTCGTAAACATCACCTCCATACAGTATGAGACATTGTCTTTCGTAAGTGTCACGTTTGACTTGTTGATCGCCATCTATGTTTGAAAAGCACAAATATACTTACAGCTGTATGTCATAATTCTGTCACCATGTGTCAGGATACAAAGGGCATGGAAATGACCAGCCGTATCAAGGTAAACATGGTGAGTAGACAAGTTCTTAAATTTCACTAAAATCTCCTTAAAAAATTGTTGGTACAGTGATTGTCACCTTTTAACATTTAGTTAAGGGAATACTATTATAAAATATTATATAGTTTGTAATGAGCAAGAGTGCCGTTATACTGAGTTTTAGCTCAGCAGTTGTGCTGATATTCATTATTGTGTGTGTGATATTTCTCCTTTTCAGCAGTTCTAGAAACAAGAAGATGATATTGAGTATTTCAGGCATAAACTGACCTTGCACTTATAATCCATATAATCGTTTACTATGCAGGATCTTGCAAAGTTATTGAATAATTAGAAGCCAAATTGTCAGGGTTCTATCACTTCGGTTTGGGTTTCTAGTGTTTTGGCTGACAGAGCTTTGACACTGCCCCTTGTCGTGTCTATGTGAGAGCGTGGGGCTACTGTCGCGCGCGCTCTCGTCTGCGTGCTTTCATGTGGGGGTGTTGCGTGCAGTTGGTATGGTTACTAGCTGCGCTCTGTCTCGTCACATTCATGTGAACACGCTGCGATGTGCGTCATGTTTTGTTATTGTGTAACCCCGCCCATCATGTTCCCTTGTTTTCCTGTCTTTGTTATCCCTCCCAAAGCCGAGTTCCGTCCGGTTCTCTCTGTTTAAGTTTCGTAAATCTAGTTTATGTTCAGTTATGGTTTTCCCCCTTGAGGCAGTTTTTGTTTGTGTTTTGTTTTATTTATTTTTTGTAATAAATCCCTTCTCACCGCACATCTGAGTTCTCGCTACTTGATCCGTGACTAAAATATTCCCCATTAAATTTTTTTTAATAATTTAATATGTTAAGAAATATGTGCTGTAGCAATCTGTAATTGACCAATCAGAATCAAGCATTTTAAAGAGCTGTGTAATATTGTGAAACTAAATGAAAGGCTGTTTATTTCACTTAAACTGTTGGAAAAATGTTTTGTCCCAACAGGAATGGAGGGATCCTGATCTTGGATGGATGCAAGAGAGATCTAGATTTCCAACAATTATTTTACCTGTTGATAGAATCTGGATTCCTGGGATAGTTTTGGACAATGCGTGAGTTGAACTCAAGACATACCACATATTCTAATAACTGACCTATTTTAATAATAAGATAAGAGAGATACACATTCAGTGACTGGCATGGTTGAGATAAAATGCCAGACATTTACTTTTTTTTATTAAGGGCCATGAAATACATGTTCAGTCTAAGCAACTACGGCTGATACCTATAAAATCACACCAGTTTTGGGTTGAGAGCCTGGAGTAGACTATTTGGAAATACATCAGTATGTAGTCACAGTTTCAGGGTTTTTTGTGGTTCAAACGAAGGCAAGGAAACAAGGAATAACTCAAATAACAGTTTAATGCTGAAAACTCAAAATAAACCAAAAGGGCATGTACCATGCAAAACTTTTCAATAACGCAAACAGGCCGAGACCAGAGAGTGACTGAAAGAAATAGGAAATGTATACACAAGGGCTGATGAGGGAACAAGACACAGCTGACAAGAACAACGAGGTGACTAATGACGAGACAGGGCGTGGGAAAACACTGGGAGATCACAGGAGGAACCAGGAAGTACACAGAGACACGACAGACACGTAACAGATCTCTCTCTTTCTCAATGCTCTCAGAGTAGAAACAACCGTAGAGCCGTACACTAAGGACGTGCAGGTGAGGAGGGATGGGACGGTGGAGCATGCGGTGGTTTTGTTCACGACGGTGAGCTGTGAAATCAACCTCTTCAACTACCCCTTTGTGAATGGAGAATGTCCTGTGGCCATTAACGGATGGAGCCAGAAATGTAAGATCATAATTTCTGGGAAATGCATCATCTGAGCCAGCTTTCCATTGTTTCCCCAAGCAAATAGAGTTGTGTAAATATGGTCTATAATAGAGTTATTATCTCACGGCCTGATTAAGGTGGAACCACACTCGCTTTAGTCAATGGCTCCTGTGGAAGTTATATTGGTAAAGAATTTGTCCTCTTGTTTGTTTGATCTAGCTTGTGCACTCAAACTCCAGATTTCTGAAAAAGTGTCTTTGGTTCCTGGTTCTGGAGAAGAATGGCAGACTACGGACGTCATCAAAACTGTGGATTCATCAGATCGTGTTTTTCTCAAAGTAAATGAATTGTTCAATTCTAACCCTCTCATCAAGAGCATTGAGTTTAAAGAGTCTATCAGTGTTACCTTGAACACTCAAAGCAGAAATTATCCTTAGTGGTCACCAGGGGTTCCTCATCAAGCTTTAATTCACTTTTTTAATTAATATAACACCTGTATTATGAAGTGTATTATTATTATTCAAAGATCAAAATAATCAACATAATTTCAAATGCTAATAACATATTTTTCCCCCCTTCAACAATAAACCGAATGGTTTAACTTGTGAAGTGATTACATAAACCTATACTTGTTTGTTAATGAATGGATGTTGCTCTTGGCGTTTCATCTGAACAGGTCCTTCTGTCTATTAATCCCTTCGGTGCTGTTGTGACCCTGATCCTGCCCAGTGCACTAATAATGCTGGCTGACCTGGTGAGCTCTACTCTGCCATTTGAAGGAGGAGAACGCAACTCTTTTAAGGTCACCTTGGTTCTGAGCTTAACCATGTTCCTCCTCATCCTCAACGATCACCTGCCTAATGGTGGGAGCTGCAGCCCTCTTCTCTGTAAGTGTAAGAACACAGAAAGAGAAAGAATCGGCTCCATTTGAAACAAAACACTAGTTTTGATGGTGTATGTTTGTAAAGTTATGATGTAGTGATGTAAAGTGATACTGACAGCACTTGTTTAATCCTAATGAAAAGCACTCAGGAAGTCGAGACAAGATTATAGGTTTTGTGTATGTAACGCAGTTCAATGTTCAGGGAGGAAGGAGGCGGGAACCGGCAGACATTCAATAAACTTTTAATCATAAATAAAACATAAATACAAAATAAAAGTCATGGCGACGGTCCCTCACGGAGGGACGCAAAACTCAACATAAAGTCCAGGCCTGGTCCTCTCTCGTCTTTCACTGTCGTCACTCCTCCTTTTATGCCTCCGCTCCTTTGTGAGACGAGAGACCGATGGCTCGCAGGTGACGCTCATTATCAATCACACCACCGGTTCTCGTGACGCTCTCACGGTCCCTCGACCTCGCCCTGCTCGCCACATACCCCCAATGCCCTTCGCAGGCCGGGGGGTACCCACGAGTCTGCGCTCTACTCCCCCCCCCCTCATCCGGGGGGGGCCCGATCACGGCGGTCGCGGCACCTGGGGGTAAGGACAGACGAGGCAAGGGAAAAGGAAACGGAGGCAGGAGGAGCGACAGAGACAAGAGAGGGGAGAGAGGAAAAAGAAAAAGGAAAAGAAAATCTTGGTCCAGATCCCAGACACGCTAACTCTCGGTCCTAGACTGACCGAGAGACTTCCTCGCGGCGCCATGCGGTGGCACCGGACGCTAATCAGTGGACGGCTTGGCGCTCCTCCTCCTCCTGGCAGCCGGCGACGACTCCTCTCGAGGGCAGCCGGAAGCGAGTCCCCTGTTTCCTGCAGCGCTGCGAGTCCTCCCAGCAGCGAGGGCTCTCCGACAGCGTGTCCCTCCAACCTCCCGGGTTTTGGCCCCAATGTAACGCAATTCAGGAAGGAAGGAGGCAGGAACCGGCAGACATTCAACAAACTTTTAATCATAAATAAAACATAAATACAAAATAAACGTCATGGCGGCAGTCCCTCACGGACGACTGCCGCCCACAGACTCAAAACTCAACATAAAGTCCAGGCCTGGTCCTCTCTCATCTTTCACTATCGTCGCTCCTCCTTTTATGCCTCTGTAGAATGCCTCATGTAGAATTAAATAGGTCTGTTTTTGGGACCATGGGGATTAGAGACTTAAGTCAATTCACAGTTATTTACATAGAGCTATCTTTATATAAAACAGATTGTTTCAAAGTAGCTTTACATTGATAATTGATGATGCATTGTGAAGGTTGTAATTTTTTTCTTGCCCTGCATTTATTATAAATTTACTGTATCACTGCCTATGCGTAAAGCATTACAGCATACTTTAAAAAGGGCTTTCTTTTAATAGACTAGAATTAGATCATGATGTGAATGGCATTTTCTTTGTGCCCTCCTCTAAAGACTATCACTTCAGCTTCTGTCTGGCCTGTCTGGTTCTGAGTACGCTGACGTCCATAGTGCTGTCGCGTCTGTCTGTAGAGGACAGCTTTCTGCTGTGTAAACGGCGCTCCGCCAAGGTTCATCCATCAAACAACAGCAAAACGCAACATGACAGCCTGGATCAGGAAAAAGGTATGATATGATTGTTAGCATGGGCTAGTTAGCTTAATTGATCTTATGTGAATTAAGTGTTATGATCAAGTGTGCATTTTATATTTATGCATTTGGCAGACGCTTTTATCCAAAGCAACTTACATTGTATTCAAGGAACAACTTCATTGGGTGTCTTCTGAGCATGAACTGTCTTGGACATAAATAGAGTATTGAAGAACATGAACGGTTCTTCTGAATATAACTCGTCTTGCCTACAACTTGCTGCCAGAGACCTGCAGATCTTCCTCTCACATTACTGAGCCACATTTGGCTTGATGGAGGAAACAGTTGAGACTCTCAGTATAGCTTGAAAATGATCGTCAGTAAGTAGACCTGAACTTGGACTTACTGGAGTTCAAGGTTGAGAAAAAAGTGATCCTCGCGCTGCGTCAAACGCTTTGGGTAACCTAGACAAAGTCTTGTGAAGCACTATGTAAACAATCGAAAGAACAATCGACCGAGTGTGAAGTCGCATGTCGGTGACGTCATGAACCAGGATCATAAATATGTGCCAAAAACCGGTGACAGCAGTTAAGAGTGTCTTCAGCAAACATTGTGTGAGAGTGTGTGTGTTTACTGTCGAGCTGATCTTACTGAATTCCCAAACGAGTTTAAAAAGTGTCAACTTTTCAGCTCTGAGGAGATGGATGTTGTCAGCATAAACGCTAAGAGTGAGGATTCGCCAAACTCATATGATGAGCTGATAGAGGTAGTGACTCCCGCTGTGGCTACACTCAATATGCGTTCGTCCCAAGAACACGACGAACGATATCTGCCACCGCAAGTTAATCGCCCCCCCCCGCAGGGACTTACCCTTCATTTTAGATCTCCACACTGAGATGTGGAGATCTTGAGGAGGCCCGCCACCCACAGAGTATTTACACCAAAAGATAAAATGTATACGACTCTGGTGGATGCGCGTGATTTTGGTTATGGTCCTCTTGCACTTGCGAGCCACCTCTCTCCACAATCCGTGTCGACACTGAAAGCCCCGGCGCTGCCCACTAAGCCCATGAGGGTAACATCTTTCCTTGTGGGCAGGGCGTACTCCGCAGCCAGTCAAGCAGCGGTGTGTCTTCACACCATCACCTTGTTACAAGCTTATCAAGCGAAGCTACTAGAGGACCTCGATGAGGGCAGCGGCGTAGGAACAGTGGCGGTAGCTGAGCTCCGCCGAGCCACAAATCTCTCTCTCCGGGCTACCAGGGAAACGGCCGCATCTATTGGCCCTTCCATGGCAGCCTGTGTGGCCACGGAGAGACATCTGTGGCTCAACCTTTCGTCTTTAAATGAGAAAGAGAAATTTTTTATGTTGGATGCCCCCTTTTCACCTTCTGGACTTTTCGGCGACACTGTAATATCAGTTTTTCGATAAGTTCCAGGAGGCAGCTAAACAGCAGGTGGCATTCAACATCCTTTTGCCGCGCCGCCCTCAAACCGGGGCTGTCATAGCGGGCCGCTCAGAGGCAGAGTGTCGTCAACCTCCCCAGAAATCCGGCGGGTCAGGCCAGCACTCCCAGCCTCAGCCTTCTGGCAGGAGGACGGATCTGCAGACCGTTACCCTCGCCAAGAAGGCTACTTTGAAGAGGTCCTGACACCAGATGCGCCAGGACCCCCAGAAACGTTCCTCTTCAGTTGCCGCCAGTACAGCTTGCACTAAGAAGAGCGCCCCCTCTAAGGAGGGTCCTAGAGCATTAACACCAGGCTACATACCTGCTGCAGCCCTTCTGCCCTCCCCCCTTTGGTGACAAGGACCAGTAATTTAAGAACAAGGTCTGTTCAGTGCGAGGACTGGACATGTACGTCCACAGGCCTGCCCCTTGGCGTAAATCAGACCAGCTGTTTGTTTGCTTCGGGACCCCTGGCTTATGAGTCGGTCGGATCCCCACCTCCACTGAGGGTCCGCGCCCATTCTACTAGGAGTGTGGCTGACTCTAAGGCTCTTCTATCAGGTTTGTGATGCGGCAGGCTGGTCCTCCCCGCACACATCCTTGAGGTTTTACCAGCTTGACCTCAACTCCTTCCCGGGAACACGGGTCCTCTCGTAGTGAGCTACGAGACACTCGGTCTTCGTCACTGAGGTGGCGTTGGTATATCGTTCCCCAAAGCGTTCGACGCAGCGGGTTCCCTTGAAAGGGAATGTCTCAGGTTACATATATCGTGCCTTCCGGGCTTGCTTCAGACACTCCTCTAAGCTGCCGCCACCGGTTTTCACCGAATATTTATGACCCTGGTTCATGGCGTCACCAGTTCACTCACACTCGGACGATCGATCTTTAAATTGTTTACATAGTGCTTCACAAGACTTTGTCTAGTTTCCCCAAAGCGTTCGACACAAAAGCAAGACCAGTCTAGTGATCATGACCCACACATAAGATGCTACACAGACAAGACAAAAGACGCACACACACAAAAGACGAGACATTACGGTAGTGTCAGAGCTCTGCCACAAAACTAAGAAATTACTAGACCGAATGTGGCAGAACCCTGAGACTTTGCTTCCCGAACAATGCTAGGTAGATGATATCTAATGATATCTAGGTGAGAGAGTTTCATTGTGTTGGTTTTTATCTAGCAAATAAAATCGTCTAGCAGACGGTCGGTTTAGCCAGACCGGACGGTTGTTTCCTGACCTGGACCTCAGTAGTCAAGGTTAAGACTATGTGCCATATTAATACAGAGAAGAGCGGCACTATCCCAGAAGGAAAAAATACCATCTTACCATATTTGCCAGCGCTTTTAAATTTGCTTTGACATCAGGCGCTCTGGCTTCTGTCAAACCTGACTATACTGGCCGTAGACCAGGGGTCGGGAACCTATGGCTCTTTTGATGGCTGCATATGGCTCGATGGCTCCGCTACTTCCGCCCTCGGACGACAGGTAGATCGCACCGCTCCTCGCTCTGCTACTTCCGCTCTCGGTCGGCGCTCTGCCCCCCCCCCCCCCCACCCCCGTCGACAGATAGATCGCTGCGCTAGCACCACCCCCTCGACAGGACTATGGCTCTACACAGTTTCATATTCTAAAAATTGGGGGTATATGGCTCTCTCAGACTAAAAGGATCCCAACCCCTGCCGTAGACTATTTTCACATTCCGAGTAATAGAATCGCCAATGACTAGGGCACTTTCAACAGGTTTCTCAGTGGGTGCGTCACTGAGTGAGGAGAACCTGTTTGATGTTCTGATTGGAACGGAACAGTGGTTTTACAGACATTGCAAGTGACAATCACAGGAGAAGATGACTTGACTCACTGTGTTTGTTGACTGTTTGTATATATTTGAATATTGTCTAGCAATATAAATATCAAGTGAAGATAAAAAAACAAAAACAAAGCTATTCGAAGCAAAAAACGCAATTCACTCAGGCAGACAGGAAACTGAAAACAACATAGTGAAACTGCATATTCTCTCTTTTTAGTGTGCTAAAGTTCTGTTTAGTGAGCTAAAGACTATCTTTATCAGAGTCTTACAAGTAGGCAGCTCCCTTGTGGCAATGACGTTGCCTCCAGAGCTGGAAAAGCTTAAGTCGGAGGCTCCTTTATTTATCCAGAGGGAAAATCTTTTGTTTTGTTTGTTTCATTCATTCCATTTCAACCAGCCTCCCCTATGTGGGTAACTCAGTAGGTGACTCTCTTGTATAAATAACGAAATAGAAACAGGCTATTCCTGTCCTTCTGTGCACTGGAGATCACGTATTTTGACGGCACGTATGTTACGTGTTGCATGTCTTTGAAACTGCGTAAAATGCGTGACGTCACCGCGCTACAGTCTGCAGCGAGGAGTATTTGTGGAGATCTGAAATGTGGTTGCGCTTGTACATTTACATTTACTCATTTAGCAGACGCTTTTATCCAAAGCGACTTACAATTTGAGGAATATAGAAGCAATTTGTCCAAAGGATACAAAAACACATAAGAGCGCTTACAATACAAAGTTTCAAACATTCTGAATACAAGTAGCACAAGCATGGGGAGTAGAGAAAAGGGAAATGTTTTTTTTTTTTTTTGTGAGTGCATGTGTGTGTCATGTTAGGTGCTCATGGAAGAGATGCGTTTTTAGTAGTTTTTTAAACCTCGACAGGGAATCTGCATTCCGGATGAGGGCAGGGAGTGTGTTCCACCAGCCCGGGGTGGTGAATGAAAATGTTCTTGTGATCGTTCTTATTCCTCTCTGTGATGGAACCACGAGTCGCCGCTCGTTGATCGATCGAAGGTTTCTGGTAGGTGTGTAGAGTTGTACCAATGAGTGGAAGTATGAAGGTGCTGAGTTTGTGTAAGTTTTGTATGCAAGAGTCAGTGCTTTGAATTTGATGCGTGCTGCGAGAGGGAGCCAGTGTAGTGAGATGAAGAGTGGTGTGACATGAGACCTTTTCGGTTGGTTGAATACCAGACGAGCTGCTGCATTCTGGATCAGTTGCAGGGGTTTGATTGCATTTGCAGGAAGCCCAACCAGAAGAGCGTTGCAGTAGTCCAGTCTGGAAATGACCATGGCCTGCACCAGAAGTTGCGTAGCTTGCTCAGTGAGGAATGGCCTGATCCTCCTAATGTTGTACAGTGCAAACCTGCATGATCGAGCCGTCTTTGCAATGTGGTCCTTGAAGGTCAGCTGGTCCTCAAAGATCACTCCAAGATTTCTGACAGACTTTGAAGGGGTTATCGTGGTAGCACCGTTCTGGATAGTGAAATCATGCTGTCGGGTTGGATCGGCAGGAAAGACTAAAAGCTCCGTCTTTGCCAGGTTGAGCTGCAGATGATGCTCTTTCATCCATGTCGAGATGTCCGCTAGGCAGCTTGTGATTCTCGCAGCCACCGTTGGATCATCTGGTTGAAATGATATGTAGAGCTGAGGGTCATCTGCGTAGCAGTGATAGGAGAAGCCGTGTGCCTCTATGATGGGACCCAGTGATGTGGTGTACATGGAGAAGAGAAGTGGTCCAAGAACTGAGCCCTGTGGAACACTGAGCCCTGTGGATCAGTTGACATTCTTTGGAGACCTCCCCGCACCATGCCACCCTGAAGGACCTATCCGTGAGATAGGATTCAAACCACTGAAGGGGAGTTCCGGTGATGCCCAGTGACGAGAGGGTAGATAAAAGGATTTGGTGATTAACAGTGTCAAAGGCAGCAGAAAGATCCAAAAGAATGAGAACTGACGATTTTGAATCAGCTTTTGCACTCCTTAGAGCTTCCGTGACAGATAGTAATGCCGTCTCGGTTGAATGGCCCTTCTTGAAGCCAGACTGGTTGATGTCCAACCGGTCATTCTGAGACAGAAAAGAAGATACTTGGTTAAAAACAACACGTTCAAGAGTTTTAGATATGAATGGCAGGAGAGAGACAGGTCTGTAATTATCAACGAGTGATGCGTTCAATGTGGGTTTTTTGAGCAGTGGGGTTACCCGAGCCTGCTTGAACGCGGTGGGGAAGGATCCCGTGTGAAGGGATGTGTTGATGATGTGAGTAAGTGCTGGTAAGATTGTAGGAGAGATGGCTTGTAGAAGGTGTGAGGGGATTGGGTCTAAAGGGCAGGTGGTTGGATGGCTGGAAAGGAGAAGTTTAGATACGTCTACCTCAGTGAGTGGAGAGAAGGTTGAGAGAGTGTTTCTGGTTTCAGAGGGCAGTGTAAATTCGTGTGTGAGTGGAGGTGAGAACTGGCTACTGATAGTTGCAGTTTTGTTAATAAAGAAATGGGCAAAATCATTTGCAGTTAAAGAGGTAGAGGGAGGTGGTGGAGGGGGAGAGAGTAGAGAATTGAATGTTTTGAAAAGTGCATGCATGTTGGAAGTGCTGTTGATCTTGGTGTGGAAGTGTAAAGATTTAGCAGTATGGACATCAGTAGAAAAGGTAGAGAGAAGAGATTTATACAAACTCAGGTCAGATGGGTCCTTTGACTTGCGCCATTTTCTCTCAGCTGCCCTTAGCTTGGCCCTGTGTTCACGAAGAACATCAGTTAGCCAGGGGCTAGAGGGAGTAGCACGTGATGACCTGGAAGAGAGTGGACAGATATTATCTAGGCAAGACGTTAGAGTAGAACATAAGGTATCTGTTGCTGTATTCGCATCCAGAGTTGAGAACTGTTTGTGAGAGGGAAGAGAGGATGAGACGATAGAGGAGAATTGAGAAGGAGAGAGAGAGCGCAGGTTACGCCTGAAAGTGACTGGAAGAGGGGTTGGTGTTGCAGGATTAGTAAGATGCATATGAAATGTAATGAAAGAGTGGTCAGAAACATGCAGTGGTTTAACTAGAGTGTTGTCTGTGGTGCAGTTGCGTGTGTAGATCAAGTCGAGTTGATTGCCCGACTTGTGAGTACCTGTGGTGATGAGTCGGTTGAGGTCAAATGAGGCTAGGAGAGAGAGGAAGTCTGTAGCGCAAGGCTTCTCCAAATGTATGTTGAAGTCACCAAAGACGACCAGCGGAGTGCCATCTTCAGGAAATGAGGACAGCAGCATGTCCATCTCCTCAACAAAGGTGCCCAGCTGACCTGGAGGGCGATAGATTACAACAAAGTGGATTATTGCAGGAGATGAAACTGTAATGGAGTGAAATTCGAACGAATTGTACATGCATAAGGAGGAGTTAGTAGAGTATGTCCAGTTGTTAGAAATGAGGAGACCTGTGCCCCCACCCCTCCCAGACTGGCGAGGAGTGTGGGAGAAAGAGAAATTGTTAGAGAGAGCAGCGGGGGTTGCTGAGTCCTCTGGACGAATCCATGTCTCAGTCAAACCTAGGATATTAAGAGCAGAGTTAGTAGCAAAGGCTGGGATAAAGGTAGCCTTATTGACTGCTGACTGACAGTTCCAGAGACCTACAGAGATGGAGAGAGGTGCATTAGAGGAAGGAACAGAATGCAGGTTGTTAATGTTGCGCCACCTTCGGCGAGTGTTAACAGAGCGACGTTGAGAGACGACAGGAATATACTGAAAGCACATGATAGCAGAGAAAGTGTAGTGTGAAAGTAAGAAAAAGGGAATAGAAATATTAGACAGACTTGCTGGTGTCGTTGCTCGGTGGAGTCGCGCAGGTAAAGTCGAACGTCTTTACACTCGTCTGTCTTCACACGAGGACGCTGAAACGCTTCCGCTGACGCTTCCGTGACAGCGTGCGCAGCAGCTAATTATCCTGTTTCGGTGAAAACAGCCAAATGCCACGCCCACAGCTCCGCGTTGCGTTAGAAGTGCAATAGAAGGCAAAAACACACGAGGTAGAAAAACTGTTTTGATCGAAACTAGCACGCCGAGTCGCCACGCGGTAAACAAACAAACAATAGCAGTACAGTTACCACAGTTACCAAAGATTACTCCTTGCTAATGACTACTGATTCGCAGAATGAAACCAAAACAAAGTATGTAAACAAGACTCACGTGTTCTCTCTCAGCTGGCAAACGCTTCTCCTGTGTCTCTTGTGTCTCCCCCTTGGTGTTTGTAGGTAGGTCTTCTGCTATCAAAAAAAAAGAGTTTGAGATGAATACAGAAGAAAATAGTTATATTTATATAGCACTTATTTTGGTACGCAAAGTGCTTTACATATGCAAGGGGGGAATCACTTCAACCACCACCAATGTCCAGCATCCACCTTGATGATGTGACGGCAACCATATCGCACCAGAACGCCCACCTCACGCCAACTTATTGGTCGAGGAGACAGGACGATGAAGCTAATCAGTAAATGGATGATTACGAGGCCATGATGGACCAAGTCCAATAAACAAATTTATGTCAGGATTAAACACCCACACTTCACGAAGGACATCCTGAGATTTTCCATGAGCATAGAGAGTCAGGACCTCGGTATCGTCTCAACCAAAGGATGGTGCTTGTTACGGTGTACTATACCCATCACTATACTGGGCTGTTAGAGCCCCCACAGACCACAGGATAAGCACCCCTGCTGGCACCCCTACTGACACCCCTAGTGACAGCTCTTCCATCAGCAACCTGGTTTTCCCAAGGATGCCTCCCATCTAAGTACTAACCAGGCTCAACTCTGCGCAGCTTCAGTGGGAAATCAGCCTTGGGCTGCAGGGTGATATGGCTGCTGGACAAAAAGAGAGTTTGAGATGATCCCAGACCAGTGGCGTAGCCTCAGATTTTCAATTGTTTAAAATCGCGACTGTGAAAATGAAAGTGAAAGCACATATCGCCCGACGCACAAGATGATCACAACGCACCCCCACCGCATTGTATACAGCCAGTCGTGGCCGAGTGGTTAAGGTAATAGACTAGAAATCCATTGGGGTTTCTCCACACAGGTTTGAATCCCACCGCTTGGCCCCCTCATTTTAAGCTGGGCCCCCTCAAAAAAAATTCTGGCTACGCCCCTGTCCCAGACTACAGGGCCTATTGTAGATTCTACCCTACCCAGATTTTGGTATAACTTTCCCTCCTGGACCTCCGCACTCAGTTCTGGCTCAGGCAGATTTTGGGGACTATAGCACAGCCATTTATTTTAGCCATTTCAAGTTTCCTCTAGCAGCCATGGTCAACCTTTCACATAGATATTTTTGCCTCTATTGGCCCTAGTCCTAGCCTAGTCTAATCTGGGGTCACAGTCTTGGGTGAGGATTGGACTCCTCTTGATGGGAGTCTTCGGTTCCCCATAAAGCCCATCTCTGGCCCTGGTGAAAAGCAGCTTTTGCCTGAGCATTGCATCACTTAATTCAGGAATGCTGGTTGTGAGAGATGCTGACCTTAGGTAAGGAAGGGTAGAGCATTTTGCTAGCAAATGCTCGCCTGTGGTGCTTAGAGGTTGAAGCAGATCCCCCATATACAGAAGCTTCATGCCTCCCCCTACAGTGGGTTTCTTAGTAGGCTCGCTTCCTTATGTATTCATGAAGCTGTTTCTTTCTCCCATCATACTGGGTTTTTCAAGCAGACAATCCTTTCAGAAGTTTTTACAGGTCAAAGCTGTCTCCCCCTCATTGCTGGAATGCCACATTGACACCAATCTGACATCAATCATGACTTTAGCTTATTCAGCTCAAATCACAAACAAAACACATTTTTTCATGCATGTAAGGAATTAAACATGTAACTGTCTCTATCAACTTAATCATACCAAACTGTGGAAATACTACTGTTACCCACTTGTAGATCTGTTTGGCCAGAGAGAGGAAAAGAGTTTATGGAAAGGCATCTTTGTGTTTGAGAGAATGACAGTGACTTTTTTTTCATAAATGCATTGTGCAGCACTATGTGCACCAGAACACACATTGCATTGTTTTTGCATTGAAATACTATGTGGAAAATTGGTTAGTGTAAAAAACTGTTTAGTATAAAAATATTTCAATTCCTTTAGATGACAGCACTAAAATTAAACAGAATCAGAAATTAAACACACCTCCTTTAACTGAAGCTCTGTTGGATCATCAGTGCAATAACATAATGTGGTTTGCATTTACAGATACAGGTGTGATGACGACAAAGTGTGGTGATTCGGCTTCACTCCAGAAAATAGTGAACTTTTTGGACAACTTGGAGGAAGGAGAAAAGGAGATCAAGAGTAAAGTGGCCTTTGCTTACCGTCTAGACAGATTCTGCTTTGTCTTTTTTCTAAGCATCTACATACTTTATGTCATAATTATTATTAGTATCACTCGAACAGATATTTGTAAGGTTAATAATCTGGACTTCTGGGATAATTCTAAGAATGAAGATAACAACTATGACTACTCAGAGGAGTACCCATAGTCAGCGACCTTCTTCACTTCGCTGTTATTCCAGCAGAAGCTCCCGGATCGGCTCTGTTTTCTGCACATCATCTGTAGTAAACTGTACAATGACTGGAATAAGTTCACATATTACACACTAATATATTCAAAAAGCTTGGGATGAATGAATACAAGGCAAAACATGAGATAGAATAACTTGTATGTAATTTCTATGTAACTTCTAAGTAATTGTCTGTGTCCTATAAAACTTGTCTGTAAACTTTCTGCTGTCTAGATGAGATGCCTTTTTAATTGTATTAAAATCTCTATATTCAAAGACAGAAGCATGAATTAAAACAACTAATGCAAATGTTGTTTTGATGAACCCCCTCTTCAAACTGTTATTCATTTTGCTTAATCTGAAATGGCATGAGGAAATCGTGTAATTTGTGACCCCATGACCTATTACTCATGTATTTAAAATCAAGCTTGTATGTATAGCCCTATTCGGATGGTAATTGTGTTTTCAACATTTACAGGGACTATTTGTTGATTTTATTGCGGTCCAAATGCCAGAATAGGATTAGTCTCAAAAGTAAAAATGTACTACTGTTTTTGACAAACAAAATGTAATTACCACCCGATTCCACATCACTGAGTTTATAAGAAGAGATCACTTCAAAATTCACTGTTTAAATGCTTTAGGACCACTGCCAAGCACTGAAATTTGCTTCATTCATGAAATACTGGAAAGTATTTACAATAACAATATTTCATCATCACTCAAAAGAGAAGAAAAGCATGTAAACTTTTGAAATGGCTGCAATTATATACATTAAACATATAAACCAAACTGCTTTATGTGTACTTCATTTAAATCAGAGTCGGTATTAACTTAATTCAGCAATTCACCAAAATGACGATCAATTTGAGATTAAATACAAGACAGTAAACCTTTTTAACTATAGCACATCTATCTTCCTATTAATAAACAAGATATTTAAATGTCAAATTCAATAGAATTTGAAATTGAAATTAAATCAATAGAATATAATTTTTCTATTATTAAAATAAATATTTATTTATTCTTATTAATCCAAGCATATGACATTTCATTGAGCCTACAAAAGAAAATCACATGACCACGTGATCAGCAAATTCCTGGGATCACAGGATAACAAAACTAAAATGCATGAGTTTTATCACTGAGATGCCATGCAAATTTGCTTTTACTGACGTCCCAATGAGAAACAATTACCATCTGAATATAGGGCTTCTAATGTGGATTATTTATAACTGCATGTTAGCCAAAATCAATGACAGAATTACTAAAGGAAGAAAGATTTTGTCATGATGAAAACACAATAACACAGACGTGAGTACTTTGAAGCTTTATTGAAGGCAAGGAGAGACAATGAATTAGCAGTGAAGTGAATGGGTGATTGTGAAAATTAGTCTTTGAATGGATCTTATCTGAGGAGATCAGGATACTTGATCAGGAGACTTGGAAGGAGTTTTTTGGAACCATGTGCACCACAGCCGATATGAAGAGTATATGCTCACAGACGAGACCAGACGCTGACTGAAGGCAGTGAGCCGGTGATATGGTGCTGTGCTGAGTGAAGACAGGTGCAGGTGATTAGTACTCAGGGGATTGTGAACGAGTTAAATGAATCACATGAATTGCAGTCTGGTGCAGAGGGCGAGGTTCAGTCTGTGACAAATTGAGTATTTTGAGAGTTGTAGTGAGTTATACCTGGGGCATATTCTTCGTCCGTCGCTTACTACATCCAAGATCAGTTGACACATCCGGGATGAGATAATCGCGCTAACTATGAGCTGGATTATTCGGTTCTTTGAACGCACCTGTTCTTGACGATTAGTATAGCTGGATTGAGTTATCTGAGATCATTGCGCGTTCATGTGCTGCTTAAAAGGGGATATGTATCGATAGTAGAAACACTGATCAGCAACATTTTGATTGGTCAGCGAGCATGCTGAAAGAGCGCGCGCAGTATTTCTCGTCGCTGAATTTCAGTGTTTAATTAAAACACAAGGCAACACTTTAAAGCTGCAAAAGCCAGGAGAGAGGACTGGCAAAAAGTTGCCGACAAATTAAATTTATGAGTAGCCTAGTGATCGTGTGTGTAATTATATTGACTCATATTAATTGTACTGTATTTCATAATCATCTTTTATATTAGAGCCACCGCAGGACCCACTAGAACTTGGGAACAAGTAAAAGTAAAATGCAAAAATATTCTGCAAAATAGTATCTTTAGTACTTGCGCTTGTGCTGCGAAAAAAAAGTCAATTAACGAAATAGAATTGCAAAAACTAATAAAGCAAAAAGTCAGACTTGAGATGAATTGCTTCAAGAGGAACTTAAAAGTTAATAAAATACACGAATAAACACACTGTACTATTGAGGACCTTGCATGATTTATTTATTTCATTCCACAGGCAAGAGATGATCAGGTGGATTTTTTTAAATAAATAAAATAAACTGTAAACTAACTGTGTGCAAAGTTCCCTTTTTTCAAAAATAACTGCTTGAGTGCTGGTAAACTTTGCGAATGGCACGACACACAGCACTTTGTGGCCGACTACGACTAATTGTATCTAAATTAACTAGATACATTATACCCTCACGTGAAAAACGAAATAATATATATATATATATATATATATATATATATATATATATATATATATATATTATATATATATATATATATAATATTTTTTATATATTATAATTATATTAAATATATTATATTGCACCTTCAGCAACAGGTTTCTCTCCTAAAAACGGACAGGACATGTTGCGACAAACTTCCCATTTCACCTCCGCTCCGAGCAGGTTCACTTCAGCGGACCTGTTACTATGACAACAAGTCCCGGATGAGCGTCGAAGAACCGAACAATCCAAGATCATGCGAAATCGTCAACAATCGAATCCAGCTAAGTGAGTTAGCGAGGTACGAAGAATATGCCCCTGTTCATGTCATTTGGTATACTGTTTACCTTCCCATCTTCACCATGCTTAAGAGTTTCTTACATCTGACTTAAGGAGACGAGGTTATCAGGTCACGTGACATACATAGCCACCCGCAGGTTATCGTTTATGTTTAGACACACCAGGGGCATATTCTTCGTACGTCGCTTACTACATCCAAGATCAGTTGACACATCCGGGATGAGATAATCGCGCTTACTATGAGCTGGATTATTCGGTTCTTCGAACGCACCTGTTCTTGACGATTAGTATAGCTGGATTGAGTTATCTGAGATCATTGCGCGTTCATGTGCTGGCTTAAAAGGGGATATGTATCGATAGTAGAAACACTGATCAGCAACATTTTGATTGGTCAGCGAACATGCTGAAAGAGCGCGCGCAGTATTTCTCGGCGGTGCGTCACTGAATTTCAGTGTTTAATTAAAACACAAGGCAACACTTTAAAGCTGCAAAAGCCAGGAGAGAGGGCTGGCAAAAAGTTGCCGACAAATTAAATTTGTGAGTTGCCTAGTGATCGTGTGTGTAATTATATTGTCTTATATTAATTGTATTTCATAATCCTCTTTTATATTAGAGCCACCGCAGGACCCACTAGAACTTGGGAACAAGTAAAAGTAAAATGCAAAAATATTCTACAAAATGGTTTCTTTACTACTTGCGCTATTCTGCAAAAAAAAAAAGTCAATTAATGAAATAGAATTGCAAGAACTAATAAAGCAAAAAGTCCGACTTGAGATTGAATTGCTTCAAAAGGAACTTCAAAGTTAGTCAAATACACTAATAAACACACTGTACTATTGATGACCTTGCATGATTTATTTATTTCATTCCACAGGCAAGAGATGATCAGCTGGATTTGTAAAAATTAAACTAAACTGTGTGCAAAGTTCCCTCTTTTCAAAAATGATGCTGGACAGTTCTGTCCCGTGCAGCTCCAACACTAGACTGGTCAAGTGCACTGGCTGGAGATCATCATCAGCTGCATCTCCACCACAGGGTCCTCTGCTTTCTGATGGTGGCAATGTGTGTGCAGTCTATGGCACCAATACATTAGGGTGATATTTACTGGCATGGTCATGATTTCATAATCTCTATGATCAATTATAATGTACCTGTAATAGCGAAAAAGCTCTCTTCAACAACTTGGGGTCTTAAGTGGTTTGTAAAAACCACAAAAAACACCGTAAAGATTGCTTGAGTGCCAGGAAAACTGCGAATGGCACGACAGACAGCACTTTCACAATGTTCTCTGCATCTCTAACAGTTTAAGGAACGTGCCACTCGCAAAGTAGCGCAAGGCAATACACACAGTTTGACCTGTTGTTAATGTCCGACTAATTGTATCTAAATTAACTAGATACATTATACCCTCACGTGAAAAACTATAGTTTATATATATATGTTTTATTATTATTAATTTTTAAATATTATAATTCTATTAAATATATTATATTGAACCTTCAGCAACAGTTTGCTCTCGTAGAAAAACGGACAGGACAAACTTCCCATATCACTTCCGCTTATAAAGCCGTGATCTAATGCTGCCATCATGAAGTTAGCCTGCACCCCAGCAGGTTCAATTCAACGGATCTGTTACTATGACAACCAGTCCCGGATGAGCGTCGAAGAACCGAACAATCCAAGATCATGCGAAATCGCCAACAATCTAATCCTGCTAAGTGACTTAGCGAGGTACGAAGAATATGCCCCAGGTCACGTGACATACATAGCCACCCGCAGGTTATCGTTTATGTTTAGACACACCAGTTTAGAAGCGGGAGCTATCAATTGTATTTTTAGATTCGAAATACTTTTGTTTGTAGTTAGCAGATGTTTTGGTTCTATTTATTTCTTTGATTTAGCTCTCTGCTTATTTGTCTCCTAATATATTCTATGTACGTTTAATGTCCTTAAATGTCGTTTTGTTATCAGTTGTTGCACTGTATGTTGTGGTGATTGTAACCAATGGTACTCTTCAATACAAAAATCATCTTTTTCACCTTGACTCTGTTTTATTCATTGCTCCATGAAGTTTCAGACAGTATATTCTTACATACTTTGAATTAGCACGGCCTAATTTTTATATATACTTATATTTTCCTTTTTCTTTAGCTATGTGTTACCTTCCTATTTCCCCCTAGACAAACATCAATTAGGGGACGTAACACACGTACACTACGCAAACTATACTACTTATTGGGGATTAAATCCATACGCATTTACCATGAGCATTTACCATCCTCAAACTGATGGTGTGGCAGAGGGTTCAGAGACAATTGGAAAAGTTTTTGGGGCAGACCTGACCTGTTGAAAAGAGATGGTATTCATCCCACCTGGGATGGTGCCGCTCTTCTCTCTAGTAATTTGGCATATAGTCTTAGAGCTAAACCTTGACTAACTGGGGTCCAGGTCAGGAAGCAGACAAACTGGCTAAACCGACAGAGGTCAGATAAATTACAACACATAGAGACTCTTTCACCTATAGAGACTGTGTCTGTTCCCCAACACTTGATGGCGTTGGAACAATTTAAAAATTCAGTTCTGAGTCGTATAGCGACTATAGCGATATTAGTGAGCATAATGTGAACACCAGAGGAAGCAGCTATGTTAGCCGATGATTTTGCACTGACGCACAAAACGGCATTAGTTGATTGGCATGATCATGACGTTCAGTCAGCTGTGTCTCTGAAGTCTTTGTACAAGTATAACCATGTTTTCACAGGAAAGTTTGACCCGAGTAAGACTTGCAATTATTGTCATGGGAAAGGACATTAGAAATCAGATTGTTCTGTCCTTAAAAATAAGTTAAAATAAGCGTACTGCACAGAGTTCACAGGTTAAGCCTGCTGCTCTTGCGGCACGACCATGTCTGTAGGGAGTGAAATAGTTGAAAAGCAAAAAACTGATGCTGATTTATTTTCTTACTCGCCTTTTATTACAGAAGGTTATGTATCTCTGGTTGGAGAGAAAGAGGAAGTCCTTGTTAAAATCTTGTGAGATACTGGTGCAATGGACTGTTTTGCAATCAGTTTTGCCTTTTCCATCGCAGTCTTACACTGGTGAGAATGTCTTGATTCGGGAATAGGACTGAACACTCTGTCTGTGCCTCTTCATAAGGTAAGACTTCAGTCTGATCTGATTCAAGGTGAGGTTGTAGTGGGAGTACGACGAGCTTTGCTAGTTGAGGGAGTTCATATTGTTTTAGGAAATGGACTAGTAGGTGGATGTGTCTGGGCTGATAGCTCTGTGTTTTCTGTAGTGCCCTCTAGTAATAAAATTGAAAATGAACTGAATTCTTTGTGTCAGTGAACCTTTTGAACATCTGACTGTCGACTGTGTAGGGCCACTTCCTCGTTTGATTATGAAAATGAGGTTACCCCTGTGGAGAAGGTGGCATCTTTGCATCCAGCACTTTCAGTCGTTTCCATCGGTGGGGGTAAGTTGAGTGTAGTGGGAGGTCAGGAGTTATGTGATTCATTGCGTAGTTTTCCTGAACTATTTGGTGACGCACCGTCTCGTACTGATTGGGTGGAACATGGTATTGATGTGGGGGATGCGAAGCCTGTTAAACCAGCGTTTTATCGTGTTGCACCTGAGAAACGAGAAGTGATGATGAGAGAAATTGAGTATATGGAAGACCATAATATTGCAGTACCTTCGTTCTCTGATTGGGCTTTCGCATGTATTTTAGTAGGAAAGTTAGACGGTACAGTAAGATTTTGTACAGATTTTCGTAAAGTTAATAGCTTAACGAAGTCAGACTTTTTTCCTCTGCCCCACATTGAAGACATTGTGTAGAACAGGTTGGGTCAGCTAAGTTTGTCAGTAAGTTGGACTTGCTGAAAAGGTACTGGCAAGTGCCTTAAACCAAGAGAGCGCAAGAAATCTCGTCTTTTGTTACTCCAACAGGGTTATATTCTTACCAGGTCATGAGTTTTGGTTTACGAAATGCTCCAGCGACTTTTCAATTTGTTTGGTGTTGAAACGTTTGTCTGATGCACAGCTTACAGAGGACTTAGCTAAATGCATGTTTGCGATGGCAACTGTGACGTATCTTGGTAAGGTGGTAGGGAATGGTGAAGTACGTCCGATACAGGCTAAAGTACAAGCCATTCACTTCCCTTCTCCAACTACTGAGAAGGAGCTCATGAGGTTTTTAGGGTTGGTCGGATACTATTGATCGTTCTGTCGTAACTTTTGGACAGAACATATGGAATAGAGTTTAATAGTTTAATTCGTACCAGCATAATTATTCTGCTGTTGAAAAAGCATTAGCCCTTATTTGGGCCCTGCAGCATTTTTCCGTTTACATAAATTCTAGTGCACATATTGTGATTATATGGATCATAATCTATTAAAGTTTTTGAATTCTTTGCAGGGTCTGAATCAGAGGTTGGTCCAGTGGTCTCTGTTTCTGCAGTCCTTCTGCCTGGATATCAGACACATTCGGGGCTCTGAAAATGTGGTAGCACGTCACGTGCTCCAGAAGCTATATAACCTTCGGGATTTACCGTCGGTTCCATTGGATTTTTAGGAGCTGTCTTTGGTCCTGACTTGGGTATCGTTTATCATATTTTTTTCAGAGTCCCTGTGTTATGGGGAGGGGTGTGACAGCCTCTGCTGTTGGCCTTGGGCATTGCAGCTTGTTGGTTTCCACAGATTAGCCGTAGATCGTGTACACCTGTGACCAGCACTTCAGGTGCTCTTTAAAAGAGATCTTGAGTGATGCCAAAGGAAGGACTGAGGACTTGAGGCACAGTATATGACACTTTCAACCATGCACTTTGCTTTACACACTGATGTTACTAATGGTCCCAGAAATACTATTATTTCCTTTAATTGTTTGCCTTCAATGATTTAATGTTATTTTAAATCACAGAGCACTTTTCCCGAGGTATCTGTCTTGAATGCAGAGGGACACTGTGACAGTCCTCCAGAGTTCTTCATGTAGAGGTGAAGAAAAGTTGTGAACCAAGGGTCAAACTGAATGTCCAGTGGATAATGTCACAACGTTTCTCCCATCATACATTGGGTTCCATAGCTCTCACATTTATGGTAGAGTACGATGCAAAATTATCCCTCCAAAATCCCTTTATCAGTGGATACGTTTTATACACTGATGGTTTTGGCAAGCGTCATTAAAGACATAAGAATCACAAAGACCCACATGAAGGATGATGGAAGTCTAAACAGAAACATAGAATCTAACATAAGCACCAAACCAGGGGTCGGCAACCCATGCGGCTCTTTCATCCCCTGCACGAAACTTGTAGCAGCGGTCCCGCTATCCGCTATCGCTCCGCCCACGGAAGAAAGGAGTGTCGCACCACATGCGTGATCGCTTCGCACCCCCCCTGAGTAGAAGAGCACCAGACTTCAATTGAACAGCTTTGAATATTTCACTCAGCAGCTCTGCCTTCTTTATGCAGAGATTCTTGATATCCTGAGTTTAACAAGCTGTTGATTACCATTTTTCAACAGTTCCAGTTTCAATCTTTTCCCCCTCACAGATGGATCTGCATGGAGCCATTCAGGACAAGGAGAGGGGTAAGAATTCATCTTCCTCTTTTTGGGTGGAACTGCTAGGTCCCTCCAGTTTTCAACAGCGTCTTCGTTTGTTGTGACAATATTAGACTTCCCAGAACAGAAAGCATCCATTGCTAGTTTTCCATCTACACTGGGCAATGGGCAAGTTTTCATGCTTGAAAAGACTGCGCTTGATGTTTTTGAACATTGCTTCAACATTGGCAGAACTTGTTGTGAGGCTGGTGCTTCGGAAGTGAGGGATCATTACACCTGTCCAGGGTGGCAAGTAATTTGCCAGGCAGATTATATTTGGAATAATCTCAGTGAGGAAGTTCATATTGTCATGATCACCATTATCTACAGCAAGTAACCTACTCTCCTCCAATATGTCTGTCACCCACTGCTGTAGGTCTGTCTGTGTTTGCTCACATGGATCCACTTTGTCCAAGTCCTCACCCTCTATATCTGAAATGATGACACACTCTTCTGCAATTCGAGCTTTCAGATATTTCTCGCATCTTTCTGATATGTTTGTGGGTGCAGAGTTGTCATTTCCAATTTTCATTAGCAATGTGTTTTCTGTACAGTAAACATTGATAATCTAAGCTCTCTTGAATGTTGTACTATTCTTGAACTCAACTGTAGGAGCCATATCTACTATCCCATTTAATTGTATTTTATGTTCATCTAAATATCAGTTTGGTGTAATATTGTCAATATAGGTGGAGGGAAGAAAGAGGTTAAAAGGAAAGGCCACCCCCGACAGGAAGGGGGCGCTGGTGCGTAGGCATACAGTCTTTTGACCGTGGGCATGGAAGCCAACACATTCTCATGAATATCTCACTGTCTAAATGTATTTATAAAACGAAATATCAGCATTTATAGCCCGCCTATAATGTTCAATATTAAAACAAATGAATTTGTAGCTGGGGGGTGATACAGTGCTTAATATTTAAAAAAATGAAACGGCACAAACAAGACATTTAGCTGCACAAACGAAAGAGACTATTTTGGGTGCATTTGGAGCGGTGGGGGGGCTGACTAACCTAGATTTACCTATAATTATTCTTTTAATATCTAAAAAACCAAAGCAGCAAAAAAACAACAAAAAAAAACAAAAAAAACCCCCAAAACTATTAAACAACTATAGCACAAACTATTTTGGTTCGGGACTATTTTGCTGACATTTTGCGCTAAGTGGGGGGCAACTTCACGCAAGTTGGAATTATTATAGAAAATAAAAACCAGTAATTAACGCCCACTGTTTGTGTATAATAAATAAATACAGTAATACCTTGATATGCGAGTGGCCGGACATACGAGTATACGAGCAAGCATTCGATTTTTGCTTTGAGATAGGTGTAAATATTTGAGATACGAGCAGCTTCCAGACGCTAGAGGTGTTCAGCACTCGCAGCAGCTCAAGCTCCTCATTTATGGGTAATTGCATATGATCTCCACTAGAGGCAGCTTGGTTTTACAGCGGGGGTTACCGGGGGCAACGAGTGATTCACCAGTATTAAGCTGGGAGCAGCACGAGTTATGAGTGTTCAATAATAATAAATATGAGCTTCTGAGTCTATCTAATACACAACACGGGAAGAAACACTACACTTCTGTATTGTGTTTGCGTTATCTACGTTATCCCTCGCCCTCCTCCTCCTCTTCTTCCTCCTCCTCCTCCTCCTCCTCCTCCTCCTCCTCCTCCTCCTCCTCCTCCTCTGCACATGCCATCATTAGCTGCTACTGTATCATCTGTCTCGAAGGCAAGAATTCATAATTTAAATTATATTTTATATCACAGGAATAAACGTTTTATTTGCACAGAAAAAGTTTCAGTGCACAGGAAATTTCATTACTTACTCAACTACACATGCTGAGGAGTATGCAAAATAAAATCACTCAGTAAAGTCAAAATGAAGAAGCTGAAGGATCGTTCAATACTATCTCATTCATCATTTGGAACTAATGTTTGGAAAGGTGATCGAATTATAAATCTGTATTTGTCTTTATCTTAGTAATGTTTGAATTTTTCACAAAATGAAAATTTCACTAAATTGCAGAACACTCACTTTCTATCAGAATAATCTCAATAGAAACACTATTTAAAGCAAAATGAAAGTATTTTTGTATTTTACAACTGTATTTTACAGCTAAAGTATATAATGAAACACTTGCAATTTATGTTGCTTGTGTAACACTGAGGGGGAGCCGAAAAGAACTCGCCAAAACTCCAAAACAAAGAGCCCAAAACTCGAAAAGAAACAAAACACTTTAAATAGAACATAAACGGCACATGATAGTGTAAAACCTGGAGGACTCAGAACACTAGGAATATTGCATCCACACACACACACAAACTTACTACAGCAGGAACACGGAACAAAGTCACGTAAACAACTGACAAAGACCAAGACAGACAAGAGGGCTTATAAAGACAAGGACATGAGACACACCTGGAGACACTGACGAGCTAATTGACACAAGACAGGTGTGGAAGGTTCTGGAAAGGCCCGGAAGTGAACAGGAAGTGAACCCATGACCTTAGTGACAGGGAATTGACAAATACACAGAAAGACAGGATCAAGGGTGACAAATACACAGAAAGACAAGATCAGGGGTGACATTACCCCCCCAGGTAGAGACAGCTGCGGAGGGTGGGCGGGGGACCCGGAGGGGGGCAGAACTGAAACAGACATGGAACCTGGAATCAAGAGCTGGACATACCAACACCAGAGCACGGAAGAAACAAGGAACATAGAACAAGGAACCCTGACCACATGAAACATAGAAACAGGCATTAAATTGGCATGAGAGAGTTCAAGGAGGCCTCCAGGGTAAGGCCAGACCAACAGAGTCCCAGGGTGGTGCCGGGAGTTCAGGAGCCCGGAGTGGCGCAGTGTGTTCTGGGGGCCAAGGTGGTGCAGCCCTCCACGGCGGCGCCGGAAACATAGGAAGCCCAGGTGGAGCTGGAAATCCCGGGGACCTCGGCTCTGGACACTGGGCTCTGGGCGGAGTTCGGGAGGGCCGGCTGGACCGGTGGAGGCTCTGGGAGGGCCGGCTGGACCGGCAGAGGCTCTGAGGTCTGGAAGCTCTGGCGGAGGCGGCTCTGGCCACGGGAGGTCTGGAAGCTCTGGCGGCGGTTCTGGCCACGAGAGGTCTGGAAGCTCTGGCGGCGGTTCTGGCCACGGGAGTCCCAGGTCAGTCGGCGGTTCTGGCTCTGGCAGACGGACCACGGGCTCTGGCTCTGGCAGGCGGATCACGGACTGTGGCTCTGGCTGTCCGGCCAAGTCTGGGAGATCAGGGAGGTCAACAGTGGCCTGGGGAATCTGTTCTCTGGCCCTTCCGTTTACCCCGTTTACGGCGGAGACTTGGAAGCGTGGCACCGGCCGCAGAACTCGGGAGCGCTGACTTGGACGCGGAGCTCGGGAGCGCTGATTCGGACAATGCAGGCACTCTCTGGCTATATGTTATCTAACTGTACAAAATACCTTGGGCACATCATCACTGACAAGATGGAAGAGGATGCTGATATGTTTAGGCAGAGACGAATGTTGTATGTCCAAGCAAACATGTTAGTCCGGAAATTCCATCACTGTTCTGATGATGTGAAAGTAAGCTTGTTTCGTGCATACTGCACCCCTATGTATGCAGCACCATTGTGGGTCAGCTACAAAAAAGAGACCCTGCGCAAACTTCAGGTAGCATATAATGACTGCCTGAGGATACTGCTGAAAAAGCCCAGGAGTAGCAGTGCAAGTAAGCTTTTTTGTGACTCAAGGCTAAGCACTTTACAGGCTCTCTTGAGGAAACTAATGTTTAAGTTCATGTCCCGGCTTGATGAATCTCAAAATTGTATTATAATGATGCTCACAAGCCCTAGGTGTAGCTCGGTGAGATATCAATCACATTTGTGGAAACATTGGTATGGGTGCCTGTTAAGGCTCTCATGAATCAAAGTATGTCTGTAGGTGTGTATGTACTTATGCCTTGTTTTGTTTTTGCTTTTTTACTTGATGTTGTATGTCTTGTTGTTGGGCCTAGAGCCTGTAATAAAGTTTATATATAATAAAGTTTATATATATCAACGGGCGCAGGAGCGGGCTGCAGAGCTGTGAGCGTGATCGCAGGCTGACCAGCGAGATGTACTGGTCCAGGCTGCCCTCTAGCGGGCACAGATGCAGCTCCACGGGGTGCAGGCGATGATGCTGGTGAGTGCTCTGCGTCGGAAGATGACGCTGACGGGCTTGGCGGACTGGCCCGGGGCGAGACACTTGCCTGACACTTGTAAACGGCTTCTCGCCAACTCAGTCCGGTCGTGTCAGGAAGGTCTCGTAGTTGGTGGTGGTTTGCCCCGAACCAGAACAGCGCTTTCAGAGTTTCATCGTCGAGAGACAAGAAAGCGGTGAACAAACAGAACTCCCACGAAAATTCCAGAAAGTCCGGATGGTCACTGGCAAGCTGAAGGACTTTTGTGAGATGCTCCATGTCCGCCGAAAATGTCGTTCTGGGTGACGAACCCGGTCAGTTGTTCTGTAATAACACGGGAGAGCCGGAACGTGTGCGATGCAGAAAGGATGGACGAGGAGCAACAGGTTCCAAAACTGAAACTCTCTTTATTCAAAACTCTAAAAGACCAAGACAGACAAGAGGGCTTATAAAGACAAGGACATACCTGGAGACACTGATGAGCTAATTGACACAAGACAGGTGTGGAAGGTTCCTGAAAGGCCCGGAAGTGAACAGGAAGTGAACCCATGACCTTAGTGACAGGGAAGTGACAAATACACAGAAGAAGAAGAAATGTTACATTTATATAGCGCTTTTCCAGAGCTCAAAGCGCTTCACATAGTAGGGGGGATCTCCTCAACCACCACCAATGTGTAGCATCCACCTGGATGATGCGACAGCAGCCATATTGCGCCAGAACGCTCACCACACATCAGCTTATTGGTGGAGAGGAGACAGAGTGATGAAGCCAATTAGAATATGGGGGGGATTAGGAGGCCATGATGGACCACGGCCAATGGGCAGATTTGGCCAGGAGGCCGGGTTACACCCCTACTCTTGTGAAGGACATCCTGGGATTTTTTATGACCACAGAGAGTCAGGACCTCGGTTTAACTTCTCATCCGAAAGACGGTGCTTGTTGCAGTACAGTGTCCCCGTCACTATACTGGGGCGTTAGGACCCACACAGACCACAGGGTGAGCACCCCCTGCTGGCCTCCTAACACCACTTCCAGCAGCAATCTAGTTTTTCCAGGAGTCTCCCATCCAGGTACTAACCAGGCTCAACCCTGCTTAGCTTCAGTGGGCAACCAGTCTTAGGCTACAGGGTGATATGGCTGCTGTTCATGACAGGACAGATAGGATCAAGACAAGATCATGGGTGACAAATACACAGAAAGACAGGATCAAGGGTGACAGCTTGTAAATAAAAATAATTTTAAAAATTATATTTAAATTCAAATGAATTGTAAATTTAAATGTAGTTTATGGCTATTTAAAATTCACATTAGTGGAGAAACTTACATTTTATTGTTGATAAAAATGCTGCTAATTTCTAAAGACTCTGCTGATTTTAATGTATCAAGTGTAACTGTTTATTGTGAATCACTGAGAAAAGAGCACATCTGCTCTGACTAGTCTTTCTTTCATGTCTTTTATCTTACTCAGAGAACAAGAGGTTAATGTAAGGCTGTGATCCTGTCTTCTGTCCTCATGCTGTAAGTTCAGCAGCGTTCGCTTGATGGCAGGCTATAGTGTAAAATGCTGTTGCCAAGGCAACTGCCTAATTCATTGCACCCCCCCCCCCACACACACACACAGGATTTCCTGCACACTTGGAAATAAAAGAGGATTTATAGATGAGAATTTGCTCGATGAAATGTTTCAATGGGGTCTCAACTGAAATGGAAGGTTTAAATCAGAGGATAAATCAGCAAATAAATTTTGCACATTTTGCATCTAAATAAACAGATTGGTTGGGTATTGTAACCGGGTCAGGCTTTGTAGCAGGCAGGTACATACATATATCCATATGCAATTGCTGTGTATGGATGTGTAATGATTGACCTTCATGTTAAATTATGAGATAGCCTGCAGGAAAGGTCTAAATGGAGCGAGTAATGATTTGTAATTCGCCTGTTTAAAGCTTTGCTGTTTTACGCATAGCATGGGCAGGACCAGAGGCAAGTATGACTTCTCATATTTGCTTAATTATATATGATAGTTCAGTTTTTTCAATTTTTCCATTGGAAATGCAGGCGATGGTCAGCAGGAACAGCGTTTTATGTTGGTCCTGAATCAACATTTCTGTAAAACAATCCTAGTCTTAATATTCATCTTATTTATTCTAGAATCAAAGGGAAACGCTCACATAAGACAGATATTTTATCTTTTAGGGGCAGCAGTGCAATTCATGGTGTTTTTTTCCGGCATACGACCAGGGTTTCAATCCTAACCTAAAAAACTGCAACTGAACCTCACAGCCACTGATCTGCATGCATTTTTTTATTTTTGGAAGTAAAAACTACAGTGAAAAACAGTAAAAGGATATTTTTGAGAAGCCCCTGTATGCCATGATTATATTTTGTTTAAATAGTTTTGTTTTTCAATTCAGAAATGTAACAGTGTTTTGTATTACATGTTCAGTTACTTGGTTACTATTTCTTGCATTATTATCAGTGTAGTGTTTGTGTGTGTTTTGTCATTGTGTGCAGGACCGGATTGACCTCATAATGACACGGGTAAAACTGTAAAACAGTTTTTCTCAGAACACTGAAGCCTGATCGTGAAGTTCACATTTATGCTCCTGCACAGTCAGATGGCTCCAGCCCCTGCCACCTGACGCCAGGCTCAGGAAGCCGTTCCGGGTGTGTCAGAATGGGTCTCGGAAACAATTGAACAGCACAAACATCAGCCAAAGCACTGTTACCTGTCACTTACCCAGCCTGCCCCAGGTGTGGGCATCCATTCCAGGTGTGTCAAATTGGGTTTTGGACAGTCAGACGAGGCAACTTGCTCCAGTTCTTGAGGGTAGTCTTTGACTCGGCCCAAATGCAGGCCTGGATCTCGGGGATTCAGTGGTTTGCAACGTCATTCAACGTTTCAGAAGCTATTGGGCCTCATGGCAGCAGCTTCCCCAGTAGTGCCTTGGGGTCTGCCACATATGCAGCCACTACTTCCCTGGGTTAAGGTCCAGTTTTGTCCCAACAAAAGCATGGCAGTGAGGGGTGACTCAACCTCAGGGTGACTCTCGGCTGCTTCGAAGATCTGGTCCCCTGGAAATATTCCCGTCTGTATGAGTTGGGGGTAAAAATGGGCTCAGTTTCCAAATTGGCACATCAACTTCCTGGAAATGATGGCAGTTCCTGTGGCTTTCAAGGAGCTGCTGTCAGAACTCAGTGGTCACCATTTCTTTTTCCAAACATGACAGTGGTGGCCTATATAAATCACCCAGGAGGTCTCGTCTGCTAAGTAAGCTGGTGAGTTGCCTCCTTCTGTGGGCACAGCACCCTTTTCACTCTGGTGTATGTGCCAAGCTCCATGAACTCCGGAGCAGGTATGCTGTGCCCAGAGGAGTGGAGGATCCACCCCAGACAGCCTGGATCTGGAGCATCTTCTGGAGAATAGATGTGGATCTCTTTGTGTCAAGTGAACGGCCACTGATGTTGTAGTTGTTCTTCTCAACGGAAAAAGATGCATCAGCCCACAGTTGGCCCCCTTTATGCTTTTATGCCTTCACACTCTTCTCCCTCAGGTCATCAACTGTGGTTCCCAGGGATGGTTCAGCTTCTTTCAGCTACAGGCCCAATCCTGTTGAGAAGTCCCTGTGGAAAGGACAACCTTAATTGTGGAGCCTCCCTCTATGGCCACTCGATGGAAACCTTTACATCTTTTTCGGGATATCATGAACAAGATTTCTTCAGCGACCCATGCTGCTGGAGCTGGCCAATTACTTGTGCGACACGACTTGGACATTGAGTTTCTCAGAGGGGCCAGGAGAGTGAATCTGCCTCTCGCCCACACGGTTCAACCCTGTTGAGCTACTCACCACAGCGAACCTTCGGCTTCTTTCTGCTAGCTTTGGCATCGGTCAAGTAAGTTGGCAACTTGCAGGCACTCTCAGTGGACGCATCCTGCCTCAAGTTTAGGCCTAAAGACATTACATTTCCTTAGAGAAGAGGCTATGTTCCTACGGTGCTTTCCCTGCCCTTATGGTCTCTCTATGGATAGAGGACATGATAGCTCAAGCCTAGTCCTTGGGCTTGCAGTGCCTGTAGGGGTGAGGGTCCACTCCAGCAGGGAAATGGCCTTCTCTTGAGCTTAGTGTGGAGCTCAGAGTGTGTATTGCTGACCTCTGTGCGGCGGCCAGCTGTTAGCGGATATTGTCTGCCTTCACAGACC